>OZ010787.1:536486084-537086084 GCA_963932465.1 Maratus speciosus | reverse complement strand
CCTGTAGTTATTTTATATTTGACTCACGAGATGGCAGCACTAACATGACCAAGAATTTAGTTTTCGCATTCGCTATGTTTCAAAGGAAATTTCTATAAAAACACAAAAATTTGAATAATTTTCGCATGAGAAGTATAACAAAGTCAATTACGGAGAAATTCAAATGGCCCGGAAGGGGAGGGAACATTCCTCCCTAGATAAAATGTTCCCTCCGAAGATTTAGAATTTTATGATTATTTTATTGTCTATGTGCAAATCCCACTTACTCCGGAACTCCATAATGCTCCACCATTCCCTCCAACTTTTTTTTCTGTGTACTCTTCTTAACCCTTTCCGGCGCGAAATAATTCTATTTGTAATATGATGAAATGGACTGTGGACTGACACCAGAATTTACAAACGAATTTATTAAAAAATAAAAACTTGTCCATTTCCTGTACTTTACAAAAGGAAAATTTAAATTAAATATTCTTGGTGCCAGTACTTTTAAAAATAGGTGTCCGTTTTTGTGGACACCGCCTGCTAAAGGGTTAAGGAATGTCTCTTTTTTCCCCTTACTTGTCAAAATATTTATAAAATATATACTTAGTTTTATGTGGAGAAGTGTTAAATCTTACTCACAGTTTGTCAGCTTTTAACCCATTAAATATTAAATTAAACCTGTATTTTAGAAATGTTTCGAGAACTATGAAGAAAATAAACATCCTTTAAGAAGAGTACACAGACAAAATAAATTAATGGTATTGATTTTGTGAAGAGATATTTTAAATACGAGATCGACGAAAATGCGAGCGAGAAATCTGTAAGCAAAGTCTCCCATAGGATTAACAATAGCTTGAGCATTTCTTTTCGTGACTACTATAGGCTCTTAACCCCTTGTGCATTAATCACGAGAGTGACTCGTGTAAACTTTGTCTTGTGAATCAATCACGAGTATGACTCGTGTAAAGTAAACTTTGCCTTGTAAAAAAAAGTAGAAATTAAAATTTAGAAAGAAAATTGCGAAATGTATTAATTATAAAAGAATTTCCGAGGTGTTCCCAACAGCAGTGTATGTTATAAAATGTTTTTTATTGTTTCGATTTCCACTGGATGTTTTAAAATATCTATTCTTGTAAAGAAAAGAAAAGTTTGATGCAATAAAACCGTTCATCTAAAAAAACGGAGGAATTAAAGCATTCATTCAAAAAAAAAAGTATAATAATACTGAGCAATAAAAGGGGATAACTTTTTTTAATTACCGTATATATTTGTGTATGAGTCGACACCCCCAATTCTTAAGCAAAATTTTGAAAAAAAATTGAATTTTCGTGTATAAGTCAAACCACATTTCTGGTAGTATGTTGAAAAATGATTTGTAATCGAGGATTAAGAAAAATGAATAAATTATCATTAAATTAGTAAACTTTTTTACGTTTCTAATTAGACATTTTTTTTATTCAACTTCTTAAAACTGCATAATTATGAAAAACCGAAGAAGCTTAAACTATTTTAAAACCTATTCACATCAATTCAATGATAATTAAAAAGAAAAAAATCTTTCAAAAATCTATTCAAGCCCTGTTTACAAGGGTAAACAACTTCTTAGACTGCTAAAGTGTGATACTTTTTTGTATTGTAAGAATTTTAGGAGAGGTATCTAGAAGTATTCTCAAGTTGATCTCTTTTTAAAAAAAGGATTAAAATGTTGAAACAAATGCCCCTGTATATTGAAGGGAATTCTGTCCAGAGAGAAAATGGGTACAGAATAATTATAGGGACATTATTGTTGAGCTTTTTTTCTGTCAATCACAGGGAAATGACCATTGTCCGCTTTTATCTCTCGTGTGATTACTTAAAAGACTTGCCCATTCGCCGATTATCTGCAATTTTTTTTTTTTTTTTTTTTTTTACTACCTTGTGTATAAGTCGACTCCCCCCCCCCCCCCCCCCACAATTTTAACTCCCAAATTTTGTCTAAAATACTTCGACTTATACACGAGTATATACGGTAATTATTTTTGGCTGGAAAAATTCACTAATAATTAATGTAACTCTATCTCACTCATCTATAAACTTCTCACTGAAAGAATTTGGCTTAACTAATTGGCTTAACTAATTTGTTACAAAAATTTAACATTAAATGTAGAACTAATTGAATGAAATAATATCTGCAGCTTCTCGGGCTTAAACAATGTAGGAAATAAATTTTGTTTTTTTAATTTGTTCTTCAAATTATGTTTTTGTTTAATATGTCAAGTTTTTTAATAACTACTGCACTCAGACTAACGCATTTCAAAATTAATACAGAGTATCATCATCAGGCTTTGATGTATGCGGTATTGCATTACAATGTGGGATGCAGTTTACCAGTGTGTAATTCAAAATGTTTCACCACTGTAGTAATGCAGGTTGCGGTAGTTTGGACAAAAACTGCTAATCTGAACATAAAAAATCTATAATCAAAACATAAAAAATTAACTTCACTTAAATTTAGATACCCTATTTCCCACTCAGGAACGCTATGAATGTAAATGTAAATTGTGTTGAATCCTTACTGCCAATATTTAACTGTGATACAGTAAAAAATAAAAAATAAAAGTTTTACTTAAATTTTTAAACCTTATTCTCTCCCAAGGGGTGATGTAAACACATCAGAAAATTATTATTTAAGTTTAACTTGGGGTATAAATAGTTCTCATCTCGGAAAAAAAATACATTTTAAAATTTAAGTTATGTAATTCCCCACTAAGTTCGCTACCTGCATAAAAATAGCTATCCGTTGGAAAATTTTTACTAAAATATAAACTTGACCAAAGAAAAAACTTATTCTGAAAATATCCTTTTTATTTCCACTATGACATCATATTCACCTTTTTAATTTTTGAAAAAAAAAAAAAAAAAATCTAGCTCAATTTAATATTTCACGTGAAAATCTTTCAACTAAAAAGAATAAATTATTATTAGACGGCTTTCGAAATTTTTGCAACAATGAAGTAAAAATGTTACATTTTCTATGAAAAATGTCCGTTTATTTTCAATGAAAAAAGCGAAAAATGGAATTATTAAGAAAAATGTTTGAATAATATATATATATATATAAAAATTGGCCCATGTTTCTCTCTGGGTTATAATTCACTCATATGCAAAGGCATTTTACCATTCGTTTTGACCCTGACGTCAGGCAAACGTTTTTACACTTTAAATTTATAATATCATTAGAATTAGTAAAGAATAAAAAATGAGTGGCATCAGGGACAAAAAGGTGGGACGAAAAAATGAAAAAGTTATGATCTACATAGGCTTTTCCATGTTAAATTAACATTGAGAAGTGACACTGGAAATAAATAAGTATTGCGCTGCCGCGCAATACTTAAATAAGGTAAAACTAAAATACTAAAATTCTACTTAGTATTGAAGGCATGAGACAGTATCTTTTAATATTTAATAATTTAACCCTTTAGCCTTTATCTACTCACGGTACTTATAAGTATCGTAATTTCGCGAGTATCCGCCGCACCTCAAATAACTCGATTTCCTACCAGAATTTATTTTCAATAGAATGTAACTTGATTCTGCTTAGACTTATTTGACTTCTTTCTTACAATAAAATTTCCGGTTTGAAAAAGACTTAACTAAGCCGCGGCGGATACGCAGGAAATTACGATACCATTAAAATAACTTGTTATAAAATTCATTTAACGCATCGATTAGTTGTAATACAGTTTAGAATGAGTTATAGATTCATTACTTTATCTTGTTCCAAAAGCATTATGGGTTACACAAAACAAAAATATTTTTAAAAGGATGATTTCGTTTGCCTTTGCATCTTTTCAGCTTTCTTGGCGTTGGGGTGGGGGGGTGGGGGGTCAATTCGGAAATATTTGTATATTTCTATTGTAAGAACATGATATTTGTATATTTCCTAATTCTACAAAATACTAAGAAAAATATTAAAAATAAAAGATTTGAGTAGGGTTGTAAATATTGCACAAAATCCCTATAAATTCAAATTTAATTAATCCTCCTAAATCCTTCAAGCCTTCTAAAGTCCTTCTAAAATATATTAAATGATTATGTAACTCTTCTAATGTAGTTTAAACAATTCACGAAAAATGCTTTAGAAGATAAAATTTTCATGAATTCATAATTTAGTACAAAAAGGGTTAAAAGGTGAAAATAATTTCTAATATTTAATAATTAAATATTAATATTCTTTTCTAGGAGAGTTCAGTATCAGTTTAGTATTAGATATTTAGTATTTAGTTATCTATTATTATTCAAACATATGCTACTAAGAAGGAATTAAATGAATAACTAAATTACAACAAAAACTTTCACTTCAATTTTCTCGAATTCTAAATTTTTGTTACATAACATCTTCTTCCACTCAGGACTTCTTATCAAGTTCATTTCCATATCTGAATATTATTAAAAAATGATGTGAAAGTGAGCAGCAACATATATACATATGCATATAACACAATGGATAGCTTTTGCTTAGATGCTGTTATCTATTATTATCTCACCGAATTATTTGCAAAAGATAGAAGGGATCCGCAATAAATATTCAGCATAATAAATTTATAAATAATAAAATAAGATGCAGAAATGAGGGAATTGTCGAAAATTTATGTAAGTCTACAAATTCGTGTTAAAGAATCCTATAGTATAAAAACATGTATAATGATCACTTGTAAACAGATTAAGTAAAATAATGCTATAAAAAAAATGACAAAATATCTTTATTAAGATTGACGCTCGTTTCGTCGCACCTACGGCGACATTTTCAAAATCATTCAGATAGAAAATATTTTCACATAATTTAAAAAACAATAAACATAGTAAACAATGTCACGAGACATGATGCATAATGAAAAACATTGCAAACATAAAATTAAATTAAAATTAAATTAGTTATTTGTGAGCGTGGATTAATTTTCATATAATTTAACAAAACAATAACATGGTAAATAATGTCACGAGACAACATGCATAATGGAAAACATTGCAAAACATAAAATAAAAATAAAATTATCTTAGCTATTTGCAAGCGTGGATTAATTTTTACTATTGTTACTAAAATTACATAGCATCTCTTTCCAAATTTTAGGTAAATCTAGGGGCACTGAACCCTTACAAATATTCTTGTTGCGTAAAAATATCTCTATTGTTTCTCGGATTATGGCTGGTAAATAAAATCTTGATGTATAAATTAACTTGCTATTTTTAAAATCGATCCGTAAAGGTTCTTCTCTGCATATTTGTATATCCTGTTATTGTTCATCCTGTAAACATCATGTCTCGTGACATTGTTTACAATGTTTATTGTTTTTTAAATTATGTAAAAAAAAAAAAAAAAAAAAAATCTGAATGATTTTGAAAATGTCGCTGTTGGTGCGACGAAACATTTTACTGATTCCTATAGTGTTAGGTATTTCAATTAAGGAAGGAGATCACCTTAAAACTTTTTAAAAAGTCAAAAAAAAAAAATATTGTCTATTATTAAAGAACAACATGTTACCAAACTTTAAAATATATATAAGACGATACTCCAATTACAACCGGTTTTATGATAAAATATGTGAAGTGATACCTATCCAAATGAAGGTAAATTTGATCTATAAAGTTAGTTTTCTCAAAACAGATATTTTTGACATCGCGCGCATCCTATTTCCAAAACTAAGTAACATAGAAACTTAATATTTTGTATTATATTGTATTTTATATATTTTTATAACCTCTACCTATTTTTAAATAAGTACCTGTAATATATTTATTTTATTTTTTTAATTTTTTATTGAAATTTTATCATAAATTTTGTATTTTATGGTTTAATTGCCTGAAATTTTTTTCATCTGCAAACTTGATTATTATTTTAGTTTGAAGTTAAAGAACAATATTTCAATAATATACAGGGTGATTCATAAATATCGAAACAATAGGGTATCTTCTTAAATATTGCCCCTAGGCACATACTTCCAATTGCAAAGTTTCGTAAAAAAAAGTGTAAAATTTGATGAGATAAGTTTCAACTCCATGGGGGGTCTATATGAGAAAATACAAAAATTAAATTTTTATACAGCCCCCATAAAGTAAAATTCCCAGTTAGGAAATTTTTCCTTATCCATTCCTGAATTAAACACAAAAAAAATTCATCTCGATATCTTTAAAATTCGCAGAGATATCAAAATCCAAAATTCGTGACTTACACCATTTATCCATGCCTCTGAGCGACGAGTTTTTGTCTCATTTTGAATGCAAGATAGGGATCAACCACAAATTGTACATTATTAAAAGTCGATATAAAACAGTACGTCTCCTTTGGACATAAAATAGGCAGCGTATAGATTTTACGTTAAAGCTTTTTTCAAAGTATGCTGGTGGTCTGCACTAGAGGTCTGCACGGGTCGAAATATCTAGGTCCGGTCCCGAACCGACCCATAGGATAAAAAGTTTGGCCCTGCCTGGAAAAAAGTTCAAATCGTAGCCTGGCCCGACCTGACTGAGTTTCTACATAGTTTTTTACATCGATATGGTTAAAAGTTGTTTCGTATGGAGGAGTTCTGACCAAAAATACATATTATATCTTTTCTTTTTTCATGTTTATAATTATTATTTTTAAAGACGCGCCAAAAGCTGTGATTATTTGTTTTATTAATGAATCTCTATTTATATGTAAATGATTCACTTCTCCTGTAATAACGTTAATCCATATTCCATCTGTTGGAGACAATGAGAAATGCTATAAAGTAAAATCTTTTAAGATGGAATCACATAGGAAAGAAAAAAAAACGTTATAGACAAGTTCCCTTCTTAGGAGTTTCTAAATTTAGTCTATTTTTTTCTCAGGTGTTATTATATTCATTTTTCATGGATCAACAGATTTTTCCGTTTAAGAAAGGATTCCGTCAGAGGCAGATTTTTTTCACTAGTTTTACTGTATTTTAATTTTTTTGCCTTAAAATCTACTATCCTTTAAAAATATGAATTTTAAAATTTTATTGTAAAATAATGGCCATTTAAAAACATATGCATTTGTTGTAAAAGTTTTTGGACTGAGTCAAATTTTAGTTATTTTTGCACGGATTTGGTTAGTCAGAAATAATGATTTTAATACGGGGTGTCTCGAGACCGGGACTGAAAATTTCGCCCGGGGGAGACCTAGGAATAAAGAAGCCAGTCCCGGTTCGGTATAACCAGTGACCTAGAGGTTCTGCTCTCATGCTGGGTTCGAACCCAATCGTGCCCTTCGGCCCAATCGTTCGGAGTTTTCAGTGGTTTTCTTCGAACCTTGGATGGCCCCACCAGTGGCCGAGAGGTTCTGCTCTCGAAGCTGGTAGACGGGAGGTGCTGGGTTCGATCCCAATCGCGCCCGTCGGCCTAATCGTTCGGAGTTTTCGTGGTTTTCTTCGAACCTTGGTTCTCCAAGCGTTAATACGGGTTAGGTTCCCTTAGAAAGACCTCCACGGAAGGCACTCCCCCCTTAGGGCCTATATCCCACGTGCTGATAATTGGCCGACATAAATACAACCAACCAATCGAACCTCGGATATCCTTGCGTAAATACGGGTTAGGTTCCCTTAGAAAGACCTCCACGGAAAACACCCCCCGCCTTCGGGCCCACATCCCTCGTATAGATAATTGGCCGCCATAAATCACACCAACACCCGGTTCGGTATGAAAAAATACGTTAGGCCCGGCCTGGCCGAGTCTTCAGTAAAAAGCCGCCAATCCTGAGTCTGGCCCGGCCCCAATATATAGACTTTTTTATCGGCCTCGCGGGGCGATAAAAAGCCTGAATTTGTAAGGGCTAAAATTATGAAAAACTCTTAATCGGCATGTTAGAAAAAGCATTGTTTCAAATTATACATTTAACATTTATTTATGGACATTTAAGTAGAACAAAAAGGTGGTGGAAACAGCAAAAGTTAAACTGAATCGGAAGTTTAAGCTACCGAAAGAAGTTACTTTTTCACATGCAATTTTTTAAAATGCATTTAAACATTTTATTAGGAGACAATCAATTTTTAAAACTTTAAATGCGTTTTTCTACATGATGTTTTTTAAATCGTAAATTAAAAAGGTGCAAACTTGGAACATGTCTTTTTTGATTATTTTACATTAATTTTGTTTCGGCTAATTGAAAAAAATTTTACTTTTCAAAATATGATTTTTTAAAAATAAGTTACATAATTTTGTAAACAAATATTTTTAATATTTTTAAAATTAAAATTAAAAAAATTCCTGAAAAAAAACTAAAATTATACTTTCCTCTTTAATTAAATGTAAAAATTTTGAAATCCGATGAATAATGTTTCGAGTTATAAAGATTTTTAATTAAATCCGCTTGAAAAAATACTAAACATTTAAAATTAAAAAAAAAACCTTTATGCGAAATATTAGGATGTGATTTTGTTTGCAAATTGTATGGTTAACCAACACATAAACAGAAAAAAAAATCAAAATTCTAGCTCAACAAATATATTTTTTACATGTTTCCTATAACTATTAAACTAACATTGTTTCTTCGATTGCACGCATTTCAATTTGTGTCCAATCCCTTAAAACCTGATGAATTATTTAAACGGCCATAACTCTGCGAGTTTTTCAGATATGAAGATGCAATTTTTTGTGCTTAGTTCAGGAATGGATAAGGAAAGTTTTCTTGATTGGAATTTTTACACTACGGGGGCCGTATAAAAATTTAATTTTCGTATTTTTTCAAATGGACCCCCTATGGAGTTGAAACTTATGTCATTAAATTTTGCACCTTTTTTTTAAGAAACTTTGCAATTGGAAGTATGGGTCTAGGGGCAATATTTAAGGAAATAGCCTATTGTTTCGATATTTATGAATCACCCTGTATATATGTAATATTAAGTGAATATATCGGATATATTTTCAATAATCTTGCGCGCAACACATGCATGTCAAATCATCTTTTTGAAAATCCTTAATTAGTATGTCTTAACTAAACTAAATTCTAATTATTTTTTATTAAAAGTCTTTAAAGGAATACGTAAACAAAGGTTTCTACAATTTACTTTACCAATATTGTTTAATTTTTACAAATATTTACAGCTCCAAAATTTTTTTAATGCAGTAAAACCTGTGTAAGTTGACCACTTGCGGTGCCGCATTTCAATGGTCAACTTAGAGGAGTGGTCAACTTATAAATGGTGATGATAAATTTACATTTTTTTTACGTAATATTCATACCATATCATTTTTTTCCCACAAAAACTTTATTTATTGACAGGCTTTAAAATAATATTGTATTACCATGCATATTTCTAACACCTTATAAAAGAAAAGATTAACTACAAGAATGAATTAATAGTTTTGTATCAATTTTAAAATCAATTAGTATTACTACTATTTTTTTTAAACAGTCAATCAATATACAGCCAATTAGTGATTCTTCAAACTGTACTAGTTATTACACATAATTTATAAAAAACATAAAAAAAATATTTCTGCTTACCAAGTAGCACCTGGGGTTATTGAAAGAAGGGAAGGAATGATAAGAGAAAGGGAAATAGAAGAAAGAAATCTAGAATCAAAGAATGGAGGGGGAAGGTTGAAAAGCCAAATCCACAAGAGCAACAATATAAGAATATATAAGCCTTGAATTATTTACCTACACCTATCACTGCTAAAAACATTTCCCAGGCTAAGAACTATTTCACCCTTTTAGAAATTCTAGTTGAAAAGAAAAAAAAAACAGAAAATTTCGTGGAGAGTTACTTTTTTTTTATTCATGATTTGTTAGCTTTTTGGATGGTCAAGTTATAAAGGGTTTTGATGGGCAATTTATAATAGTTGTAGTCAAATTTGTATAATTTCAGTGGTCAAGATACTAGATAGACAGGTGGTCAAGTTACAAAGGGTTGTATAGGATAAATTTGGTTCCTGACAACAGTGGTCAACATAGACAGGTGGTCAACTTACAAGGGTGGTCAACTTACAAGGGTGGTCAACTTTACAGATTTTACTGTATTGTGTTAAAATCAAGCAATATCGAGCTGCTGAAGGTGATCCCCCCCCGCCCCCCTAAGTATTATTTTAATTTAAAAAAAATGTTGATAAAAATAGGCTATTTAATAGAAAAGTTGTTATAACGTTCCTGATTAAAGGAAGTGAGCAGGACTATTTTCTTCAAAGAAAACTGGATGTTTGTCGGAAAAAAATCAAAACAGTCTGTATAACACTATTTGCAATACCAATGAGTATTCCTATGGAAAGGTAAGAGAAAAAGACCATGCATTAGATACGTGGTTTAACGTTACAGATTACAATATATTTCAAAGGAAAGTGTACATTTGTTAGAAAAAATTCATAATAGTTAATGTAACTAGAGCTACAGTGCGTCCCAAAAGTTTGTAGACAACCATTTTTTTTAGATTTAAGAGCTAACTAAACGAGTAAAAAAGACGAACTAAATTATGAATATATATAATGATGAAATAAAATAACAAAATACTCAAGTAACTTTTAGCAGTCATAGATTTAATATAAAAAATTAAAAACAATAAAATGCTGTCCCAAAAATATATAGACAACCGGTGTTAAAAGCTGATTTAAGTACTGATGTCCAAAATTTGCATATTCCAAGGTCATGTACTTATGAAGCAATAGTTTCCTGAGATAAAATCTTATCTGTCTTTCCGTTTCTGACTGATTGCAAAGATGTCTGGCAATGTGCAGTTTTCAAAAAGGAAATTTTGGAAATCTATCGCGGGTGAAAAGTTGTGGACATTTCAAGAAAAACTGGATGCAGCAGGGTTGGTATTTACCGAATTATGTCAAAAGGGGACAATCTGAAGCAAAATCCCGTTCCAGACGACCAAAGAAAACAACTAAATGATAAGACAGAGAAAATCTGACATTAATTTCAACCCAGAACCTGTGTGTACGGTTAGTTTCTATAGAAGTAAACGTTTCAGTACCAATATCCACGGTCCATCGATGGCTGCTAACAAGGAAATTTCTTGATTTTCGCAAAATGCGTCATTCACCAAAGTTTACAAAACGAAATAAAGACACTGGTGTTCAGTGGACCCGAAATCACAGGATCTTGTCAGATGAATGGTTGAGTGTTCTTGTCAGTGATGAAAAGAATTTCAATTTAGATGGCCCCGATGGTTGGACATATTAATAACACGATATTTGCAAGGATTCACGAACTTTGTTTAGTAGACAACAAGGAGAGGGTTCACTCATTATGTGGGCAGCATTTTCTTATAATGGAACAACCCATATTGCTTTTTTGAAAGGTAGTCAATGTTTCGAAGCCCGAAGATTATCAGAGAATGCTTGAAGTACAGTTACTTCCATTTGGAAAGCTGCTAGAGGGGCAAATGGATGTGCCAGCATAACCATTGCTCCATTCTCGTGTCCAACTCTACAATGCAGTGGTTTAGACAAAACCAAGTAACTGTTATGGACTGACCAGTCCTTAATCTTGTCATGAACCCAATAGAGAATCTCTGGGGAAGATTAGCTAGAGACGTATATGCTAAAAGGCGTCAATTTGCAACGGTTCAAGCTATAAAGCTGCAATTTGAACGAAGTTCATTTTCTTTAAAGTCAGAACTTCTTCAAACTCTTGTTTTGAGTATGCCCAATCGAGTTTTTGAAGTTATTAAAACAAACGGCTTAAACATTTGAACATTAAAGGAAAAAAGACCAGTTGTCTATAAACTTTTGGGACAGTTAAATTTAAGTTTTAATTTTTCTCACAAAGTCTATGGTTGTGTAATATTATTTGTGTATAGTATTATTATTGTCTTGCTATTATTTATATATAAATCGTTTTGAAATTGTTACTATTCTTTTTGAATTGGAAATTTAAAAAAAAAACCGTTGTCTATAAACTTTTGGGACGCACTGTATACAGGGTGTCCACTCTCAACGGTGTCCAATGGCCAATTCCTAAGCCGTTAGTCATAGACATATAGTTCAAAATACAAAAATGTTTTAAATGAGGTATTTTAAAAGCGATTTGGGTCAACAAATCATTTCTTAAAAAATTACGAAATTTAAATTTTTATACGGTTCTACGGTCCTATAACTTATATTTAGTAAAATTTTCCTGTTACACTGACAAGTAAGACAAAAAAAGTCCCGTTATTCTACGATTAAAATTGACCGAGTAATAGTTGTTTAAAGTTGGAGCATATTTTTGCTGGAAATTTGGGTCATTCACAAATTTAGTAGAAATATAATTTTGTCAGATATATTGAAAAAAAGGTTGAGGAAAAAAATAGAATTTTTGTTAAATAAAATCAATGCAAAAACCCTTGACGGGTTAAAAGTTTCCGACGCAGCACTTTATCTTATGCTCTAAGAATTTTAAATATGGAACTTAAAAATACTAATATCAAATTTAAAGTGACGTTATGTTATTTCTTAAAAAATATATTTGTATTTATTTCATCATTTTATTTTTGTTTTATTTATAATCGCATGTGCAAAAGTTATGTTCAACATGAAAATCTGCATAAAATTTTATTCGCTGTTGCTTTATCATTTACATCTCTCATAAATTCAAAATATGAGTTTTAAAAGATATGATATAAAATTTAAGTGACGCCTTGATGTGACTTTAAAAGGTTTGTTTTAAAATTCAATTTAAATTATTTTTGACTTGGTTAAAATATTTTTTTACATCTACACAATACTTTTAATTTTCCAATTCACTGTTAAATATATCACTTTCATTGAATCTATACTATGCATTGAAATGTATTTATTTCAATAAATTGATTTATCTTTTGTGTCACGCTATTCAAAATTGTGAGTAAGATTTATGTAAATGGTTTATTTGCGTCAAACTATCCTTTTTCATACATTTCATGTAGTTTGGACACAATGACGCAAAGAAACCATTTACATAAATCTTACTCACAATTTTGAATAGCGTGACACAAAAGATAAATCAATTTATTGAAATAAATATATTTCAATGCATATTATAGATTCAATGAAAGTGATATATTTAACAGTGAATTGGAAAATTAAAAGTATTGTGTAGATGTAAAAAAATATTTTAACCAAGTCAAAAATAATTTAAATTGAATTTTAAAACAAACCTTTTAAAGTCACATCAAGGCGTCACTTAAATTTTATATCATATCTTTTAAAACTCATATTTTGAATTTATGAGAGATGTAAATGATAAAGCAACAGCGAATAAAATTTTATGCAGCTTTTCATGTTGAACATAACTTTTGCACATGCGATTATAAATAAAACAAAAATAAAATGATGAAATAAATACAAATATATTTTTTAAGAAATAGCATAACGTCACTCAAAATTTGATATCAGTATTTTTAAGTTCCATATTTAAAATTCTTAGAGCATAAGATAAAGTGATGCGTCAGAAACTTTTAACCCGTCAAGGGTTTTTGCATTGATATTATTACTTTTTTGAGGTTAGTGATAAAATGATTAAAAAAAAGATACTTATGGAATTTAATGCAGATTTAATTTTTACTATTTTATTACAATTTTCCTTATAGCAGTTTGTATATAAAAACAAGTGGGTAAGTATAATCGCAGATCGCACAGAGGGTTTCATTTTATATTCCTTTAAAAACACTTTATCCTTAAATTAATAAATCCAAAATGTTAATTTATAATTATTAAATCCTTACATAGATGGTGCACCAATAGTTCCAATTTTCATGGGGCAGGGAACGCATTCTTTTAAACAAACCACCTTAAAATTGAAGTCATCAAAAACCAAGTTGAATAAGCCAGACCCCGTTGTGTTGTTTGACAAACAGCAGTCTCATGTCTCCCCCCTTCCCTCGTTTTTCAAAATTTTTCAGACCAGTACCTAAGAATGGAACCGAAATAATTTTTTCTCTTCAGAAATTACGATAAAAAAATAGTATGCAGTACTCATAAATTTACTTTAATGCTATATAGGGTGATTATTAAGTTAATTATAACGTTTGGAATCTGTTGCATTGATGTCCGAAAGGTAGTTTCTGAGTTATGGAAGCTGGACCCATAAGGCGCCATAGAGGGGCGAAGCCCACTAGTGTCTATCATAATTATATCTGCCATGTGGACTAATTGCGATATTTAATCAAAATAGTCCCCTCCCCCTCCTCATCCCCGGAAATATAACAAATACAAAATGTGTCTTTATAAACCTATCGTCAAATAGGTTTTTATTTCTTTTTCCCTAAAAAAAAACAACATGATTTTTATATCCGTAACGTAAATAGCGGACGAAGCCCGCTAGTTCCTATCATAATATATATTTTTAATAATTTTATATAGTCTATAATAAAAATCAGACTTAAAATAGTCTAGTTCCATGAGTACTTGTAGTGTCAGTTACATGCTACGATTTTTGGATACCAGTATTTTAGAACGGGAAAATGTGACTTATTTTATCGGAGATATCTCATTAATTGAATAAGATGAAGCAAACTTTTTGAAAAAAAGGTGGCCAACAAGCATGGCAGTTATCAGCTATGTGACTTTGTGCTAAAGTCCATTAATTTGATCTGCTTTAAAAAGATTACGGAAGATTGAATTATAGTAGAACCTGGATTAACCGAGCTTCGATTAATCGAGGTTTCTGTTAACCGAGCCGATAACAAAGTCTGATTTCTTTCCCTTTTGAATGAGTCTTAAAAATAACCACACTCTTTAGCTCACTGTCCGTGCTATACAGGCCCTTCTGCCCCCAAAAGCACTCAACTCCAAAGAAACATTGGACCCTGAGAAGTCAATAGCGAACAATGCTTTGTTTCCAGTGGCTGTGTGAACTTTCGTAAATTTTTCAATTTGCATTTTAAAATTTACTACTGGTAGTTGATTTTCTTTTTAAATTTGTTAAGCTGTGAAACAGAACTTTACATATATTTATTTTTATTATTTAAAAAACGTTCTATATATATTTTTTAAAGAGATGTTAAACTCGCAAGCACGGCGAGTTTTTACACACAGTTTCTATTAACCGAGATTTCCGATTCCGATTTACTAACAGTCCCAATTAGCTCGGATAATCGAGGCTGCTCTGTATAATTAAAAAAATCAATGGCGATCTTATTGTAAACGGGTTTCCCTTTACTGAGGGATTTCAAGACCGAATCAGCTGATGTTAGTTGCTGTTTCCGTGCTTGATTACATAAGATTAGTTAAACATTTGAAAATTACCAAATATAAAAGGAACTAAGTCAACAGAGTCTTTCCTTTATGGTATTTTTTAACAACGCTATAAGAAAATGATTTTAAATAAGAGATTTTAAATGTAACGTTTTAAATCTCACATAATTTTCACCAAACTTTCCTTTCTCTTTGTAACATTCAACTGAAAATATTTTTATTATTAGAAAGATAATATTATTATTTGCGCTACCTTAAAATTGGCAACTATAGTTAAAAATATCATCTCGAAATTTGAAATAAATCTCTCATATAAATATATTTTTTAATTTAAACTGTTTTGCAATATTATTATTTGGCCACTTTGGCCAATATGACGTAATTTCCTCCATTTACGACTTTTAACACATATCAATGAATTTATTATTTAAAAATTTTCATTTTCTTTTAATATTCACGTGTAAATATAATTTTTATGACGTAATTTTCAATGTTTTCCTGCTTTTAATGCGTAATCATTTAATTCTAATTTGAAAATAGTTGATTATTTTATAAATTTCTTTCATTTTAAGTAAGCATGTGTAAAAACAATTTTTATGACGTAATGTTTAATATTTTCCTGCTTTTAACACGTTATCATTTAATTCTAATTTAAAAGGATTTTTTTCTGTTTATAATAGTCACGTGTGAATAAATTTTTAATTTAAAAAGGATATATTATTCTTTGCGCTGTTTTAACAATTGGCAACAATTTAAAATAACCTTTTCTAAAATATGTAAAAAATATCTCTGTAAATTCTGAAAATTTTAATTTAAAATTGAAATAAACCGTCAAAAATTAGGCAAGTTAAAAATAATAAATGCACTCTGCAAACTTCGAGTTTCTATTGAATGATTAAATTGAATGAAAATGATTAAATTCCCATGTATATTTTTTTTTCCTATGAGACTTTTTTAATGAGACAATTTTATCCAGATTTAACATTAAATATCTCTTAAAATAATTCTTCGATTTAAAAACTGTCTACTTCAACGTTTTTATCAAACATTTCTCTATAATACTACCCATTTTAATATTTTTGTATGCAGTAATTTTCTTAATATTTGCGAAATAGACCTCTAGTCACAAGAGATTCTTTCAAAGCGGTGAAAAGCGTTAGTTTTTTCTTTTTTTTTCGAATAAGAGACAAAATGTAGTACGCAATTGCGTCAAAAGATGGCGACACCAGAATTCTGATATGCTTATTATGTAAAACTTCATTGTTATTTATAAATAAAACATTTCAACTAAATTATTTATTATAAAATAATTATTACATCACAATAGTTTTTATGCAAGGAAAATAATAATTATAATAATAATAATATTATGGATCTCAGTGATTATATATTGATTCACCGTCATAATAATAAAAAATGATATTATAAAAAGAAGAGCTGAAATGAATTATTTTTTTACGTTTCTGATCGTGTGATTTATATTCAAATAATAATTATTAATGTATATTTTTTGTAAAGTGATTGAAATTAAATATATTTATAAAATTTATGGTAATATTTTTATTGTTGAAAAATTGCCAAGAAATAATCATCATCAAATTGGCGTCATTATAATTGTAATTTTATTTAACTTAATAGCAATTAAAAAATTACAAAGGAATGGAGAATAATGGTCAACTAACAGACTTTAAAAGAAAAAAAACAAAAACAAAAAACTTCACATGTGAAAACACGTACCAGGAGTATCGAACTGCCTATGTTAAGATCAGTAGACGATGGCCCTCAACCACTCAGCCAGTGGGAAGACAAAATTTTTCTCCCCAAAAGTGGTTAAAAAGAAAGCATGTGTATGAATACAGTGTCATGCATTTTCGGTGAAATTTCCATAGAATGGCGAAGAAATATAGTCCGATTTTTCATGCGCATTATAAAACGAACAAGAGTCTTGCTGGAAACAAGTAAATTGTTATTTGGTTCATCTGAAACATATTTATTTGATTTTTAAAAAATCGCCCGTGTCATTTTCGAGAGAAAAAAAATCGAATTATTTAACGAACGAGAGTTTTCCCAGAAAAAAGAAAAGTGTTATTCACCTCGCCTTAATTACATTTATATTATGTATCAATTTAAAAATAATCGTTAGAACCGTTTTCGAGATTTTCAAATTAGGATCTTCCTCGATATCATACCAACGTTTTCACTTTAAAAATGACTATTTAGATCTCAAAATATACTGCACGTAGAAATGTAAAAATTTCAGTATACGATTAGACTGCAGATATAAGACTGTTCTAGAAAATTCAGAACAATAAGACCTATATCTGCTGAGTTATTAAAAGGTGGCTTTTCGCGTTTTCTTTGATGTCGAGTTAGCTGTATATATGAGTTCCGCCATCTACGAATTCTATGATACGATACGATACGATTTTAACGATACGATACGATACGATTTTAGGCTTAAGGCTGCGTCACTCGGAGTACTAACGTCTTCCATGATGATCAACAGCCTCAATTCTTTACAAAATGATATATATTTTTTCAAATGTTATCAGATTACACTAGCCTGCAAAAGTTGGGTTACGACATGTTTCTTAGCATTTGATAATTTATTCTTATATATTCTGTACCGCTGAATCCGAAATTGAACTTTATTTTTTTACCATCAAGTAAAGATTTTTTGCAAATCGTAAATTTTAAAGTTAAAAAAAGAAAAAAATAGCAAAAATTTGAGGCTAAGCCTAAAATCGTATCGTATCGTATCGTATCATAGAATTCGTAGATGGCGGAACTCATATATACAGCTAACTCGACATCAAAGAAAACGCGAAAAGCCGCCTTTTATGTCAGCCGATATATGTCTTATTGTTCTGAATTTTCTAGAACAGTCTTATATCTGCAGTCTAATCGTATACTGAAATTTTTACATTTCTACGTGCAGTATATTTTGAGATCTAAATAGCCATTTTTAAAGTGAAAACGTTGGTATGATATCGAGGAAGTTCCTAATTTGAAAATCTCGAAAACGGTTCTAACGATTATTTTTAAATTGATACATAATATAAATGTGATTAAGGCGAGGTGTATACACTTTTCTTTTTTCTGGGAAAACTCTCGTTCGTTAAATAATTCTATTTTTTTTTCTCTCGAAAATGACACGGGCGATTTTTTAAAAATAAAATAAATATGTTTCAGATGAACCAAATAACAATTTACTTGTTTCCAGCAAGACTCTTGTTCGTTTTATAATGCGCATGAAAAATCGGACTATATTTCTTCGCCATTCTATGGAAATTTCACCGAAAATGCATGACACTGTATTCATACACATGCTTTCTTTTTAACCACTTTTGGGGAGAAAATTTTTGTCTTCCCACTGGCTGAGTGGCTAAGGGCCATCGTTTACTGATCTTACGATAGGCAGTTCGATACTCCTGGTACGTGTTTTCAGATGTGAATGATTTTTTTTTTTTTTTTTTTCAAGTCTGCTAGTTGACCATTATTCTCCATTCCTTTGTAATTTTTTAATTGCTATTAAGTTAAATAAAATTACAATTATAATGACGCTAATTTGATGATGATTATTTCTTGGCAATTTTTCAACAATAAAAATATTACCATAAATTTTATAAATATATTTAATTTCAATCACTTTACAAAAAATATACATTGATAATTATCATTTGAATATAAATCACACGATCAGAAACGTAAAAAAATAATTCATTTCCGGTCTTCTTTTTATAATATCATTTTTTATTATTATGACGGTCAATCAATATATAATCACTGACATCCATAATATTATTATTATTATAATTATTATTTTCCTTGCATAAAAGCTATTGTGATGTAATAATTCTTTTATAATAAAAATAATTTAGTTGAAATGTTTTATTTATAAATATCAATGAAGTTTGATAACCCCGAGACAATTGTTTTTATATAAACATATCAGAATTCTGGTGTCGCCATCTTTTGATGCAATTGCGTAGTATTATAGAGAAATGTTTGATAAAAACGTTGAAGTAGACAGCTTTTAAATCGAAGAATTATTTTAAGAGATACTTAATGTTAAATCTGGATAAAAATGACTCATTAAAAAAGTCTCATAGGAAAAAAAATATACATGGGAATTTAATAATTTTCATTCAATTTAATCATTCAATAGAAACTCGAATTTTGCAGAGTGCATTTATTATTTTTAACTTGCCTAATTTTTTGACGGTTTATTTCAATTTTAAATTAAAATTTTCAGAATTTCCAGAGATATTTTTTACATATTTTAGAAAAGGTTATTTTAAATTTTTGCCAATTGTTAAAACAGCGCAAAGAATAATATATCCTTTAAATTAAAAATTTATTCACACGTGACTATTATAAACAGAAAAAAATCCTTTTAAATTAGAATTAAATGATAACGTGTTAAAAGCAGGGAAATATTAAACATTACGTCATAAAAATTGTTTTTACACATGCTTACTTAAAATGAAAGAAAATTATAAAATAATCAATTATTTTCAAATTAGAATTAAATGATTACGCATTAAAAGAAGGAAAACATTGAAAATTAAGTCATAAAAATTATATTTACACGTGAATATTAAAAGAAAAAGAAAATTTTTAAATAATAAATTCATTGATATGTGTTAAAAGTCGTGAATGAAGGAAATTACGTCATATTGGCCAAAGTGGCCAAAACAGTTTGCAAAACATATTGCAAAACAGTTTAAATTAAAAAATATATTTATATGAGAGATTTATTTCAAATTTCGAGATGATATTTTTAACTATAGTTTCCAATTTTAAGGTAGCGCAAATAATAATATTATCTTTCTAATAATAAAAATATTTTCAGTTGAATGTTACAAAGAGAAAGGAAAGTTTGGTGAAAATTATGTCAGATTTAAAACGTTACATTTAAAATCTCTTATTTAAAATCATTTTCTTATAGCGTTGTTAAAAAATACCATAAAACAAAGACTCTGTTGACTTAGCTCCTTTTATATTTGGTAATTTTCAAATGTTAACTAATCTTATTTAATCAAGCACGGAAACAGCAACTAACATCAGCTGATTCGGTTTTGAAATCCCTCAGTAAAAGGGATACCCGTTTACAGTAAGATCGCCATTGATTTTTTAATTATACAGAGCAGCCTCGATTATCCGAGCTAATTGGGACTGTTAGTAAATCGGAATCGGAAATCTCGGTTAATAGAAACTGTGTGTAAAAACTCGCCGTGCTTGCGAATTTAACATCTCTTTTAAAAAAATATATAGAACGTTTTTTAAATAATAAAAATAAATATATGCAAAGTTCTGTTTCACAGCTTAACAAATTTAAAAAGAAAATCAACTACCAGTAGTAAATTTTAAAATGCAAATTGAAAAATTTACGAAAGTTCACACAGCCACTGGAAACAAAGCATTGTTCGCTATTGACTTCTCAGGGTCCAATGTTTCTTTGGAGCTGAGTGCTTTTGGGGGCAGAAGGTCCTGTATAGCACAGACAGCGAGCTAAAGAGTGTGGTTATTTTTAAGGCTCATTCAAAAGGAAAAAAAATCAGACTTTGTTATCGGCTCGGTTAACAGAAACCTCGATTAATCGAAGCTCGGTTAATCCAGGTTCTACTATAATTTAATCTTCCGTAATCTTTTTAAAGCAGATCAAATTAATGGACTTTAGCACAAAGTCACATAGCTGATAACTGCCATGCTTGTTGGCCACCTTTTTTTCAAAAAGTTTGCTTCACCTTATTCAGTTAATGAGATATCTCCGATAAAATATGTCACATTTTTTCGTTCTAAAATACTGGTATCCAAAAATCGTAGCATGTAACTGACACTACAAGTACTCATGGAACTAGACTATTTTAAGTCTGATTTTTATTATAGACTATATAAAATTATTAAAAATATATATTATGATAGGAACTAGCGGGCTTCGTCCGCTATTTACGTTACGGATATAAAAATCATGTTTTTTTTTAGGGAAAAAGAAATAAAAACATATTTGACGATAGGTTTATAAAGACACATTCTGTATTTGTTGTATTTCCGGGTATAAGGAGGGTCGGGAGACTATTTTGATTAAATATCGCAATTAGTCTACATGGCAGATATAATTATGATAGACACTAGCGGGCTTCGCCCCTCTATGGCGCCTTATGGGTCCAGCTTCCATAACTCAGAAACTACATTTCGGACATCAATGCAACAGATTCCAAACGTTATAATTAACTTAATAATCACCCTATATAGCATTAAAGTAAATTTATGAGTACTGCATACTATTTTTTTATCGTAATTTCTGAAGAGAAAAAATTATTTCGGTTCCATTCTTAGGTACTGGTCTGAAAAATTTTGAAAAAGGGGGGAAGGAGTGGACATGAGACTGCTGTTTGTCAAACAAACCAACGGGGTCTGGCTTATTCAACTTGGTTTTTGATGACTTCAATTGGAAGGTGGTTTGTTTAAAATAGTGCGTTCCCTGCCCCATGAAAACTGGAACTATTGGTGCCCCATCTATGTAAGGATTTAATAATTATAAATTAACATTTTGGATTTATTAATTTAAGGATAAAGTGTTTTTAAAGGAATATCAAATGAAACCCTCTGTGCGATCTGCGATTATACTTACCCAGTTGTTTTTATATACAAACTGCTATAAGGAAAATTGTAATAAAATAGTAAAAATTAAATCTGTATTAAATTCCATAAGTATCCTTTTTTTAATCATTTTATCACTAACCTCAAAAAAGTAATGATATCAATGCAAAAACCCTTGACGGGTTAAAAGTTTCTGACGCAGCACTTTATCTTATGCTCTAAGAATTTTAAATATGGAACTTAAAAATACTGATATCAAATTTTGAGTGACGTTATGCTATTTCTTAAAAGATATATTTGTATTTATTTCATCATTTTATTTTTGTTTTATTTATAATCGCATGTGCAAAAGTTATGTTCAACATGAAAAGCTGCATAAAATTTTATTCGCTGTTGCTTTATCATTTACTTCTCTCATAAATTCAAAATATGAGCTTTAAAAGATATGATATAAAATTAAAGTGACGCCTTGATGTGACTTTAAAAGGTTTGTTTTAAAATTCAATTTAAATTATTTTTGACTTGGTTAAAATATTTTTTTACATCTACGCAATACTTTTAATTTTCCAATTCACTGTTAAATATATCACTTTCATTGAATCTATACTATGCATTGAAATGTATTTATTTCAATAAATTGATTTATCTTTTGTGTCACGCTATTCAAAATTGTGAGGAAGATTTATGTAAATGGTTTCTTTGCGTCATTGTGTCCAAACTACATGAAATGTATGAAAAAGGATAGTTTGACGCAAATAAATGATTAAAATGATTAAAAAAGGATACTTATGGAATTTAATACAGATTTAATTTTTACTATTTTATTACAATTTTCCTTATAGCAGTTTGTATATAGAAACAAGTGGGTAAGTATAATCGCAGATCGCACAGAGTGTTTCATTTGATATTCCTTTAAAAACAATTTATCTTTAAATTAATAAATCCAAAATGTTAATTTATAATTATTAAATCCTTACATAGATGGTGCAACAATAGTTCCAATTTTCATGGAGCAGGGAACGCATTCTTTTAAACAAACCACCTTCCAAATGAAGTCATCAAAAACCAAGTTGAATAAGCCAGACCCCGTTGTGTTGTTTGACAAACAGCAGTCTCATGTCCCCTCCTTCCCCCGTTTTTCAAAATTTCTCAGACCAGTACCTAAGAATGGAACCGAAATAATTTTTTCTCTTCGGAAATTACGATAAAAAAATAGTATGCAGTACTCATAAATTTACTTTAATGCTATATAGGGTGATTATTAAGTTAATTATAACGTTTGGAATCTGTTGCATTGATGTCCGAAAGGTAGTTTCTGAGTTATGGAAGCTGGACCCATAAGGCGCCATAGAGGGGCGAAGCCCACTAGTGTCTATCATAATTATATCTGCCATGTGGACTAATTGCGATATTTAATCAAAATAGACCCCCCCCCCCTCCTCATCCCCGGAAATATAACAAATACAAAATGTGTCTTTATAAACCTATCGTCAAATAGGTTTTTATTTCTTTTTCCCTAAAAAAATACAACATGATTTTTATATCCATAACGTAAATAGCGGACGAAGCCCGCTAGTTCCTATCATAATATATATTTTTAATAATTTTATATAGTCTATAATAAAAATCAGACTTAAAATAATCTAGTTCCATGAGTACTTGTAGTGTCAGTTACATGCTACGATTTTTGGATACCAGTATTTTAGAACGGGAAAATGTGACTTATTTTATCGGAGATATCTCATTAATTGAATAAGGTGAAGCAAACTTTTTGAAAAAAATGTGGCCAACAAGCATGGCAGTTATCAGCTATGTGACTTTGTGCTAAAGTCCATTAATTTGATCTGCTTTAAAAAGATTACGGAAGATTGAATTATAGTAGAACCTGGATTAACCGAGCTTCGATTAATCGAGGTTTCTGTTAACCGAGCCGATGACAAAGTCTGATTTTTTTTCCCTTTTGAATGAGCCTTAAAAATAACCACACTCTTTAGCTCACTGTCCGTGCTATACAGGCCCTTCTGCCCCCAAAAGCACTCAACTCCAAAGAAACATTGGACCCTGAGAAGTCAATAGCGAACAATGCTTTGTTTCCAGTGGCTGTGTGAACTTTCGTAAATTTTTCAATTTGCATTTTAAAATTTACTACTGGTAGTTGATTTTCTTTTTAAATTTGTTAAGCTGTGAAACAGAACTTTACATATATTTATTTTTATTATTTAAAAAACGTTCTATATATTTTTTTAAAAGAGATGTTAAATTCGCAAGCACGGCGAGTTTTTACACACAGTTTATATTAACCGGGATTTCCGATTCCGATTTACTAACAGTCCCAATTAGCTCGGATAATCGAGGCTGCTCTGTATAATTAAAAAAATCAATGGCGATCTTACTGTAAACGGGTTTCCCTTTTACTGAGGGATTTCAAGACCGAATCAGCTGATGTTAGTTGCTGTTTCCGTGCTTGATTAAATAAGATTAGTTAAACATTTGAAAATTACCAAATATAAAAGGAACTAAGTCAACAGAGTCTTTGCTTTATGGTATTTTTTAACAACGCTATAAGAAAATGATTTTAAATAAGAGATTTTAAATGTAACGTTTTAAATCTCACATAATTTTCACCAAACTTTCCTTTCTCTTTGTAACATTCAACTGAAAATATTTTTATTATTAGAAAGATAATATTATTATTTGTGCTACCTTAAAATTGGCAACTATAGTTAAAAATATCATCTCGAAATTTGAAATAAATCTCTCATATAAATATATTTTTTAATTTAAACTGTTTTGCAATATTATTATTTGGCCACTTTGGCCAATATGACGTAATTTCCTCCATTTACGACTTTTAACACATATCAATGAATTTATTATTTAAAAATTTTCTTTTTCTTTTAATATTCACGTGTAAATATAATTTTTATGACGTAATTTTCAATGTTTTCCTGCTTTTAATGCGTAATCATTTAATTCTAATTTGAAAATAATTGATTATTTTATAATTTTCTTTCATTTTAAGTAAGCATGTGTAAAAACAATTTTTATGACGTAATGTTTAATATTTTCCTGCTTTTAACACGTTATCATTTAATTCTAATTTAAAAGGATTTTTTTCTGTTTATAATAGTCACATGTGAATAAATTTTTAATTTAAAAATGATATATTATTCTTTGCGCTGTTTTAACAATTGGCAACAATTTAAAATAACCTTTTCTAAAATATGTAAAAAATATCTCTGGAAATTCTGAAAATTTTAATTTAAAATTGAAATAAACCGTCAAAAAATTAGGCAAGTTAAAAATAATAAATGCACTCTGCAAACTTCGAGTTTCTATTGAATGATTAAATTGAATGAAAATGATTAAATTCCCATGTATAATTTTTTTTCCTATGAGACTTTTTTAATGAGACAATTTTATCCAGATTTAACATTAAATATCTCTTAAAATAATTCTTCGATTTAAAAACTGTCTACTTCAACGTTTTTATCAAACATTTCTCTATAATACTACCCATTTTAATATTTTTGTATGCAGTAATTTTCTTAATATTTGCGAAATAGACCTCTTGTCACAAGAGATTCTTTCAAAGCGGTGAAAAGCGTTAGTTTTTTCTTTTTTTTCGAATAAGAGACAAAATGTAGTACGCAATTGCGTCTAAAGATGGCGACACCAGAATTCTGATATGCTTATTATGTAAAACTTCATTGTTATTTATAAATAAAACATTTCAACTAAATTATTTATTATACAATAATTATTACATCACAATAGTTTTTATGCAAGGGAAATAATAATTATAATAATAATAATATTATGGATCTCAGTGATTATATATTGATTCACCGTCATAATAATAAAAAATGATATTATAAAAAGAAGAGCTGAAATGAATTTTTTTTTACGTTTCTGATCGTGTGATTTATATTCAAATAATAATTATTAATGAATATTTTTTGTAAAGTGATTGAAATTAAATATATTTATAAAATTTATGGTATTATTTTTATTGTTGAAAAATTGCCAAGAAATAATCATCATCAAATTGGCGTCATTATAATTGTAATTTTATTTAACTTAATAGCAATTAAAAAATTACAAAGGAATGGAGAATAATGGTCAACTAACAGACTTTAAAAGAAAAAAACAAAAACAAAAAACTTCACATGTGAAAACACGTACCAGGAGTATCGAACTGCCTATGTTAAGATCAGTAGACGATGGCCCTCAACCACTCAGCCAGTGGGAAGACAAAATTTTTCTCCCCAAAAGTGGTTAAAAAGAAAGCATGTGTATGAATACAGTGTCATGCATTTTCGGTGAAATTTCCATAGAATGGCGAAGAAATATAGTCCGATTTTTCATGCGCATTATAAAACGAACAAGAGTCTTGCTGGAAACAAGTAAATTGTTATTTGGTTCATCTGAAACATATTTATTTGATTTTTAAAAAATCGCCCGTGTCATTTTCGAGAGAAAAAAAATCGAATTATTTAACGAACGAGAGTTTTCCCAGAAAAAAGAAAAGTGTTATTCACCTCGCCTTAATTACATTTATATTATGTATCAATTTAAAAATAATCGTTAGAACCGTTTTCGAGATTTTCAAATTAGGAACTTCCTCGATATCATACCAACGTTTTCACTTTAAAAATGACTATTTAGATCTCAAAATATACTGCACGTAGAAATGTAAAAATTTCAGTATACGATTAGACTGCAGATATAAGACTGTTCTAGAAAATTCAGAACAATAAGACCTATATCTGCTGAGTTATTAAAAGGCGGCTTTTCGCGTTTTCTTTGATGTCGAGTTAGCTGTATATATGAGTTCCGCCATCTACGAATTCTATGATACGATACGATACGATACGATTTTGGGCTTAAGGCTGCGTCTCTCGGAATACTACCGTCTTCCATGATGATCAACAGCCTCAATTCTTTACAAAATGATATATATTTTTTCAAATGTTATCAGATTACACTAGCCTGCAAAAGTTGGGTTACGACATGTTTCTTAGCATTTGATAATTTATTCTTATATATTCTGTACCGCTGAAAGTAAAGATTTTTTGCAAATCGTAAATTTTAAAGTTAAAAAAAGGAAAAAATAGCAAAAATTTGATATTATAGATGTGATTGTTGAGTTTTCAACTTTTGATAATTGATTTTTATGTATTTTTTTACCACTGAATCCGAAAATGACCTTCATTTACGTCAGGATTTTTCGCAAATTGTAAATTTCAAAGTTTAAAAGTTAAAAGTTAAAATTGGACCTCCTCCCCCACCTCATCGAACACCTCAGCTGTTTAGCTGTAAGAATCCCAGTAGAAGCCAAAAAAAATGAATAAATTAATGAATTAAATATAATTAAGTCAAATAAAAATGTTTTATATGTGTTGTATAGCATGAGATTTTCGCTATATTTTAACTTACACATTTACGATTTGCAAAAAAATTCTAACGTGATGGTTAAAAATGAAGGTCATTTTCAGATTCAGTGCTAAAAAGTACACAAAAATCAATTATCAAAAGTTTAAAAACACGGCCATCTCTTCTATTTTATAGTATTCGATTTTTGTTATTTTTTAACTTTGACAATTTATGATTTTCGAAAACTCCTGACATGATTGGTTAAAAATTAAGGTAATTTTCGGATTCTGTGCTAAAAATTACATAAAAGTTAAAAAACAACCATCGCAGTCTTGTGTTATCTAATCTAAAACTTTTTCTTAAACTTCTTGGCGGTAATCTATCCGAAATTTTTTGTGTTATCCTGTAAAATAAGTACAAATGGAAACCACCGAATATCCCAATAATATTAGATTATCATCGGATTAACGTCAGTATGCAAAATTTAAACTCGATCAGATATTTAAAAATAAGTTAATGTTCGAGTACAAATTTTGAACTGGAAAAACATGCATGCAATCTTTGAAGTTAAATTAAAACTTATGAAAATAACATAACTTTTGTTAAAGAAATCATGAAAAGAAACAGTCTCAGATCCTTACAAAATAAAATATACGTTAAAATACAATTATTTTAGCCAATGTGAAACTTAATAAAAGTTAACTCAATCGTAATTCTTGTACAGTTTTTTTTTTTTTTTTGAAGCGCAGATACACATGAAATAAGTTCTTCGCATACTTTAAGCACTTGGTATATTACTGCTCAAAACATTGCCGAACTCATTTGTATTCATATGCAGAAAAGTGGTATAAGTCATGCATTTTTAAAGTTTCATACCTCGGTCAATTTTAGTGTTATATGCTTATATGAACGGGACTTTTTTTTAAAATCTTACTTATCTGTGTAACAGGAAAATTTTACTAAATATAACTTATAGGACCGGGAGACCGTATAGAAATTTTAATTTCCTAATTTTTTTAAGAAATGTTTTTATTGACCCAAATCGATTTAAAATATTTCTTTACATCATTTAAAACATTTTTGTAATTGGAACTATATGTCTATGACTAACGGTTTAGGAATTAGTCATTGGACACCGTTGAGAGTGGACACCCTGTATGTGAACATCCCGCACACCCACTGAAAGTTAGAAGAAGTAGGCTATTTATTAAACAGGTATACAACGTTACTGTTTAACCCTTTCACGGGCAAACTACTTCTATTAGTAAAATGCTGAAATGATTGAATGACAGTAGAATTTACAAACAAATTTATTTGAAATATGTAAAAGCTTTTCAATTTTTCATTCCAAATTTTTGGAGCTAATGTGGTATTATAGATATTTAATTTAAGTGGTCCAAAAATGAACCATCGCCCCTGAAGGTGTTAAAACAAGCGAACAAGACTATTTTTTAAGAAAGTGGACGTTTTAGAGAACATTTCGTTTGAGTTGGTATAATTCTATCTGCGTTAGCTGTAAAATCCCACTAAGTATTTAAAAAAATGGACTACTCATTAAAAAAGTGGAGCAGGGTGGTGAGTGGTCAGGGAAAAACACAGTCAAAAAAGAGGAAAATACCAGCATTTTCTTATAGAAAATACTTGAAAGGGGTTTCTCACTTGCAAAATAAAGGGTTTAAAGAAGGCGAATTTCTTTTTAACAAAATTCTTGTATTTAACACCTTTTCGGACTGTGATCAACAGCCTCAATTCTTTACAAAATGATATATATTTTTTCAAATGTTATCAGATTACACTAGCCTGCAAAAGTTGGGTTACGACATGTTTCTTAGCTTTTGATAATTTATTCTTATATATTCTGTACTGCTGAATCCGAAATTGGACTTTATTTTTTTACCATCAAGTAAAGATTTTTTGCAAATCGTAAATTTTAAAGTTAAAAAAAGAAAAAAATAGCAAAAATTTGATATTATAGATGTGATTGTTGAGTTTTTAACTTTTGATAATTGATTTTTATGTATTTTTTTACCACTGAATCCGAAAATGACCTTCATTTACGTCAGGATTTTTCGCAGATTGTAAATTTCAAAGTTTAAAAGTTAAAAGTTAAAATTGGACCTCCTCCCCCACCTCATCGAACACCTCAGCTGTTTACCTGTAAGAATCCCAGTATAAGCCAAAAAAATGAATAAATTAATGAATTAAATATAATTAAGTCAAATAAAAAAGTTTTATATGTGTTGTATAGCATCAGATTTTCGCTATATTTTAACTTACACATTTACGATTTGCAAAAAAATTCTAACGTGATGGTTAAAAATGAAGGTCATTTTCAGATTCAGTGCTAAAAAGTACACAAAAATCAATTATCAAAAGTTTAAAAACACAGCCATCTCTTCTATTTTATAGTATTCGATTTTTGTTATTTTTTAACTTTGACAATTTATGATTTTCGAAAACTCCTGGCATGATTGGTTAAAAATTAAGGTAATTTTCGGATTCTCTGCTAAAAAATACATAAAAGTTAAAAAACAACCATCGCAGTCTTGTGTTACCTAATCTAAAACTTTTTCTTAAACTTCTTGGCGGTAATCTATCCGAAATTTTTTGTGTTATCCTGTAAAATAAGTACAAATGGAAACCACCGAATATCCCAATAATATTAGATTATCATCGGATTAACGTCAGTATGCAAAATTTAATCTCGATCAGATATTTAAAAATAAGTTAATGTTCGAGTACAAATTTTGAACTGGAAAAACATACATGCAATCTTTGAAGTTAAATTAAAACTTATGAAAATAACATAACTTTTTTAAAAGAAATCATGAAAAGAAACAGTCTCAGATCCTTACAAAATAAAATATACGTTAAAATACAATTATTTTAGCCAATGTGAAACTTAATAAAAGTTAACTCAATCGTAATTCTTGTACAGTTTTTTTTTTTTTGAAGCGCAGATACACATGAAATAAGTTCTTCGCATACTTTAAGCACTTGGTATATTACTGCTCAAAACATTGCCGAACTCATTTGTATTCATATGCAGAAAAGTGGTATAAGTCATGCATTTTTAAAGTTTCATACCTCGGTCAATTTTAGTGTTATATGCTTATATGAACGGGACTTTTTTTTAAAATCTTACTTGTCTGTATAACAGGAAAATTTTACTAAATATAACTTATAGGACCGGGAGACCGTATAGAAATTTTAATTTCCTAATTTTTTTAAGAAATGTTTTTATTGACCCAAATCGCTTTTAAAATATTTCTTTACATCATTTAAAACATTTTTGTAATTGGAACTATATGTCTATGACTAACGGTTTAAAATTAGTCATTGGACATCGTTGAGAGTGGACACCCTGTATATGAACATCCCGCACACCCACTGAAAGTTAGAAGAAGTAGGCTATTTATTAAACAGATATACAACGTTACTGTTTAACTCTTTCACGGGCAAACTACTTCTATTAGTAAAATGCTGAAATGATTGAATGACAGTAGAATTTACAAACAAATTTATTTGAAATATGTAAAAGCTTTTCAATTTTTCATTCCAAATTTTTGGAGCTAATGTGGTATTATAGATATTTAATTTAAGTGGTCCAAAAATGAACCATCGACCCTGAAGGTGTTAAAACAAGCGAACAAGACTATTTTTTAAGAAAGTGGACGTTTTTGAGAACATTTCGTTTGAGTTGGTATAATTCTATCTGCGTTAGCTGTAAAATCCCACTAAATATTTAAAAAAATGGACTATTCATTAAAAAAGTGGAACAGGGTGGTGAGTGGTCAGGGAAAAACACAGTCAAAAAAGAGGAAAATACCAGCATTTTCTTATAGAAAATACTTGAAAGGGGTTTCTCACTTGCAAAATAAAGGGTTTAAAGAAAGCGAATTTCTTTTTAACAAAATTCTGGCATTTAACACCTTTTCGGACTGTGTTTTTCCCTGACCACTCGCCACTCTGTGGAGTAACGTTGCTGGAGTCTTGCGAGTGAGTGTAACAATTTTTATATCTATTATATATATAAAATCCAAATGGAAATTTCGTTCCGAACGCCTAGATTTTGCGTTCTACCGCATGGATTTTTACGGAACTATACCGTTAGATACGTATCGTTTAAGGGAAGGTTTTAAGCTATACGTCATTCTACCTAGATTAGGTATAGAATTATGACGGAAAGTTCTGTTATTTTGGACGATAAGGTTTACCATTTTATTTCTTGGCGAAATTTATCGTTGATAAAAAAAATTGAAACGGCTATTACACCTTGAAAAATAAAGAAAAAACTGTTACTAATTTTAATTAAAAGAAAAAAAAAAGAAGAAAAAAGAGAAAATGAAAAACAGTTTTGACGACTGGTAATATAAAAAGAAAATATTTAATTTAAACAAGAAAGAGAATATTCGTAATGCGTAAAAATTTATTCAAAAAAAAAGATTGCAGTTTTAAACAACATTTGGCGATTTATCTATTGCGTCAGGTTAAGAAAAAATGCGCCAGAAAATTTGATAGGACAATATTAGACTGACAATTTTGTTTTTGTTTTGGATTCTTTTTTATTTACTTTTTATTTTTATCAAACGCATCCATCATTAGACTTAAAATAATGGTACTTGTGAGTTAGATGTTGTATGTTTATTTACGATATTGATTTTATCGCCAAATAATATGATTTTTAGACAAAAAGGCATAAACGTAGCATTGGTTTGAGCGACGTTTACAATATTGGTGATTTTTCAAGCGGGCGGTATCCTTTTTGGAGTAATCTAATTCTACTACACGCACATACACACACACACATATATATGTATATATATAATACAAATGGAATTATATATATATATATATATATATATATATATATATACATATAATACAAATGGAATTTTATGTATATATATATATATATATACATATAATACAAATGGAATTTTATATATATATATATATATATATATATATACATATAATACAAATGGAATTTTATATATATATATATATATATATATATATACATATAATACAAATGGAAATTTCGCTACGGTTGCTTATAACTCGAGTTCTGCTGAACTTGCACTGTTAAATACGTAATTTTTTTGGAAGGTTTTAGTATATAACATATCATTACGTTGTCTACGTTGCTTAGGTATTGAATTCTGGTTTAAAGTTCTTTAATGAGATGAACCAGATTATGAAAAAATAATCTTTTGAAAAGATTCTGCCGAATGTTTTTCGATAGAACTTGCACTTTTAATCAGATAATTTTACAGGGAGGGTTTAAGTATCTAACATATCCTTCTACCTTGCTCAGCTATACAGCTATGGGGAGAATTGTGTAATCTGGTGACCCCAATTATCAAAAATTTACCTTTTTAAAAAGTTCTAATATACTGTTTTTTCTAGGTTTGCATTGTTAGTTTGGTAATTTTTCATAGACAATTTTAGCATATAATATATTGTTCTACATTGCTTAGTTATATATCAATGGGGGAAATTTTGGTAATTTTCCAATATCCTTGGCGATCCTTGGCAATCCCTTGGCGAGATGCAGAAAATGGGCTTGACGGAAGAAGTAAAGTTTCAATGAGTATTTTTTGTTCAATAATTATAGAATTTATTTACTATAAAGAAGCCATTTATCTCTTTTTATTTGAAAACAGAATTAAATTGAATATTAATAACAATAGTAATAATATATTTCATTGAAAAGTTTATTATATGAATACATAGGTAAAAAAGCATAAAAGTTCATCATATTTATTTTTATAGCTGTTCATGTCATTTGTCCAAAAATCTCACTTTTTGAAGTCCGAATTGCGCCATGCTTAAAACAAAAAAACGACAAGGCCCCTATACTGGAAAAGTATAGAAAATTATGTAATCAGATGAACTCGTTTATGACAGATCTCAAATGACAGCATTGTTATTTGGCTAACCATCGTCGATTTGGGGAGAAATATTCGTTAAATGGGTTTAATCACACAATTCCTGACTGATATTTGACATCAAACTTGATTGTTCACTATTATAGGCGTCAGAGTGGTCTCTGTTTTGACTAACACAATTTCCTTACAAAATTTTTCGTTTTAGATTTCACTTACAAATTTCGTAGAAACCAGCTACGCGAGAATGTTTTTTACGATCTTTTAAGTTAGCCGGGCACAAATCTAGCCAATATCATTTTTTTTTTTTCAGAGCAGTAGCGTATTTTATTTTTCACAAGTGTAAATTAGAAACAATACATTGATGATGAAGTAGAATATTTTTGTTTATAGCATTATTTGTTATTTTTATCCTTTTGAATTTTTTATGAAATGGGTGAAAAGCAATTATTTTAAATGTATGTAATATGTATATTTAACATGTGTGTATTTTAAATTAAAAGAGTGAAAGCTTTATATTTTAAATGAATGGCAATGGGAACAGTACTTTGTTGTTTATCAAATGTGGCCGGCTAACATAAAAGTACCATTTTCCTTGAGATTTTTGAGGCAACCTATCACAGAAATAATTTTAAAAAATGATTGGTAACCAAAAAAAAGACCGCTTCTATGACTGTTAATAAAGCTGACTGTTAATCAGAAATAGTGCTAATCCGCTTCTATGACTGTTAATCAGAAATAGCGCTAATATTGAATATCATAATAATATTTCGCAGATCAAACTAAAATACCGTGACAGTGATAAACATATATACATCTAACTCTAACGATTGATTAAAAAAAACAATGAGGAAAATTGGAAAGTAGATTTAGTTTGTAAAGTATGCATTAATTAAGGAAATAAATTACATAATCGAGTCTACAGACAATTGAAATATTTGGTACAAATAAATTACATAATCCAGTCTACAAACAAATGACATATGTTATCGGTCGTGGTTTGATGATAATTAACTTAATAAAATAAGTTAAATTGATTCTTTGTTTTTAAAGCGGACATATACCATAATCGAGTTTTAAAGAGAATTGGAGTAATTTGGGACAATTTTTTGGACACATTTTGCAACATTTGCATTACACCAACACTATACCAAAATGTTTGCTATTGTGTCATTTATTTCAAACCTGAACATGCAAAGATTTTTTGGTACTTTTTCAATATCGGTACCTTGGCAAAATAGGAAAAATAGCCTTGGCAGAAAAGGAAATTTGGCAGTATATTTTCTGACAACCTATTCACTGCTTCATTTCATTTCATATACACAAGCAATTTTTTTTTTTTTTTTTTTTTTTAACGCAATAACGCCAATTATCTAATTTTATATCGAAACCCATTTAATATGTATGAAAAAACATTAATAATATACATACATTTAAAATAAATATATTAAAGCAAAATAGTCCACCAAGTTTGTTTTCATAACTGATTATACCATTTGGCAACAAATCTCACTTTCTGATACCCTAATTGCGCCAAACATTGTAACTTGCTATTTATTGAACGTGAATCACTTTTGGCTTCAATTATTATTTAGTCGTAACCATGCATTTTTCATTTACTATTTTTCCAGTCGAAAATATTTTTTGTTATTAAGTAAAATTAAGTTATAATTTCATTTTTTGCTGATTCAAAAATGGAAATGTTTACAGCATTGCTAAGAGACACAATTTCATTGTGTAGTTTAAATTGCTATTTAAAATAAAATATTTTATTGTATAATATTTATTTGTGTTTTTATTTTCAGTATATATTTGTATTCATTTAATAAAATAGTTGTCGAAACTCTGTAATTTTGAAATGATATATTTTTTAAATGATAACTTTCGCGCCAACAATGTTATTTTTTTTTCAATTGCTTCGTTTGGGGCCAACAATTGCGCTCTGCGACAATGTTGTTGAAATACCAGAAAAGTACTAAACATTTAGATTGCACATTGTAGCATGGATGCTATAACATACAACATGGGACAATACACAATAAAAAACTGGTTTATAGCTTCAGGTTGGCACTGAGACATTAAAATACATTTTCTTTAAATAATATAAAAATATAGATGAGGAAAATTCTGTGATCGGAACTCTCACCATATTGACTCTTTTTAACGAAGAATGCTCTGATACCAAATGAAATATTGTATATTGTCCTATCATTCTTTACCAAATCCTACTGTGAGGGATAATCTAAAAGAGTTAAACCGTGACAGCTGAAATTTTGTCTGCACATTAGAAAATATAATAGCACAATGGTGTTCATATCGATTGAGTACCGCGGAAGGACATTCAGTTAAAGGTCTTATTTCTTTAAATCACAAGACCAAACACATCATTTCGTAACTGTAAATAAACTTTTGTTTATTGTTAAATTTTGGCTATGTTTTTAATACAACATGAGTCCATTGTTTTAATTTAATGTAAGTTTCATTTCAGATGACAAACTTCTTTAGTATGTTAAATATGCGTAGTTTCGATAGGTTTTTTTTAGATATAACTGCGCGGTCTATACGCTATTTCTTCACTAAAATTACACAACGCAGTTTGGGGCAGTTTTGGAGATGTGTTTCCTCCCGCCTCAATTTAATATAATTATGGTTAGACTAATTATCAGAAGTAGCCAGGACCATTAATCATTTATTACGATCACAAATGTTTGTTTATAAATTATAATGTTTTTAAATACCCACTATAATAACTCAGTTACAGTAATTTAAGAGTAGTTAACCTACAATTACTAGGATAATTAATGCACATTACCCATCTTCCTTTTCCCCCATCTTCAAGATTGGGGTTCACCCTGTCCCCAATCCCATGTATGTTTGGGTAGTTAAGTTGGTACTGGTACATGGACCTAGGTCTGCCCAACATACATATTTTCTTAACTTGCGTGGTGCCGTTCCTTTTCGGAGCACCTGGAGTTATTGTTAATATTACCCGTTATATGGAGTTAATATTATTTTATTATAGTGGTATTTTTATTCAAAAAAATAAAAACGCGTTACTCATGATTGCTAACATTAAAATAAATTCTAAAAATTAGTCTTGGTACCAATGGATTGTATGAATTATTTCTGACTTGTTTTTCCCAAAAAGTGTATGGCTCAACGAATTTATATTTTGATAAAAAAAAAAGTGTTGTAATGAAACAATATTTTATAATTGAAGTGTAGCTTATACTGTGTGTATAGGGAATTTCAGATTATTATTAGTAGAAAAAGTTGCATTTATTCAGTAAAAATTTTGCAATTACTTTGTGAGAATTAAAAAAAATGTTGAAACAATTATTGAAATGAAAAGAGAAAAATCTTTTTCACAAATAAATTGTAATTATTGAAGTGTGATAAAGAAAAATCATGCAGTATCGAAAAATAATTCATGGTTGTGTTTAAAATCAGTAAGTAGTGCTGAATTTTTTGAAAAATTATTGGAGTGTTTACTTATGGTACTGAGAAAATTTTATTGATTTTTAGTAGAAAGAATTTATTTATTTATGTGTTATTGTGTATTATTTGTGCATTTTGGGGGAAAAATCACGAAAATTATTGTGTATTATTGTATTTATATGTATAGGGTTATATAAAATTTACTTTATGACAAATAGAAATTATCGCAAAAGTAAAGATAATTCTAATTCATGAGTTAGCACGCGTAAACAATTAAGAGAAGCAGTTAAAGAATTAGAATTAGAAAATATGTCTCACGAAAAAGAGGAAAACTCATAATCTCAGGTGTTAAGTTTAATCAACCCTTTTGATATAAAGAAAATTCCTAATGAATCCTATTTAAAAGAATTTGATCAGTTCCTGGATAGGACAAAAATAAATGAGGACTTTAGACTACAAATTCTAAAATCAAAATTTGTGGGAGTTGCACATGAAAAATTGGTGCAAAATGACAATTTAAATTGTGAGCAAGATTATGCTAAATTTAAACAGAAAATTTTGGATGTTTTCTCAAAAAGAGAATCCTTTACAGAACATCAGACAAAATTTAATCAAATAAAGCAAAAACCTAATCAATCTGTAAAAGATTTTATAAAGGACTTTAACATTTTGGCCTATAAATATTTACAAACGACAGGATATGATAATAATAAAGGTGCGAAGGAATTTTTTGAATTGATTAAAATAAATAAATTTCTGGACGGAATTTCTCCGAATATTTCTTTAGAATTAAGGAAATTGGATATCAAAGAATTCTCTAAATTATGCGAAAAAGCATTGCACCTGGAAAATGCTTTCAATTCTTCAAAAATTGAACAAGTTAATAATGTGACGGAAAATGTAGAAATTAAAGATAAGGTTTATGAGAATTTATTAGAGCAAAATAAAGAACAATTAAATTATATCGCAAAATTGACGGAACAATTGAATTTGTTAAATGTAAAGAAAAGTAGTGAAAATAAAGACGAAAGAGATCAGGAAAATTATTGCGCGATCTGTAAAACTAGTAAACACGATTTACAGAATTGTTATTTTAACGGTAAAACTAATACAAAGAAACCTAATTTTCTTAGAAAACGGAATTCTGAAAATTTTAATCCTAGAAGTGATTATAACAGATTTAATGCAGGTTTCGGGTATCTATCTCCAAGTGTACAGGGATATCCCAATTTTAATCCCAATTTTAAACCCAATTTTACACCCAATTTTATACCAAGTTATGATAATAGTCAACGGTATGATAATAATCATGGTTACTTACAACATAATTAGAGGTATGGGAACTTGGATAAATGTAATAGACAGAATTATTATGATAATTTTCAAGGGAATCGGAATTTTTCAGGGTATAATTCTGATTATTGTACGGATGATAATTTTTATCCCAGGGGTTCGAATAATGGAAAGTTTGCACAGCAAAGGCAGAATTATAGGAACTCTAGTGTTAGACGTAAGGACTCGCAGAGGGATAATTTTGATAGAAAGGAGGATTCGCGTGGTAGAGCTAAGAGGAGTCGCGCCAACGGTAAGCAATTTAAGGGAAACACTTACACGATAGCTAGTGTGAATTTAAAGAGAGACGACAGGTTACTTATCATTTGATTTAGATGTGTTTGGGGTCAAAGTCGCTACTCTCTGTGATTGCGGTACAGCGGTCTCGCTCCTGTCTCCAGGTATGCTTGAAAAGCTTAAGCAGACTAATGCTACGATTAAATATTTGGGAAACAGAATTACAATGCAAACTTTCGACAACTCTATCATACCCTTCAAACAATGTGTCAAAATAACTTTTAAAATTAAAAACGATTTTGTTACAGGTACTTTTTATGTGACTACACAGAATTTTCACGGGGAGTATCAAATGTTATTGGGTTTCGACTTCCTGAAAACGAATAAAATGATCCTTGATTTTGATAAAAAAATATTAAAATTTAAGAATACTAAAATTTCTCTGGAATCGCAAGATTCAAATAAGATAGTTCAGAAGGTGAATAATCTGCAGAGTTCTGGGGTTAATGTAATTGATCAGGGTAAAACAGAAAATAAACAAAGTGAGATATTTGCCGTCAAAGACGGGGATACGCATCTCCACCCAGGCGAAACACGAATCATTCCTTTAAGATGTCCGGATGCAATTCAGCCTAAACAGTTAATTCTGCTTGACCGAAAGAGGAGCTTGTAGTTCTAGTTTCGGAGTTCATGAAGGGGCAGACAATAACAGGATTAACCTGATTATGACAAACAACTCGATAAAAAAAACGTATATTGAAACGAAACTCACAAGCGGCAGTCATAATTCAGGATTTTACCAGTAAAATTAATTTAGCACAGAACGATATAGTGGAGGGTAAGATATACCCCATAAACAGTTTAAATCTAAGTGAAGTTCGTGCTTTGAGACAGGCGGAGTTAGAAATAGGAGATTTTAACTTGGAGCACCTGACGGAAGATTTTAAAAAGAAAATGGAACATTTATTACTGAGTCATTTATTACAGCGTACGCATTTTCCAAATCCTATAAATCGTTAGGTCAGACTTCGTTAGTGACTCCAAAAGTGAATTTAAGTCACGATTTTCCTATACAGCATAAACCATACAAAACACCTCAAGCGGTTAAAGAGTATGCAAAGGGGTAAATACGCAAACTACTGGAAGCCAAGATAATACAAAAATCGGACTCCGATTATGCGCTTCCAGTATTATTCGTGAAGAAGAAGAGTACGGAGAAAGACGCAGTTCGTTATCGTTTAGCGGTAGACTACAGAACCGTTAACGAAATATTAGAAGGTTTTCCGTATCCTGTGCCAGACGTGAAGGATATTCTACAGTCTATCAGTGGGGGAAAATGCTACTCAGTCCTGGATCTCCACACAGCGTTTTTCATAATAAATTTACGGCCTGAGGACTGTCACAAATTAGCGTTTGTGACCGAGTTTGGCAAGTATTCCCCTTGCCGCCTTAATTTCGGGTTAAAAATTAGCCCGACCAAATTTGCAGAACTAATGGATAAGGTGTTAGGACACTTCCCTAAGGATAAGATGGGGTATTTTATCGATGATGTAATTCTGGAAACAGACTCTCCTCAAGAAATGCTTCAGTTATTACAAGAGGTTTTACAAACTATAATAGACCATAACCTGACAGTCGAACCGTCGAAAGTTCAAATTTGCAAGCAGGAAATAGAGTTCTTGGGTTTTAAAGTGAACAAGGACGGATACACACCTTCTGAGAAGAACGTTTGAAAGGTCCAACGTTTGGCGCGCCCAAAGAACAAAAGGGGTGTCAAGTCGTTACTTCGACTTGCTAACTATTTCCGCTCGCTCATACAAAATTATGCAGAGATTGTTAACCCTCTGGTAGAACTTACAAAAGAAAAGGTTAAGTTCAAATGGACGGAAGAAACAGAAAGTGCCTTTTTCAATATACAGGAAGCTATTATCAGCAACCCAACTCTGAAACCTCCAAAATTCGACAAAGAATTTTTCCTCATTACAGATGACTCTAAGGTAGCAATTTTAGGTGTTTTGGCCCAAGAGGAGAACGGATTCCTCGTTCCCATTGAATTTTATGGGCATAAACTTAAAGAAACCGAAATGGTATGTCCTAGCATGAAGTTTGAATTATTGGCGATTCATGATTCAGTCACGCATTTCAAACACATATTATTAGGCAGAAAATTCACCATTTTGACAGACAGTAAGTCTTTAACATATCCCTTAAAGGTTGAAAATCAGGCTGATATTGTTACAAGATGGATCCTGAACCTGAGTGATTTTGACTATTCAATAGATTACATCGAAGGAAAAATTAACCCTTCGGACTTTTTATCAAGGAAATTAGTACAAAATATTACAACTGATAATGAACTACAAAATAATTTATTTAAAGTCAATAGCCAATTAAGTGGAGATAATATAAGAGCGAAGCAATACGCAGAACAAAAATTAATGACCATCTTAAAAAAAATTGAAACTAATAAAAATAATAGATTAATGAGGAAATATGATTTGAATGAAAATAAAACACTAGTATTAAAACAAAATGCTAAAAACCCAGAGCTCATCGTAGTGCCGGAGGAACTAAAAATGATAGTCATGGCAGAGGCACATGGCCCTCATTTCGGTTTCAGGAAGACATATGAAACCATCAAGACACGGTTATTCTGGTATGGCATGTATCAGGATGTTAAGAAATACTGTGCAATTTGTGTCAGATGTAACTGCAGCAAGCAACATCAAACAATCAAAGTCCCTTTAGAAAAAATGGAAAGGAATCTACAAATTGGGGCGACTCTGCTTATTGACATAGTGGGAAAATTACCTTTAACATTCAGGAAAAACTGCTTTATCCTAACTATAGTCGATGCGGGATCCCGATTCCTAGAAGAAGTGCCCCTCAGAAATGTGGAATCCCAAACTATCTTGAATGTGTTAAACAAATACTTCGGAGCATATGGTTTATGTTCTACAATTATCGCAGACAATGCCCAGTACTTCCGGAGTGCGGTTTTAAAGAGTACATGAAGGCTCTAAACATAGATCTTCGCTTCACTTCAGTATACAAGCCGACCGGAAATGGCAATCCAGAGATCAATCACAAACTGCTTAAAGCATCATTAGTCGCAATGTCGAATTCCACTCTTAAATGGGACAAGAGGTTAGATTACTTCAAATTGAACTTCAACACCACCGTGCACAGAGCTCTCGGTTATTCGCCATCCAAATTATTCTTTGGTCGGGAAATCAAAAACCAATTTACGATCCTCAATACCCCGGATTTAACGTGCACCCTGACGTTTGTCAAAAGCAGGATCGAACACATGAAGGAAGTTCACCGACAAGCGATTGCGAATCAACAAAAAATAATGACAGAATACATTAATGAAAACGATCTCCAGGAGGTTAAGACTCTAGATGTGGGCCAGGAAGTATATATGAAGGTAATAGGCAAACCCAGGGCCCTACATCCTCGTTTTGAAGGAACTTTCGAGGTAGTGGAAAGTGTCAGACACAACAATTATGTTTTACGTCTTAAGGGCAAATCAAATGGCACAACTATAGGACGACACATTAAATTTTTGTTCTCACCGAAAACAACGGCAAAGAATGCCCGAAAATTCAGAGATGCATCAAGTGAGTCAGACACAGAGCAAGAGGCTGAAGAATAAATAGGGTATTGAATTTTAAGAGTAGTTTGTACATAGGTATTTGGGAATTTTATCTAAGGGATTGTCGCACTTTCAAAAATAAAAAATAGCAAAATTATAAAACCCAATCTTATTAGATAACATTTTCTCTAAAATTAGTATATATATATTTTTTCTTTTTAGTGTATTTTGTGTTCATTTGTTTCATTTTAGTGTAGTGTATTTTCAGTGTATTTGGGTCTAAGTTCAATTATATCAGGGTAATTAATGATATAAATTGGATTTTATGTCGTTAAAGACATGTTTTACTATATATCTCTGAGATTAGTTGATATATCGTGGGTCTGTAGTGTAGAAAAACGATAGGATTTCGTTTACATGGGATGTGTCAGGTAGTGACATGTTTTGGTGGACGCTCAAGGGTTAAATTTTGAAAATGGATATTTCAAACAAAATATCGGTAATCCTTTTACTATTTTCAAAGTACTTAAGCATAAATAGTTTTAAATATAGGATTTTACATGCTCCGAAGCAAAAAGCAGCTTTTGCAGGAGTTGAAAAAAAAAAGTGTAAAAATTCAAATAAAATCAACTTTTGCAAGTAAAATTCGGTTCTAAAGAATAGTATTAGTTAAAAAGGCGTTAGTTATACAGTAGCAGTGTTTTTGAACACCCCCCCCCTATAGGTAATTTTAGACTGGGAATATTACTTTTAGGTTGCTCTAGGGAGCAAGTCAGCATAAGTTTTAAAATTTTTCAAAAAAAAATTTAAAATACAAGCATAACTTTGGGATAAAGTTTTGTTAGTGAGGTGTTAGTGTGTAGTGGCATTCGGGTAGTTTTAGTGTAGGTACGAGTGTGTTTTCATTCATATGGTGGTATGTACCGATATTTTCTGCGGCCGCGTAAGGGTTAAAAAGCGGTACTCTCAATATTTTCCTGTTGTAGGTAATTTTTTTTTAGGTGTTATAAACTACGGAATGTCAGTTGGAGATTTAAATGGTTATTTTTACTAGATGATTGTTACTGGTAAATATATAAAAAAAAAAATTAAAAAATATAAACAAAAAAATTGTAAAATACGAAAATTCGTAAGTCGGTAGGTTTGTAGTAACGTTACAAAATAAATAAACTATTTTGTAGGTGTCAGAATATGACAAATAAATAAATTTGTTTAAAAAAAAACAAATTCGGCCTACGGTATGTTTACGCATGAAAAATATTACTGTAGAATTTTATAGGTATTAAATAAAATACAAAATGATTCACGAAAAATAAATTAGATTTTTCTCAAAATAATGACGTATTTTGGTCAAAATTAAAATGTTTTTGATCAGGGTAGAAATGTTCTTTTTAGAATAAAATTGAGGGAATTGCATAGATAAATTATATAAAAAATAATATATAAATATAAAATAAATCAAAGTGTAAATGAATATTTATATGAAAAGGTATAAATACCAGCTTTGAATTTAGTTACAAGTAAATAAATAAATATGTAAGCATTCAACAATATAAAATATTGCTGGTAGAGTATAATTGCATGGTGTCCAAACGGGGTTTTTAAAAGGTATATAATTTATTGTGGAAAAAGTTTTGTAGGTTTGGGAGAAATATTATTCTTCAGGAAGACGTTAAAGTTTCCGTGGAGAATTCCCTTCATCCCCGCATCCAGGATGCAGCGTGTTTTCAAGTTGTCAACACGGCAGATTGGGAGGAAAAGTGGGCAGAGAGAATGATGGATTGACTCACACGCCCATTTTGCAGGGAAGAGTTTGTTGAGCAGTCACGTTTGACGTTCTCAAAGCCGGCTGTTTTCGAGGATAGTTTTTTCAGTTTTGGTTTTAAATGACAGTAAATAGGGGAATTTAGCTATAGTATTAGGGCGTTTACGCTGGGATTTTTTTTGAGGATTTTTTTTTTCTCAAGTCCTGTTTAAAGGTAGGAGTCTTATTTTAGACTAGTAGCAGTTTTACGGTGGTTTGGACACATTGCAAAAATGCGTTAAAGTATGGTAAATAAAATTTATAATGGCAAGTTATAAATAAATAATAACTAATATATTGTATATAAATGCAATAAGAAATATAATGGTTGTAGATTACAATCAGCGGCTTCATCTGTTCTGAAATTCACAGTATGATACTGTAATAAGGTGTTAGCATGCAAGCTTATAAAAAAAAAATAAATAAATAATTTTGACAGCATGCGTGATAAAAAGAAAATGCAGGCATATAAATATAGCAAAATAAAATTTATGTTTTCATGCATCGACAGGCAGGTATTGTACATGCAAAGTGTATTTTTATGGGTAAAACAAAAATTGAAGTTTATTTATAAAATAAATTCGTAATGATAGGAATTTTAAGCCAGCGGTAACAAATATTGGTTGCGTAAGCCATGGTTTTCAACAAAATTGCTATTTTCAAGTCTTTAGGTAGCGGTACAGGCGAACCAAAATTTGGGTAGTTTTTCTCAACAGAACTATTTTTAAATTAACTCACGTGAATTTTGGTTAAGAGTACCTAAAAAGATAGTTTTCAGGTATATTCTACTTTTGATAACAATTGTATATAATATTTGTGTCAATAAGTATGCTTATATGTGTATTAAAATTTTAAAATTGGTTTCGGTACCAGTGCACAAAGTGGAATGTTGTTATCAAACGACTCTTGTGTCAAAATTTAAAGGGACATGTTGCTAAACAAACAGGGTGTATACGCGTTCGTCCAGACAGTGGGCGGAGTGTCCTTGCAGACAGGATTGTTGTTTCATGCATTTATAAGTAGGATAATGAGTCAACAGGCGTACTTACAGGGTCCAGTGAAGAGGCATTGGTTCCCAGGGTGTCGTTTTGGGCGACATGGTTCTACATTGGGGGTACAAGGCCTCCCCTTATTCAAATTCTTCGACATATGTCATTATCTGAAAGAAAAACCAGCGAAATATTATTATTTTTTATTTGGTAGAAGTTACGTATTTTAAAGTACAATGACTTTTCTTTGGTACGGCGCATATATTAGCGTTAATGAGGTTAAAATAAATGAGTTTATTGAATAAAAGAAAATTAAATAAAAATTGTCGAGTTTATATAATGTTTGTAGCGTTTAGCCAATTATTTAACGAAAAGTTAATTTATTGTAGGCTTGCTATTAAAATATTAGAATGAAGGTTTTCGTTTTAAATAAAGTTTGGAATTCTGATAACGAATTCAGCAACTTTTTTTTCGAGAGTATCTTTTTATTTGATCAAATTATATGCAGAATAAATAAAGACATTTTGTAAATTGCAAATTTAAAAAAAAAAATAAAACAATATTTGTGTTTTAATGAATGTATTATTCTTGCTAATCAAAATTTAATTAAAAATTAGTTAAATAAATTAATTTCGTAGGAAAATTCTAAATAAATTAATTTTAAATAAAACTCAATTAAACAATGGTATAATTAAATAATTTAATTATAAATTATCGTTAGCACTTGTAAAATTCAAAAGTTTAAAAATAATATTTAAACAAAATTTCGGTTAGGTTATTAAAATATAATTTAACAATTGGTTTAAGAAAAAATTATTATGCATTAAAATAAATAAATAAATGTGTATACCAGTCACCAAATTTTTTTTTCCAGAATTGGCAATTTTTAGTCGCTAATAAAAAACTAAAAATAAAAAAATTTTCGGGATTAATAGCACTTTTAAATACAGTAAAGTAATTTTAATATTAAAAGAAAGGTGTAGAGTAGTAATAATATTTACCTGGTAAATTTGGTAATCCAATGCGGTTGATTCTGTACGTCCGTGTGGTGCTACACTCGCGGGGCGAGAAGGCGCCTTTTCCGGAAACACGGATGTGCAGTCAGTCGGATGCATTGGAGTATCTCTGTTTACCTATAAATAAAAAAAAAACGAAGGTATGTAAATATAAAGAAATTAAATACTTGAAAGAAATAAAAGTAAAAAGATAGTGTTTAGACGTAATTGTAATTTTAAAATAATAAAAAAAAATTTTCTCTGGTTTACTAAAGTGTAAAATTTAAATTGGGTTATTTTTGGTGCTAACTGTTTTAAAAATTCGAGTTATAAATTGTTAAAAGGGAGTTTATTATTGTAAAGAGTATTGGTAGTTACGGAAGCAAATGCTTCAGTTTATAATTGGTCAGGTTAGGACAGCAGGTAGAGAATTGCGTTTCCGTCTTAGACAGTGTAACGTTATGCCCCGTGTTCACGAGTGTATTTACAAGGATAAATACAAGGTATTGAGTGATATTTACTGTTCGGATATTAGATAAGGGTAATTGAATCTCTAATTTTCCGGCTCTGCAGTGTTTTGAATATCACAGGGTAGCGTAATTACTCATTTAAATCAGCGATGGGATTTCCGTTAAAGGAAAATGCTTGATATTGAGTTTATTTGTATCAACTGTTGCAGAATTAGTTAAGTACGTTAAATGGAAGGCTAATTGTCTGTACAACAGTATCGACAGTACACATTACAGTAGAATGTGTGGTTTTAATTTGGGAAAACAGCATTCCGCTGTAGGGAGGTTTTTCTCGATTAAGGATAAATTGGTGGTATTTTTGGGGGGGAAAGTATTTTATGTTAGAGACCAGGAAAATACGTCTATTATTTCGGGTATATAGATCATGAGCATAGCGAAAAAAGTTGTGCTAGCCAGACTATATATTTAAATAAAATAATATGGGCATTTCACGGATATTGGGAAGCACAGATTTTAGGTTTTCGGATAGGTACGGTAGCTGTTCTTTTTAGAAGCGGGAAAGGTCTCCGTAGAACAGGTTTCTAGCGTCTCGTTGTCAACGCAGATTGGAATCAGGGGATAATCTTTTCCATTTTTTTAGATTGAAGTTTCTTTTACTTACTTTTAATATTTATAATGGGCGTATTAAAATAATTTTTACAGCATTAGAAAGTTCATAAGTAGTACTTCATTCTAGTATAAAATTGCACATGAATATAGTCATTTTTACAGTATAAAACATGGTTTTACATACCTGAGTAAATTGGCGTGTAATCCAGTGTGTCCAGCGTCCCTCGCTCGTTAGTAGGGGGGGGGTGAAATCGATTAGTAGGTTGTAGATAAGCGGACCTGGTCCAGCCAGTCAGTTGATAGGGGGTCAGCCAGGGTGACATTTAGCGGTTGCTAAGTAACACATGATCGTTTCCTTTCAGATATGCAGAAAAAAAACTGCATCCCGATTTCTTTGGAGATAGATAGATCGCAGATGACAGCTATTACGTGTTTTTCATGCGAATACTCTTCAGTGGAAAGAGATTGACAGTTATCTCTTTGAGTGATGTAATGAACGTTAGGTTACGTATTCTGTGGTTGATAAGAATAAATCTACCATTTGTTTTGAAGTATGTATTGAACAAATAAAATAAGAGTTAAATAATAAATCTTTCTTTTAGAAAAAAAAGAAAGAATTAAATAAATAAAATAGTAGACTTACAGTTAGACTTACAGATTTTGTAAGCAGTTAGTAAGCTAGTCATTTTAGGTTTTTAGTACTGCAATTCTTTAATCATAGGTAATACTTCATGAAAAGAATGTGACAGAGGTATTATGAAAAGGAATATTAGTATTCATAACTTCAAAAAATAAAATAATGCAAAAGAATGTATATTTTGCAGAGTGTTTAAATCCTGTGAAATAAGATGTATATTTCATGTTGATTTGTTAAATTGTATATATATACAGTAGGGTATCATATTGAAATTATCGTTAGTATTATATAATGTGTATTTTTTTAATTTATAATCATATGTAAAAGCCATACTGTATGTTGTATTCGAAAAAAAAGTCAGAAACATGTTTTAATTTAGTTAAATAATTTTGGACTTATGAATTATTCTAAATTATTATTGCTATGTGTTTCATTGGTTATTAAAGCAGATAGGAAAATTTTTGGGAAACAAAAATTGTGTGCGATCCAGTGGCATGCATCACCAGTCTACAAGGTTACAGAACTGTATATCCACAAAACTACAGGATGGTACGTATAACGACCAGCGTGATGAACAGGCCATAATCGACTTTAGGTATATTACACAAGGACAATATGTGTGTTACCACACTACTGTGATTCACCAGTGTGACTTTTGTTTTGAACTTTCCTTCCACATTAAGGACAGTTACTATCTTGCAGCAGCGCAGACATACAGGCAGCATCTAGCTGCGGTTCAGTCTTACATGATCAACGAGTGGTCGCCAGCAACGGATCAGTCGAGAAGCGAAAGGACTTTCTTTCAACAAAGACCGTTGTCACTCAACCTGGAGTGGTTGGAGTTCCAAAAAAAAATTAATGAGTAATTTTTTTCGCCATAAAAACAAGGGGATGTGCTGGAAGTGTTAAAAAAATACTATTATTTATATATTTTGATTATTATTATTATTTTATAAAGTGTGTATGTATATATAGAGTGTGTTCTTACATGTATTTATTTTGATTATTATTATTGTTATTTGATATAAATATACTCATATATGTATCTACGTTGTAAAGCCTTAATAAGAGAACGACTGCACAGTTGGATCTTATCTTTAAAGGGGATCTTTTTAGATAGACACGAAGTCTCCAAGTTTAACAAAAGGTTGACATAAAATGCCAAGCTGTATTTACGACTGGATGTAAGATTATTTATTGGTCCTAATAAAGAAGTCGTAAAAGATGGACCACACGGGCGAGGAAAGAAGGCCCGGGGTTCCCAGATCCCACGATCGCTGACGCTCAGTGGGCGGAGTACTGTATACACCGAAAAAGTGTAATACCAAATCAGAGGTTTGCGAGAAGACGGAAGAAGAGGGGGTCGGCAAGACTGATCGACCATTTGACGAAGGGGGCAAAGGACCATCCTCCATATTGTTATTACGAGGTGATGTCGTAAGCGAAGAATGAAGTTATAGTCCGATTCGTTAGATGTCTCAATAGAGATGGTTTAAGAAAGATTAGTTCGATTTTCTCAACTATGAGGGTTTAATAGTGAGATTTGTCAGCTCTCCCAACTATGATGGTTTAAAGACTTGTGCTGTTTCTCAACAAGGTTGTTCCAATTCTCAACTATGATAGTTTAATAAAGATGAGTTCTATTCCGCAACAGGAATAGTTAAACCCAGATGTCCTAAGTGTTTCAACGATGCTTCTAACGATGATTACGAGTTATTCGGGTCGTGTTTTCCCGCTAAGGGACGGCCCTAAGATTGGCAGTTCTCGGACAATGCTATCATCGTCAATTTAATTAAATTAGTGAACTTTTCCGGGAGTGTGGAAAAACACTCACGCCCGTATTCACCAACGCGGGTTAACTCCCGAGTTAGTGTTAAATGCTGGGTTATCTCAAAATCGGTATTCACCAAGCTAAATTCGCGAGTTAACACTGGTTTTAACCCCATGTTTTTAATCCTCCGAAATCGGAGAGTTAACTCTCGGATTGCCTGTGAACGTGGATTAGCGCATGCCTACTAACGTATAAACAAACAAAATGGATGCCGATGCTGCTTAAAATTTTATCATCTCATGATCTCATCCTATCACAATGATTAAAACGGAAAAATAACTAATTTTGGGTGTGTCCAGGCATATTCTGTACCCTGTGGATTCACTATCTATATTGATTCAACTTATATTTCATGTTCGAATAATATCAAACGTTGATTTGTTTATCTTAATAAATATACGAATCGATGAAAGTCACCGAGAATAAAACCTTTTCTATTTTAGGTATTCGAATTTCATTCCATAACGCTTGGCGTTGCTGAAGTACATTTCAGCTTTTAAAGGATTTTTTTGCGGCGGAAAGGGGGGTGGGGGTAATATTCTCAATAAATGTTTACATTATTTGAAAAATGCAATTTTGTCTTTTTTTTTACAGCTTGCTAATTTTTTTTCCTAATAAAAGCACATACATTTAAATTGTTTTCAAGTAAGTACCCTGTCAATTGTTTTAATCGTTATTTATTTATTTATTCCAGTAATGGAGGTTCTTTTTTTAGTCAGTTATTGCATTATGAATATTTTTATTTAACTTATGAGAGCTCTTTATAACACTGAAATATTGCCAAAAGTATCTGAGGCAATATACTTGAAATAAACAAAATCGTTTTCCAGGTGTGTTTAAAAAAAAAATCAGTATTGAAATAAGCAAATTCTAAATTATTCACTATGTTCGAGTAAATTTAGTTTAGTGAGTTAACTTTCTTGGCCATTATATTCTTAAGATATAAATATGTCTATAAATATAGAGTGGATAGATTTTAGATGTGCATTTAGTATATAATAAGATAACAAAAACTTACTTAACAAATGAAATTTGTTTAAAAGTACTTATTCTTATATTTTTTTAAATACTATAATAATTCAGAATTAATTATTTTTGCATAATTTTGCTGTCTGTTTGATGTAGATAAAAAAAAGTAGCATATTGTTTATATGGTTAGGAATCTCCCCAGTGCTCCATTCAAAAATTTGAGTAATAATCTCTTCAATGCCTACTAGATATAGTTATGAAGTAGGAAATAAACCATATCATCACTCTCATGATATCTTCTCAAACGCGATTACTGCATACAGTGATATTTTTTTTTAATTTTGTTTGTTTTTCATGGGAGTGAAGTGCTTATACATGCATATATAATGACCAGGGGTGGGGAATTTCTAGAAAATCTTACTAGCAAGAAAAATTAAATGTGCAGATGAAAACTGTTATGACAAAATTTACTCAACTGCAAAAATAGTTGATTACTCTTACTACAAGGCATTTTCATAAATTTTTTTTTCTATAAAATAAAAAATATATATTTTAAAAGTTAATATAGAATTGAACTTAGTATCATGTTTATATCGCAGTAATTCGGAAAGTTGAAAAATATAGCTACTAGTAAAAAAAAAAAAAAATTGGCCGTATCTCTATACTTTGCAGTTTTCAAAGACTACGTAAAAGTTCACTCGCCAGTGGCAAGTAAAAGGATGTATTTCCCCACCCCTGATAAATGCGACATTATTAAGTTCAAAGTATTTTTGAGATTCTTCAACAGTGGTAGAATTGACATAAAAATGCCACTTGTCCCAAGGACCAGCAACAGGGCTCGATTCAGGCAAAATTTGGGGCCTATTTAGGGCCTCTTCACAAAATCAATTTAATAAAACAGGCCCCTTCACAAAAATCAATTTAACAAAATGGGCCCCTTCACAAAATTCCTTTTAATAAAGCAGGCCCCTTCACAAAATTCCTTTCCATAAAAACTTACTACTACTATTTATTATTTTGTTAGGTTTTAAAATGGGTGATTTGTAAATAAAACCAGTTCACCAGAAAAAAAAAAAAAAAAAAAAAAAAAAAAAAAAAAACTTTAGCATAAGGGTTTAAATAAGTTTTTGTTAATAAATGCTTAGTTCGAATTTGAGTTACTCGATTTCAACTTTCGTTACAAAATGTTATTTTTTACAAAAATCTAATAAAATTAAAAAAAATAACTTTTCCTTTTCACAATATGGACCCCAAGAAAAAAAACCTGCATCCACCCCTGAGCAAGCATAAGAATTTACTGGCCCGCAGTCATCATCACTGACCCGCTACATAAAAATCTGTTAAGTCCCTTTAATGATTTGAGTGCCCGCCCCCCCTCCCCCTCCTAGAATATAAACCAAACTTCCTTTGCAGTTATCCAAAATTTTCAGCGTAATAAAATGTAAAATTATAATTTGCTGAAAACTAAACAGTATATAAAGAAAAACTATAAATTATTTATTAATTAAATATTTTATTTCAGATTAATTATTTCAACTGACTACGGTTTATTGGAATTTTTTTAGTATTATTATTTATTTAAATAAAATAAAATTATGTGATTTGTGCTTGGTTGCGGTTTTCTCAGGGATGGGAAAGTTTACGTTTACCTGTCAGAGGGAAGGAAAGTTACTGGTCCTGCAGATCACTAAATTTTTCAAATTAGTTGGTCCGATTGAATTTTTTGTGGTCTCAGACTAGCGGACCACCAAGGATTTCAAATGCTGTTCAAGCTTGCTGTATCCAGTTATTTTTATTTATTTGTTTGTTTGTTTTCAGGGCAGCGAATTGCTCATACAAGAGTTAGAGTGATTGCCACATTTCCAAATTTCATATGATTTTGTATATTTCAACTTCTTAATTATCACTTTCTAACTGTTACATAATATTTTGTATACACCCTTATTAAATTTCTCATACAAGTTATATAATTACATAATTTTTTAGCGGTTTTAAACATATGTTTGGAGACAAAAAGTCGAACCATAGATTTCAATGAGGGGGAGAGGGATAATTTAGATTTTTGGTTATTTATTTTTATTGAAATTACAAAATAATAAATAGAGCAAAACATGTTAATATGATTAAAGATTTTAAACTTTATATGCTCTGTGAGGCAAAAGAAAAGGGCCATTTGGACAAAAGAGGGATTTGGGGGGGGGGGGGGGTCACGACTCCTTTCTGATTGAAGAAAATTTCTAAGAATAGTGTATTTTTAAAATGATGCATACATTAATAGTTCTATAATTTTTTTCTCCCTCTGCTCAACATGAATTTTTTTAAATACTCCAAGAATCATTTTCATAAGAAAATGCATGAAATTTGCAACATTACTCTGTGAAACTGGACTGTGATTCAAAATGGCTATTTTCTGAGTCATGCACAAAGTCACTTTTAATCTCGGAACATTTGGAAGTGCTCTTCAGTTTTGTCTGTGGTAAAAAGACCAGAGGGTATATACCATAGGTAAAGTACAAAGAGGTCTGCACGGGCCAGAATTTCCAGGCCCGGGACCAAACAACACCTATCTCGGCACGGCCTGGGCCGATGTAAAAATTAAAAGTTTGGCCCGTACAAAAATCAGTGAAAACTGGCCCGGTCTGTGCAAAAATCAATTAAATCAGGCCCATTCCGGCCCGACTCGCAGATTTTTCTTAACATACAATTAAGATTCTTTAATGATACTGCATATATGTTTATGGGAATAATTTTGCAGTATATTTTTATTTCCAGGCCCGGGACCAAACAAAACCTATCTTGTCCCGGCCTGGGCCGATGTAAAAATTAAACATTTGGCCCGTACAAAAATCAGTGAAAACTGGCCCAGTCTGTGCAAAAATCAATTAAATCAGGCCCATTCCGCTCCGACTCGCAGATTTTTCTTAACATACAATTAAGATTCTTTAAAGATACTGCATATATATTTATGGGATAATTTTGCAGTATATTTTTTAATTACTATGTGTTTGCCTGACAGAAAATACACAATAGAAACATTAATGATTGCTTAGATTCTTAGACGTTTCAACATTCAAATAAGGATTCATTAAACATAAACAATTAATGTAGTTGAGAATAAAAGAAAAAAAGGAGGGATAAAACATCATAACTTTTGAAACTGTATAATAAAAAGTAGAGTTCTGAAAATATTTCTCTGTCGTTTATTAAGGCTTTTTTCAAATCTAAACGAGATACTTTCTGACACATTTGAATTCAATTCATATTTTTTTGGAAACGCAGGGTCAAAACTAAGGGGGGGGGGGGCGCAAAGGGGGTATGTGCCCCGGGCGCCAAATGAAGGATTATACCTTTGAAATGGATCATTTTCTTCTGATTCTCTTCATAATTTTTTTTTTTTTTTTTTTTTTTTAAAGAGAATAAGGCCATTTTTTTCTCATTCTGACCAGAAAATCAGAGTTCAAACTTTTTACGACTGCTCTTTCATCTTCACCTAACACTTAATTTATAATGGCTGTTTCATAATAATGGAAGCCATCAACCCATCACAAGAAAATAACTCAGTGAAAGCTGAAAATCTGATAATCGGGACTCTAGTGTATATTTGCTTTTAAAAAGGATCTTTAGAATATTTTTGTTGGTGTTCAGAGGGGGCTCATGACTCCTGCGACCTCACCCTTGGATCCGCCATTGTAGATTATGTATTACATATTTTAAAATAAGTCGGTTATTAGAAAATTAGTAAAATTCTCTTTGTAAACATACTTTGCGGAAGAGGAGGGGGGCGCCAAAATCCATGTTTGCCCCTTGTGCAAAAAAGGCTAGTTTCGGCCCTGCGGAAACGTATAAGATTAGCAGGTGTTCTTATTCAGAAACTATGTAATCGAATGGCGTTAACAATTTTTTGATAAAGGCAATATATCTTTGAAAAAATATTGGCAAAGTTAGCGCTTTGAATCAAATTTCCGGAAGCGACAGCACAAAGAAAGGGGAAAAACCTGCAGTCACGTGACAATAATCTCTTATATCTCGATAAGTAATTTATTTATCAAAAGGGTGATTCCATGCAGAGTGCCGCACACGTAACGCAGGCTTTAAATTGCATTTATATATTTATTAAATTTCAATGTTAATTATGATTTTAAGTGGTATGGTAAATAAGTTATTACCATATTTTTAAATTTAAATGTGTGGCAATAAAACTCGCATAAATATATCACTTAATTTCATTACTCAAAATGTGTTTTTTTCCAAAGTAGGAAAAAAGCACATTTTGAGTAATGAAATTAAATGATATACATCTGTGAGTTTTATTGCCACACATTTAAATTTAAAAATATGGTAATAACTTATTTACCATACCACTTAAAATCATAATTAACATTGAAATTTAATAAATAATTGAATAAATGCAATTTAAAGCCTGCGTTACGTGTGTGACACTCTCCACGGAATCGCCCAAAAATGTACCATGTTATTCGATTCCAAATCCCTTCAATAGTCATGCCAGTCAATTTTATGCCTTTACAGTTAAAAACGAGTAAGAAAGTTTCGCGTTGTTGAGCTGTCAATTTGAGAACCACTTTGAGGTATATTTCCAAAGATTCCTTTAACAGGAGTTCATTATCGCCATTAATATTTTTACAAAACATATTGCCTGCCCTACACATCCTGAGAACAATTAAGTCCAGTTCCGGTCCGGCTCGAATATGTAGAGAAAAATGCAAATCTGATCTCGTCGCGGCACGAGCTTGCTGAAAGAATTAAGCCAGGACTCAGACACCATGTAACTGTCCAATGCCGATCTCTACATTCTGCATTGATGTTGTCAAAGTAGTATTGTGGCTCATGACGCACATTTAGACTTATTCCCATGAAAGTCATATTAATTGAAAATGGCTCATATTTTATCGGCATTGTTCATATTTATATATCCAGCCCAGCTCGACTATGTAGAGAAAATGCAAATCTGATCTCGGTGCAGCACGAGTCTGCTGAAAGAATTAAGCAAGGACTTAGACACCTTGTAACTGTCTGATGCCGATCTCTATACTCGACATGTTACATTTCTGTATTGATGTTGTCAAAGTAGTATTGACTCATGACGTGCATTTAGACTTATTCCCGTGAAAGTCATATTAATTGAAAATGGCTCATATTTTATTGGCCTTGTTAACATTTATATATCGGGCCGGCAGGCCCGCTTAATTTTTTTATCGACCAGGCAAGCTCGTTCAATTTTTTTTCTGGCCCAGCTCGTTTGAAAGCTTGCCTTGATTTTGCCAGGCTGGGTACAGGTCTCAGGCAAATCTCTGATGTAAAGGATATACATTATAGCTTTACTTGAGAAACAGAGGATGTACGGAGTTCCTTCAAAAAATAAAATACAGAATGTATATGCCATATACACTACACTACATGCCTCTTATTTAGAATGTATGTAACTGAATAGCCTTTTCTGTTTTTCGATAAAGGGAAAAGTCATTATAAGACAAAGCCTTATAACTCAAGCAGTAATCTATTTATTGAAAAATGAAAAATTGTATTCATTTTTAAATTGCTGGAATTGTCATGCCTACCAATTGAATGCCTATACACTGTAAAAATGAGCTAGAAAAGTTTCACATTGTTTAGCGAGAATTCTTTTTTTTTTTTTTTTTTTTTTTTTGAGAGCCGCTTTAAACATCAATCAAAAACACTGAACATTCCATTTAAGGTAAACTTTTAAATATAGGGATACCTTGGCTAACAAACATAATTCATTCATGCAGTGCTGCTGCGCTAGGTTAATTTGTATATATATATATAATAAAAAAATGTAAGATAAATCAGTGTTTCTTAGCCAAGTCAGAAAAACAGAGAAAATAATGATCATATTTAATTCCTTTTTCTTTTATTGTTTAATTATTTAAAGTGTTCTGAAGAAAATTTTTAATAGTACTACTTAGTTATCCTGTCGACCAAAAATCTATTGCTAAACTATAAGATTAAATGCCAATAATGGTTGATCATAAATGTCACATTCACTTGACTTTAAGCAAGTTACACGTGTTTACATCATCAAGTGATTTTTATTTCGACGCTTTATTTGTATTTTTATTAATGTTATACTAATTTATTTGTTCTTTCGTTATTTAAAATAAAAATTATGTCAATTTGTGTAATTCGGCGAGTGGTTTAACGAAATTGGTCAACGGAATAACTAAGTAGTACCAATTTTATACTCATATTTTAAATCATCAAATGTAAAATTTTTTAGATAAGTGTTAAAAGCAAGAAAGGGTGAAGAGGTTCCCTGACAGTGACCATCATTATTTGAGCTTAAAATTTGGCAAATCATTGCCAATTTTTCATAAATCGAACAAAAGTTTGCTGTCCAAATTTGAATTTTCTGAAAAATTATCCTATATTTAGGAAGATATGGAGAATACAGACATTAAATATGCTAAACTAAGAATTTTTTGTTATAATTGCATACTAATACAACAACTTGTAAACATATCAACATAAAAAGCAATATACAGTAGAAGATCTTTATAACGCAAACCTAAAAATGCAAGGTTGTGCGTTATGTAGAATTTTGCGTTATATGGATCCCATCATTAAATTCACCTTGTAAACATGGCCAAATATATCTAAAACATATCAAAATACATTAGAATATCATTATACTGCATTCCTTGTTACCAAGAATTATCCAAATTATAAATTTTTGCATAATATAGGTCAAACATTGTTAAATTTACTTTATAAACATAATCCACACAACCATCCCTTATATTAGACATTTTCAAAAATGTTTATTGTAATAATAATTTTTTTTTCAGTAAAAAGGTCTTAAATTAGAAGATAAAGTTGAACTAATGTATCTAATTTAGTCCTCTAGGGAGTAGCAATATTTTACAATGGGAAAATGCAGGTGCTTTTTAACTGCAAAAATCATTGTTTACATCTGAGGAGTTGTGCGTTATATGCAGAATTGCGTTATAAAGATCTTCTACTGTAGTAGGTTAACAATGAGGAAATATTAATCTTTTCTTGTTTTTTTTTTTGGGGGGGGGGGGAGAGAAGGGGCACTTAAAATAGTAAGGAACTATTTTTTAATTATTATTATGGAGAGACGTCCCCTTAAACACACTATTTAAGATAATGTTTAATTACAATGATACTTCAGATAACAAAATAATTCATTCTGGAATCATATTTATTACCCAAAATGTCCATTAATCGAACATTTTGTCAGACATTTCAACATTTGATTATAGACAGGAAATCTCATCCAATCAAAATGCTGCTTTATGTTAGTTTATGTATTTAAAAAAAAAATTGAAAGCTGGATCATGACTTAATCAAATTAAACTGGAAAACAACAATTATTTCCTGAGGTATCATACATTAACATAAAAAAAAAGAATGTTGTACACAAGATTTTGTAGGGCAAAATGCCCCTCCCCCCTCCATTTTTTTTCTTGAGGTTTAATTATTTTAAGGCTTTTGGGAAGAATAAATATTATAATTATTTTTTAAATCATCAGAGATGAGAAAAGTTTAATTGATGAAAATTTAAAATTCATGGAGGGACAGAACTGCACTCCCCTTTGCCAGCGACCATACTTGGTGAGCATAAAATTTGTCAATGCAATGTCAGTTTTTCATAACTCAAGTGAAAGGTTCCTATCGAATTAGAATTTTAACAAACCTTATTGTACCTTTTGAAAGATAAATATTAAAAAGCTTTAAAATGAAAAGTTCTGAAATAAAAATATATTTGCATAAAAATACTGCACAATCATTTTATATGATAAATCAATTGAAATTTATTCAAGTTGAAAGAAACATACAAAAATAATGTTATTGATTACCTCAGTAATTGGCATAGTACAAGTTTTGATACACCTTTAGAGCTGAGAGGGAGTAGTCAAGTATCTGTCATGGTCTAGGTCTGTTGTCATATCTAATGTGCAATATCTTGAGCAATGCGCACACCGTCAACACCATCCAATCGCAGTGTTGTCAACCACGCTCATTATCAGCAGTATTTGAAAGAATATTGCCTATGTGTACGATTCAAAACAACAAATACACAGCTAGCAATACCCATTCAACGAATAAAAATCTCCAGTTGAAAAACTGTCTCTGTAAAAGAAAATATTCAATATATTATAAAAGTTTATACATATACTGAAAATATCAACATCAAAATAATACGAATTTGAATATTTCCAACTGAGCGAAAAAATGCCCAGGCTGGGAATCGAACCCAGATCCTTGGCTTACAAGGCCAATGCTTTTCCGTTTAAGCTAACTGGGCCGACAACCAGCCAGCATATTTCGCTCAGAAAACCTTATTGGTAGAACATCTGGTCTGTCATGTAGACAGCTCAACAGAATAAACCGCAGGTAAAGGAACTCCATATAAACGATGGATACGTAGATGAACTATTATTTTAACACAATCAAACTGATTGGTAAAGTTATCATACGAATTTGAATATTTCCAACTGAGCGAAAAAATGCCCAGGCTGGGAATCGAATCAAGGATCTGGGTTCGATTCCCAGCGTGGGCATTTTTTCGCTCAGTTGGAAATATTCAAATTCGTATGATAACTTTACCAATCAGTTTGATTGTGTTAAAATAATAGTTCATCAAAATAATAACTTATCATTTTTCTCTAAAGTAAAATTTCATAAAGGACTATTTTTGATAACTCAAAAAATGTTAAAATATCAATGCATGAATCAAAAATGCTTTCCTTGTGAATCGTAAAAATAGTTTTAAAATCACACTTAAAAACTGCCAAAATGCAGTGGCCTCTTTATTTTTTTCGGTTACATTTGAAGGTGAATTGTATTATTGCTGTCACAAATCTTGAAAATAAAGAGGTTAATTGTAAACAGGTTCATACTTCGGGAAGGGGGGGGGGGTAATAAAAATTACACAACAGAACCTTGTATCAATTTACAAAATTATCGTTAGAAAATTAAATTGTTTTTGTTAATTATTCCTTTTTTTGGGGGGGGGGAGTATTGAAAAGGGACTAAATTGCTTCTTAATATTTATCAGAATAAAATCTTCTCTAAAATGCAGTAGAATATTTTCATACCTGAATAAAATATACATTTTACAAGAAATTCTTTGACTCAACTATCAATAAACAAATTGATTCAAAGTTATCAGTAACTATTTCTTTATTCCATAATTTTATAGGAATTTGATTCATCAATGTTAGGGATAACAATAATATTAAGATTTTTTTTTCTTTTAACGTGAATAATCCAAAGTTGTATTCAATAAAGTTTAATCACTTATTGAAAAAAAATATATATACAGAAGAATAACAGTAATACTTATAAATTTTTAAATGCTTATTGTTTACAGCCTGAAATTTTTAAAAAAATAGAGAATCCCAACCGAAATAATTCACACCGATGCTGCAATGTGTTTGAATTTTATGTTGGGTAACAAACTGCGTTTGAAAATAATAATAAGTACATAAAAAAGATCGGGAAAACATTTATAATAACTCTAAACTGAGGACATCGTAATCATTATACAACTTGCGATGAAATTATCAAAAAGCAAATAAAAATGTATAATTACTTACTTTAAACCATATATCTGTATATCGACGATCAACAAGCAAAATCAATAACACATAACTCTTGTTTATATTTCTGACGCTACGTACCCTCTTTTCGACCAATCAGAACACTTGTTACAAATTCGTTTGTTTAACACTCGGGTCGGCTAATCCGAGGTTGGTGAATATGAAATTTTTTAACCCAGAGTTAACGCCGGGTTAACTCTGATCCGGGAGTTCCGTGATCCGAGGTTTAAACCAGTTTTGGTGAATATGGGCGTCAATGAGCCACGGATATAAATGTGACCTAAAGCTATGAGTAAGCCTCTACTACAGAAGGTATGTGTTATTCAATGTTTTTGTATTCCCATTGTTTTAATAATCTATGTTGTGCTAGGGATGTACAATTTATGGTATCCAAGCAATTAATTAATATTTGTAATGATAATTTAAAAGGTAAACTTAATGCAAATACTAATTCAATTTCGTTCTTTGGAACGCTGGTGTCTTGTGACACATTTCTATTTTGTTTTTGTAAATATGTAAATTTACTGTAAATAAACATTTGTTTATTGTTAAATTTTGGCTATGTTTTTAATACAACATGAGACCATTGTTTTAATTTAATGTAAGTTTTATTTCAGATGACAAACTTCTTTAGTATGTTAAATATGCGTAGTTTCGATAGGTTTTGTTTAGATATAACTGCGCGGTCTATACGCTATTTCTTCACTAAAATTACACAACGCAGTTTGGGGCAGTTTTGGAGATGTGTTTCCTCCCGCCTCAATTTAAGATAATTATGGTTAGACTAATTATCAGAAGCAGCCAGGACCATTAATCATTTATTACGATCACAAATGTTTGTTTATAAATTATAATGTTTTTAAATACCCAATATAATAATTCAGGTACAGTAATTTAGGAGTAGTTAACCTACAATTACTAGGGTAATTAATGCACATTACCCATCTTCTTTTTCCCCCACCTTCAAGATTGGTGTTCACCCTGTCCCCAATCCCATGTATGTTTGGGTAGTTAAGTTGGTCTGGTATATGGACCTAGATCTGCCCAACATGCATATTTTCTTAACTTGCGTGGTGCCGTTCCTTTTCGGAGCGCCTGGATTTATTGTTAAAATTACCCGTTATATGGAGTTAATATTATTTTATTATAGTGGTATTTTTAGTCAAAAAAATAAAAACGCGTTACTCATGATTGCTAACATTAAAATAAATTCTAAAAATTAGTCTTGGTAGCAATGAATTGTATGAATTATTTCTGACTTGTTTTTCCCAAAAAGTGTATGGCTCAACGAATTTATATTTTGATAAAAAAAAAAAGTGTTGTAATGAAACAATATTTTATAATTGAAGTGTAGCTAATACTGTGTGTATAGGGAATTTCAGATTATTATTAGTAGAAAAAGTTGCATTTATTCAGTAAAAATTTTGCAATTACTTTGTGAGAATTAAAAAAAATGTTGAAACAATTATTGAAATGAAAAGAGAAAAATCTTTTTCACAAATAAATTGTAATTATTGAAGTATGATAAAGAAAAATCATATAGTATCGAGAAATAATTCATGGTTGTGTTTAAAATCAGTAAGTAGTGCTGAATTTTTTGAAAAATTATTGGAGTGTTTACTTATGGTACTGAGAAAAATTTATTGATTTTTAGAGGAAAGAATTTGTTGATTTATGTGTTATTGTGTATTATTTGTGCATTTTGGGGGAAAAATCACGAAAATTATTGTGTATTATTGTATTTATGTGTATAGGATTTTAGAAAATTTACTTTGTGACAAATAGAAATTATCGCAAAAGTAAAGATAATTCTAATTCAGGAGTTAGCACGCGTAAACAATTAAGAGAAGCAGTTAAACAATTAGAATTAGAAAATATGTCTCACGAAAAAAGAGGAAAACTCATTATCTCAGGTGTTAAGTTTAATCAACCCTTTTGATATAAAGAAAATTCCTAATGTAAAATTCTATTTAAAAGAATTTGATCAGTTCCTGGATAGGACAAAAATAAAAGAGGACTTTAGACTACAAATTCTAAAATCAAAATTTGTAGGAGTTGCACATGAAAAATTGGTGCAAAATGACAATTTAAATTGTGAGCAAGATTATGCTAAATTTAAACAGAAAATTTTGGATGTTTTCTCAAAAAGAGAATCCTTTACAGAACATCAGACAAAATTTAATCAAATAAAGCAAAAACCTAATCAATCTGTAAAAGATTTTATAGAGGACTTTAACATTTTGGCCTATAAATATTTACAAACGACAGGATATGATAATAATAAAGGTGCGAAGGAATTTTTTGAATTGATTAAAATAAATAAATTTCTGGACGGAATTTCTCCGAATATTTCTTTAGAATTAAGGAAATTGGATATCAAAGAATTCTCTAAATTATGCGAAAAAGCATTGCACCTGGAAAATGCTTTCAATTCTTCAAAAATTGAACACGTTAATAATGTGACGGAAAATGTAGAAATTAAAGATAAGGTTTATGAGAATTTATTAGAGCAAAATAAAGAACAATTAAATTATATCGCAAAATTGATGGAACAATTGAATTCGTTAAATGTAAAGAAAAGTAGTGAAAATAAAGACGAAAGAGTTCTGGAAAATTATTGCGCGATCTGTAAAACTAGTAAACACGATTTACAGAATTGTTATTTTAACGGTAAAACTAATACAAAGAAACCTAATTTTCTTAGAAAACGGAATTCTGAAAATTTTAATCCTAGAAGTGATTATAACAGATTTAATGCAGGTTTCAGGTATCTATCTCCAAATGTACAGGGATATCCCAATTTTAATCCCAATTTTAAACCCAATTTTACACCCAATTTTATAACAAGTTATGATAATAGTCAAAGGTATGATAATAATCATGGTTACTTACAACATAATTACAGGTATGGGAACTTGGATAAATCTAATAGACAGAATTATTATGATAATTTTCAAGGGAATCGGAAATTTTCAGGGTATAATTCTGATTATTGTACGGATGATAATTTTTATCCCAGGGGTTCGAATAATGGAAATTTTGCACAGCAAAGGCAGAATTATAGGAACTCTAGTATTTGACGTAAGGTCTCGCAGAGGGATAATTTTGATAGAAAGGAGGATTCGCGTGGTAGAGCTAAGAGGGGTCGCGCCAACGGTAAGCAATTTCAGGGAAACACTTACACGATAGCTAGTGTGAATTTAAAAAGAGACGACAGGTTACCTATCATTTGATTTAGATGTTTGGGGTCAAAGTCGCTACTCTCTGTGATTGCAGTACAGCGGTCTCGCTCCTGTCTCCAGGTATGCTTGATAAGCTTAAGCAGACTAATGCTACGATTAAATATTTGGGAAACAGAATTACAATCCAGACTTTCGACAACTCTATCATACCCTTCCAACAATGTGTCAAAATAACTTTTAAAATTAAAAACGATTTTGTTACAGGTACTTTTTATGTGACTACACAGAAATTTCACGGGGAGTATCAAATGTTATTGGGTTTCGACTTCCTGAATACGAATAAAATAATCCTTGATTTTGATAAAGAAATATTAAAATTTAAGAATACTAAAATTTCTCTGGAATCGTAGGATTCAAATAAGATAGTTCAGAAGGTGAATAATATACAGAGTTCTGGGGTTAATGTACTTGATCAGGGCAAAACAGAAAATAAACAAAGTGAGATATTTGCCGTCATAGACAGGGATACGCATCTCCACCCAGGCGAAACACGAATCATTCCTTGAAGATGTCCGGATGCAATTCAGCCTAAACAGTTAATTCTGCTGGAACCGAAAGAGGAGCTTGTAGATCTAGTTTCGGAGTGTTCGGTTTATGAAGTGGCAGACAATAACAGGATTAACCTGATTATGACAAACAACTCGAAAAAAAATGTATATTGAAACGAAACTCACAAGCGGCAGTCATAATTCAGGATTTTACCAGTAAAACCAATTTAGCACAGAACGACATAGAGGAGGGTAAGATGTACCCCATAAACAGTTTAAATCTAAGTGAAGTTCGTGCTTTGAGACAGGCGGAGTTAGAAATAGGAGATTTTAACTTGGAGCACCTGACGGAAGATTTTAAAAAGAAAATGGAACATTTATTACTGAGTCATGCGTACGCATTTTCCAAATCCTATAGATCGTTAGGTCAGACTTCGTTAGTGACTCCAAAAGTGAATTTAAGTCACGATTTTCCTATACAGCATAAATCATACAAAACACCTCAAGCGGTTAAAGAGTATGCAAAGGGGGAAATACGCAAACTACTGGAAGCCAAGATATTACTAAAGTCGGACTCCGATTATGCGTTTCTAGTATTATTCGTGAAGAAGAAGAGTACGGAGAAAGACGCAGTTCGTTATCGTTTAGCGGTAGACTACAGAACCGTCAACGAAATATTAGAAGGTTTTCCGTAGCCTGTGCCAGACGTGAAGGATATTCTACAGGCTATCAGTGGGAAAAAATGCTACTCAGTCCTGGATCTCCACTCCGCGTTTTTCCAAATAAATTTACGGCCTGAGGACTGTCACAAATTAGCGTTTGTGAACGAGTTTGGCAAGTATTCCCCTTGCCGCCTTAATTTCTATTTAAAAATTAGCCCGACCAAATTTGCAGAACTAATGGATAAGGTGTTAGGACACTTCCCTAAGGATAAGGTGGGGTATTTTATCGATGATGTAATTCTGGCAACAGGCTCTCCTCAAGAAATGCTTCAGTTATTACAAGAGGTTTTACAAACTTTAATAGACCATAACCTGACAGTCGAACCGTCGAAAGTTCAAATTTGCAAGCAGGAAATAGAGTTCTTAGGTTTTAAAGTGAACAAGGACGGATACACACCTTCTGAGAAGAACGTTGGAAAGGTCCAACGTTTGGCGCGCCCAAAGAACAAAAGGGGTGTCAAGTCGTTACTTGGACTTGCTAACTATTTCCGCTCGCTCATACAAAATTATGCAGAGATTGTTAACACTTTGGTAGAACTTACAAAAGAAAAGGTTAAGTTCAAATGGACGGAAGAAACAGAAAGAGCCTTTTTCAATATACAGGAAGCTATAATCAGCAACCCAACTCTGAAGCCTCCAAAATTCGACAAAGAATTTTTCCTCATTACAGATGGCTCTAAGGTAGCAATTTCAGGTGTTTTGGCCGAAGAGGAGAACGGATTCCTCGTTCCCATTGAATTTTATGGGCGTAAACTTAAACAAACCGAAATGGTATGTCCTAGCATGAAGTTTGAATTCTTGGCGATTCATGATTCAGTCATGCATTTCAAACACCTATTATTAGGCAGAAAATTCACCATTTTGACAGACAGTAAGTCTTTAACATATCCCTTAAAGGTTGAAAATCAGGCTGATATTGTTACAAGATGGATCCTGAACCTGAGTGATTTAGAGTATTCAATAGATTACATCGAAGGAAAAATTAACCCTTCGGACTTTTTATCAAGGAATTTAGTACAAAACATTACAACTGATAATGAACTACAAATCAATTTATTTAAAGTCAATAGCCAATTAAGTGAAGATAATATAAGAGCGAAGCAATACGCAGAACAAAAATTAATGACCATCATAAAAAAATTTGAAACTAATAAAAATAATAGATTAACGAGGAAATATGATTTGAATGAAAATAAAACACTAGTATTAAAACAAAATGCTAAAAACCCAGAGCTCATCGTAGTGCCGGAGGAACTAAAAATGATAGTCATGGCAGAGGCACATGGCCCTCATTTCGGTTTCAGGAAGACATATGAAACCATCAAGACACGGTTATTCTGGTATGGCATGTATCAGGATGTTAAGAAATACTGTGCAATTTGTGTCAGATGTAACTGCAGCAAGCAACATCAAACAATCAAAGTCCCTTTAGAAAAAATGGAAAGGAATCTACAAATTGGGGCGACTCTGCATATTGACATAGTGGGAAAATTACCTTTAACATTCAGGAAAAACTGCTTTATCCTAACTATAGTCGATGCGAGATCCCGATTCCTAGAAGCAGTGCCCCTCAGAAATGTGGAATCCCAAACTATCTTGAATGTGTTAAACAAATACTTCGGAGCATATGGTTTATGTTCTACAATTATCGCAGACAATGCCCAGTACTTCCGGAGTGCGGTTTTAAAGAGTACATGAAGGCTCTAAACATAGATCTTCGCTTCACTTCAGTATACAAGCCGACCGGAAATGGCAATCCAGAGATCAATCACAAACTGCTTAAAGCATCATTAGTCGCAATGTCGAATTCCACTCTTAAATGGGACAAGAGGTTAGATTACTTCAAATTGAACTTCAACACCACCGTGCACAGAGCTCTCGGTTATTCGCCATCCAAATTATTCTTTGGTCGGGAAATCAAAAACCAATTTACGATCCTCAATACCCCGGATTTAACGTGCACCCTGACGTTTGTCAAAAGCAGGATCGAACACATGAAGGAAGTTCACCGACAAGCGATTGCGAATCAACAAAAAATAATGACAGAATACATTAATGAAAACGATCTCCAGGAGGTTAAGACTCTAGATGTGGGCCAGGAAGTATATATGAAGGTAATAGGCAAACCCAGGGCCCTACATCCTCGTTTTGAAGGAACTTTCGAGGTAGTGGAAAGTGTCAGACACAACAATTATGTTTTACGTCTTAAGGGCAAATCAAATGGCACAACTATAGGACGACACATTAAATTTTTGTTCTCACCGAAAACAACGGCAAAGAATGCCCGAAAATTCAGAGATGCATCAAGTGAGTCAGACACAGAGCAAGAGGCTGAAGAATAAATAGGGTATTGAATTTTAAGAGTAGTTTGTACATAGGTATTTGGGAATTTTATCTAAGGGATTGTCGCACTTTCAAAAATAAAAAATAGCAAAATTATAAAACCCAATCTTATTAGATAGTATTTTCTCTAAAATTTGTATATATATATTTTTTCTTTTTAGTGTATTTTGTGTTCATTTGTTTCATTTTAGTGTAGTGTATTTTCAGTGTATTTGGGTCTAAGTTCAATTATATCAGGGTAATTAATGATATAAATTGGATTTTATGTCGTTAAAGACATGTTTTACTATATATCTCTGAGATTAGTTGATATATCGTGGGTCTGTAGTGTAGAAAAACGATAGGATTTCGTTTACATGGGATGTGTCAGGTAGTGACATGTTTTGGTGGACGCTCAAGGGTTAAATTTTGAAAATGGATATTTCAAACAAAATATCGGTAATCCTTTTACTATTTTCAAAGTACTTAAGCATAAATAGTTTTAAATATAGGATTTTACATGCTCCGAAGCAAAAAGCAGCTTTTGCAGGAGTTGAAAAAAAAAGTGTAAAAATTCAAATAAAATCAACTTTTGCAAGTAAAATTCGGTTCTAAAGAATAGTATTAGTTAAAAAGGCGTTAGTTATACAGTAGCAGTGTTCTTGAACACCCCCCCCCCCCCTATAGGTAATTTTAGACTGGGAATATTACTTTTAGGTTGCTCTAGGGAGCAAGTCAGCATAAGTTTTAAAATTTTTCAAAAAAAAAATTTAAAATACAAGCATAACTTTGGGATAAAATTTTGTTAGTGAGGTGTTAGTGTGTAGTGGCATTCGGGTAGTTTTAGTGTAGGTACGAGTGTGTTTTCATTCACATGGTGGTATGTACCGATATTTTCTGCGGCCGCGTAAGGGTTAAAAAGCGGTACTCTCAATATTTTCCTGTTGTAGGTAATTTTTTTTAGGTGTTATAAACTACGGAATGTCAGTTGGAGATTTAAATGGTTATTTTTACTAGATGATTGTTACTGGTAAATATATAAAAAAAAAATTAAAAAATATTAACAAAAAAATTGTAAAATACGAAAATTCGTAAGTCGGTAGGTTTGTAGTAACGTTACAAAATAAATAAACTATTTTGTAGGTGTCAGAATATGACAAATAAATAAATTTGTTTAAAAAAAAAAACAAATTCGGCCTACGGTATGTTTACGCATGAAAAATATTACTGTAGAATTTTATAGGTATTAAATAAAATACAAAATGATTCACGAAAAATAAATTAGATTTTTCTCAAAATAATGACGTATTTTGGTCAAAATTAAAATGTTTTTGATCAGGGTAGAAATGTTCTTTTTAGAATAAAATTGAGGGAATTGCATAGATAAATTATATAAAAAATAATATATAAATATAAAATAAATCAAAGTGTAAATGAATATTTATATGAAAAGGTATAAATACCAGCTTTGAATTTAGTTACAAGTAAATAAATAAATATGTAAGCATTCAACAATATAAAATATTGCTGGTAGAGTATAATTGCATGGTGTCCAAACGGGGTTTTTAAAAGGTATATAATTTATTGTGGAAAAAGTTTTGTAGGTTTGGGAGAAATATTATTCTTCAGGAAGACGTTAAAGTTTCCGTGGAGAATTCCCTTCATCCCCGCATCCAGGATGCAGCGTGTTTTCAAGTTGTCAACACGGCAGATTGGGAGGAAAAGTGGGCAGAGAGAATGATGGATTGACTCACACGCCCATTTTGCAGGGAAGAGTTTGTTGAGCAGTCACGTTTGACGTTCTCAAAGCCGGCTGTTTTCGAGGATAGTTTTTTCAGTTTTGGTTTTAAATGACAGTAAATAGGGGAATTTAGCTATAGTATTAGGGCGTTTACGCTGGGATTTTTTTTGAGGATTTTTTTTTTCTCAAGTCCTGTTTAAAGGTAGGAGTCTTATTTTAGACTAGTAGCAGTTTTACGGTGGTTTGGACACATTGCAAAAATGCGTTAAAGTATGGTAAATAAAATTTATAATGGCAAGTTATAAATAAATAATAACTAATATATTGTATATAAATGCAATAAGAAATATAATGGTTGTAGATTACAATCAGCGGCTTCATCTGTTCTGAAATTCACAGTATGATACTGTAATAAGGTGTTAGCATGCAAGCTTATAAAAAAAAAATAAATAAATAATTTTGACAGCATGCGTGATAAAAAGAAAATGCAGGCATATAAATATAGCAAAATAAAATTTATGTTTTCATGCATCGACAGGCAGGTATTGTACATGCAAAGTGTATTTTTATGGGTAAAACAAAAATTGAAGTTTATTTATAAAATAAATTCGTAATGATAGGAATTTTAAGCCAGCGGTAACAAATATTGGTTGCGTAAGCCATGGTTTTCAATAAAATTGCTATTTTCAAGTCTTTAGGTAGCGGTACAGGCGAACCAAAATTTGGGTAGTTTTTTTCAACAGAACTATTTTTAAATTAACTCACGTGAATTTTGGTTAAGAGTACCTAAAAAGATAGTTTTCAGGTATATTCTACTTTTGATAACAATTGTATATAATATTTGTGTCAATAAGTATGCTTATATGTGTATTAAAATTTTAAAATTGGTTTCGGTACCAGTGCACAAAGTGGAATGTTGTTATCAAACGACTCTTGTGTCAAAATTTAAAGGGACATGTTGCTAAACAAACAGGGTGTATACGCGTTCGTCCAGACAGTGGGCGGAGTGTCCTTGCAGACAGGATTGTTGTTTCATGCATTTATAAGTAGGATAATGAGTCAACAGGCGTACTTACAGGGTCCAGTGAAGAGGCATTGGTTCCCAGGGTGTCGTTTTGGGCGACATGGTTCTACATTGGGGGTACAAGGCCTCCCCTTATTCAAATTCTTCGACATATGTCATTATCTGAAAGAAAAACCAGCGAAATATTATTATTTTTTATTTGGTAGAAGTTACGTATTTTAAAGTACAATGACTTTTCTTTGGTACGGCGCATATATTAGCGTTAATGAGGTTAAAATAAATGAGTTTATTGAATAAAAGAAAATTAAATAAAAATTGTCGAGTTTATATAATGTTTGTAGCGTTTAGCCAATTATTTAACGAAAAGTTAATTTATTGTAGGCTTGCTATTAAAATATTAGAATGAAGGTTTTCGTTTTAAATAAAGTTTGGAATTCTGATAACGAATTCAGCAACTTTTTTTTCGAGAGTATCTTTTTATTTGATCAAATTATATGCAGAATAAATAAAGACATTTTGTAAATTGCAAATTTAAAAAAAAAAATAAAACAATATTTGTGTTTTAATGAATGTATTATTCTTGCTAATCAAAATTTAATTAAAAATTAGTTAAATAAATTAATTTCGTAGGAAAATTCTAAATAAATTAATTTTAAATAAAACTCAATTAAACAATGGTATAATTAAATAATTTAATTATAAATTATCGTTAGCACTTGTAAAATTCAAAAGTTTAAAAATAATATTTAAACAAAATTTCGGTTAGGTTATTAAAATATAATTTAACAATTGGTTTAAGAAAAAATTATTATGCATTAAAATAAATAAATAAATGTGTATACCAGTCACCAAATTTTTTTTTCCAGAATTGGCAATTTTTAGTCGCTAATAAAAAACTAAAAATAAAAAAATTTTCGGGATTAATAGCACTTTTAAATACAGTAAAGTAATTTTAATATTAAAAGAAAGGTGTAGAGTAGTAATAATATTTACCTGGTAAATTTGGTAATCCAATGCGGTTGATTCTGTACGTCCGTGTGGTGCTACACTCGCGGGGCGAGAAGGCGCCTTTTCCGGAAACACGGATGTGCAGTCAGTCGGATGCATTGGAGTATCTCTGTTTACCTATAAATAAAAAAAAAACGAAGGTATGTAAATATAAAGAAATTAAATACTTGAAAGAAATAAAAGTAAAAAGATAGTGTTTAGACGTAATTGTAATTTTAAAATAATAAAAAAAAATTTTCTCTGGTTTACTAAAGTGTAAAATTTAAATTGGGTTATTTTTGGTGCTAACTGTTTTAAAAATTCGAGTTATAAATTGTTAAAAGGGAGTTTATTATTGTAAAGAGTATTGGTAGTTACGGAAGCAAATGCTTCAGTTTATAATTGGTCAGGTTAGGACAGCAGGTAGAGAATTGCGTTTCCGTCTTAGACAGTGTAACGTTATGCCCCGTGTTCACGAGTGTATTTACAAGGATAAATACAAGGTATTGAGTGATATTTACTGTTCGGATATTAGATAAGGGTAATTGAATCTCTAATTTTCCGGCTCTGCAGTGTTTTGAATATCACAGGGTAGCGTAATTACTCATTTAAATCAGCGATGGGATTTCCGTTAAAGGAAAATGCTTGATATTGAGTTTATTTGTATCAACTGTTGCAGAATTAGTTAAGTACGTTAAATGGAAGGCTAATTGTCTGTACAACAGTATCGACAGTACACATTACAGTAGAATGTGTGGTTTTAATTTGGGAAAACAGGATTCCGCTGTAGGGAGGTTTTTCTCGATTAAGGATAAATTGGTGGTATTTTTTGGGGGGAAAGTATTTTATGTTAGAGACCAGGAAAATACGTCTATTATTTCGGGTATATAGATCATGAGCATAGCGAAAAAAATTGTGCTAGCCAGACTATATATTTAAATAAAATAATATGGGCATTTCACGGATATTGGGAAGCACAGATTTTAGGTTTTCGGATAGGTACGGTAGCTGTTCTTTTTAGAAGCGGGAAAGGTCTCCGTAGAACAGGTTTCTAGCGTCTCGTTGTCAACGCAGATTGGAATCAGGGGATAATCTTTTCCATTTTTTTAGATTGAAGTTTCTTTTACTTACTTTTAATATTTATAATGGGCGTATTAAAATAATTTTTACAGCATTAGAAAGTTCATAAGTAGTACTTCATTCTAGTATAAAATTGCACATGAATATAGTCATTTTTACAGTATAAAACATGGTTTTACATACCTGAGTAAATTGGCGTGTAATCCAGTGTGTCCAGCGTCCCTCGCTCGTTAGTAGGGGGGGGGGGGGGGTGAAATCGATTAGTAGGTTGTAGATAAGCGGACCTGGTCCAGCCAGTCAGTTGATAGGGGGTCAGCCAGGGTGACATTTAGCGGTTGCTAAGTAACACATGATCGTTTCCTTTCAGATATGCAGAAAAAAAACTGCATCCCGATTTCTTTGGAGATAGATAGATCGCAGATGACAGCTATTACGTGTTTTTCATGCGAATACTCTTCAGTGGAAAGAGATTGACAGTTATCTCTTTGAGTGATGTAATGAACGTTAGGTTACGTATTCTGTGGTTGATAAGAATAAATCTACCATTTGTTTTGAAGTATGTATTGAACAAATAAAATAAGAGTTAAATAATAAATCTTTCTTTTAGAAAAAAAAGAAAGAATTAAATAAATAAAATAGTAGACTTACAGTTAGACTTACAGATTTTGTAAGCAGTTAGTAAGCTAGTCATTTTAGGTTTTTAGTACTGCAATTCTTTAATCATAGGTAATACTTCATGAAAAGAATGTGACAGAGGTATTATGAAAAGGAATATTAGTATTCATAACTTCAAAAAATAAAATAATGCAAAAGAATGTATATTTTGCAGAGTGTTTAAATCCTGTGAAATAAGATGTATATTTCATGTTGATTTGTTAAATTGTATATATATACAGTAGGGTATCATATTGAAATTATCGTTAGTATTATATAATGTGTATTTTTTTAATTTATAATCATATGTAAAAGCCATACTGTATGTTGTATTCGAAAAAAAAGTCAGAAACATGTTTTAATTTAGTTAAATAATTTTGGACTAAGAATTATTCTAAATTATTATTGCTATGTGTTTCATTGGTTATTAAAGCAGATAGGAAAATTTTTGGGAAACAAAAATTGTGTGCGATCCAGTGGCATGCATCACCAGTCTACAAGGTTACAGAACTGTATATCCACAAAACTACAGGATGGTACGTATAACGACCAGCGTGATGAACAGGCCATAATCGACTTTAGGTATATTACACAAGGACAATATGTGTGTTACCACACTACTGTGATTCACCAGTGTGACTTTTGTTTTGAACTTTCCTTCCACATTAAGGACAGTTACTATCTTGCAGCAGCGCAGACATACAGGCAGCATCTAGCTGCGGTTCAGTCTTACATGATCAACGAGTGGTCGCCAGCAACGGATCAGTCGAGAAGCGAAAGGACTTTCTTTCAACAAAGACCGTTGTCACTCAACCTGGAGTGGTTGGAGTTCCAAAAAAAAATTAATGAGTAATTTTTTTCGCCATAAAAACAAGGGGATGTGCTGGAAGTGTTAAAAAAATACTATTATTTATATATTTTGATTATTATTATTATTTTATAAAGTGTGTATGTATATATAGAGTGTGTTCTTACATGTATTTATTTTGATTATTATTATTGTTATTTGATATAAATATACTCATATATGTATCTACGTTCTAAAGCCTTAATAAGAGAACGACTGCACAGTTGGATCTTATCTTTAAAGGGGATCATTTTAGATAGACACGAAGTCTCCAAGTTTAACAAAAGGTTGACATAAAATGCCAAGCTGTATTTACGACTGGATGTAAGATTATTTATTGGTCCTAATAAAGAAGTCGTAAAAGATGGACCACACGGGCGAGGAAAGAAGGCCCGGGGTTCCCAGATCCCACGATCGCTGACGCTCAGTGGGCGGAGTACTGTATACACCGAAAAAGTGTAATACCAAATCAGAGGTTTGCGAGAAGACGGAAGAAGAGGGGGTCGGCAAGACTGATCGACCATTTGACGAAGGGGGCAAAGGACCATCCTCCATATCGTTATTACGAGGTGATGTCGTAAGCGAAGAATGAAGTTATAGTCCGATTCGTTAGATGTCTCAATAGAGATGGTTTAAGAAAGATTAGTTCGATTTTCTCAACTATGAGGGTTTAATAGTGAGATTTGCCAGCTCTCCCAACTATGATGGTTTAAAGACTTGTGCTGTTTCTCAACAAGGTTGTTCCAATTCTCAACTATGATAGTTTAATAAAGATGAGTTCTATTCCGCAACAGGAATAGTTAAACCCAGATGTCCTAAGTGTTTCAACGATGCTTCTAACGATGATTACGAGTTATTCGGGTCGTGTTTTCCCGCTAAGGGACGGCCCTAAGATTGGCAGTTCTCGGACAATGCTATCATCGTCAATTTAATTAAATTAGTGAACTTTTCCGGGAGTGTGGAAAAACACTCACGCCCGTATTCACCAACGCGGGTTAACTCCCGAGTTAGTGTTAAATGCTGGGTTATCTCAAAATCGGTATTCACCAAGCTAAATTCGCGAGTTAACACTGGTTTTAACCCCATGTTTTTAATCCTCCGAAATCGGAGAGTTAACTCTCGGATTGCCTGTGAACGTGGATTAGCGCATGCCTACTAACGTATAAACAAACAAAATGGATGCCGATGCTGCTTAAAATTTTATCATCTCATGATCTCATCCTATCACAATGATTAAAACGGAAAAATAACTAATTTTGGGTGTGTCCAGGCATATTCTGTACCCTGTGGATTCACTATCTATATTGATTCAACTTATATTTCATGTTCGAATAATATCAAACGTTGATTTGTTTATCTTAATAAATATACGAATCGATGAAAGTCACCGAGAATAAAACCTTTTCTATTTTAGGTATTCGAATTTCATTCCATAACGCTTGGCGTTGCTGAAGTACATTTCAGCTTTTAAAGGATTTTTTTGCGGCGGAAAGGGGGGTGGGGGTAATATTCTCAATAAATGTTTACATTATTTGAAAAATGCAATTTTGTCTTTTTTTTTACAGCTTGCTAATTTTTTTTCCTAATAAAAGCACATACATTTAAATTGTTTTCAAGTAAGTACCCTGTCAATTGTTTTAATCGTTATTTATTTATTTATTCCAGTAATGGAGGTTCTTTTTTTAGTCAGTTATTGCATTATGAATATTTTTATTTAACTTATGAGAGCTCTTTATAACACTGAAATATTGCCAAAAGTATCTGAGGCAATATACTTGAAATAAACAAAATCGTTTTCCAGGTGTGTTTAAAAAAAAAATCAGTATTGAAATAAGCAAATTCTAAATTATTCACTATGTTCGAGTAAATTTAGTTTAGTGAGTTAACTTTCTTGGCCATTATATTCTTAAGATATAAATATGTCTATAAATATAGAGTGGATAGATTTTAGATGTGCATTTAGTATATAATAAGATAACAAAAACTTACTTAACAAATGAAATTTGTTTAAAAGTACTTATTCTTATATTTTTTTAAATACTATAATAATTCAGAATTAATTATTTTTGCATAATTTTGCTGTCTGTTTGATGTAGATAAAAAAAAGTAGCATATTGTTTATATGATTAGGAATCTCCCCAGTGCTCCATTCAAAAATTTGAGTAATAATCTCTTCAATGCCTACTAGATATAGTTATGAAGTAGGAAATAAACCATATCATCACTCTCATGATATCTTCTCAAACGCGATTACTGCATACAGTGATATTTTTTTTTAATTTTGTTTGTTTTTCATGGGAGTGAAGTGCTTATACATGCATATATAATGACCAGGGGTGGGGAATTTCTAGAAAATCTTACTAGCAAGAAAAATTAAATGTGCAGATGAAAACTGTTATGACAAAATTTACTCAACTGCAAAAATAGTTGATTACTCTTACTACAAGGCATTTTCATAATTTTTTTTTCTATAAAATAAAAAATATATATTTTAAAAGTTAATATAGAATTGAACTTAGTATCATGTTTATATCGCAGTAATTCGGAAAGTTGAAAAATATAGCTACTAGTAAAAAAAAAAAAAAATTGGCCGTATCTCTATACTTTGCAGTTTTCAAAGACTACGTAAAAGTTCACTCGCCAGTGGCAAGTAAAAGGATGTATTTCCCCACCCCTGATAAATGCGACATTATTAAGTTCAAAGTATTTTTGAGATTCTTCAACAGTGGTAGAATTGACATAAAAATGCCACTTGTCCCAAGGACCAGCAACAGGGGTCGATTCAGGCAAAATTTGGGGCCTATTTAGGGCCTCTTCACAAAATCAATTTAATAAAACAGGCCCCTTCACAAAAATCAATTTAACAAAATGGGCCCCTTCACAAAATTCCTTTTAATAAAGCAGGCCCCTTCACAAAATTCCTTTCCATAAAAACTTACTACTACTATTTATTATTTTGTTAGGTTTTAAAATGGGTGATTTGTAAATAAAACCAGTTCACCAGAAAAAAAAAAAAAAAACTTTAGCATAAGGGTTTAAATAAGTTTTTGTTAATAAATGCTTAGTTCGAATTTGAGTTACTCGATTTCAACTTTCGTTACAAAATGTTATTTTTTACAAAAATCTAATAAAATTAAAAAAAATAACTTTTCCTTTTCACAATATGGACCCCAAGAAAAAAAACCTGCATCCACCCCTGAGCAAGCATAAGAATTTACTGGCCCGCAGTCATCATCACTGACCCGCTACATAAAAATCTGTTAAGTCCCTTTAATGATTTGAGTGCCCCCCCCCCCTCCCCCTCCTAGAATATAAACCAAACTTCCTTTGCAGTTATCCAAAATTTTCAGCGTAATAAAATGTAAAATTATAATTTGCTGAAAACTAAACAGTATATAAAGAAAAACTATAAATTATTTATTAATTAAATATTTTATTTCAGATTAATTATTTCAACTGACTACGGTTTATTGGAATTTTTTTAGTATTATTATTTATTTAAATAAAATAAAATTATGTGATTTGTGCTTGGTTGCGGTTTTCTCAGGGATGGGAAAGTTTACGTTTACCTGTCAGAGGGAAGGAAAGTTACTGGTCCTGCAGATCACTAAATTTTTCAAATTAGTTGGTCCGATTGAATTTTTTGTGGTCTCAGACTAGCGGACCACCAAGGATTTCAAATGCTGTTCAAGCTTGCTGTATCCAGTTATTTTTATTTATTTGTTTGTTTGTTTTCAGGGCAGCGAATTGCTCATACAAGAGTTAGAGTGATTGCCACATTTCCAAATTTCATATGATTTTGTATATTTCAACTTCTTAATTATCACTTTCTAACTGTTACATAATATTTTGTATACACCCTTATTAAATTTCTCATACAAGTTATATAATTACATAATTTTTTAGCGGTTTTAAACATATGTTTGGAGACAAAAAGTCGAACCATAGATTTCAATGAGGGGGAGAGGGATAATTTAGATTTTTGGTTATTTATTTTTATTGAAATTACAAAATAATAAATAGAGCAAAACATGTTAATATGATTAAAGATTTTAAACTTTATATGCTCTGTGAGGCAAAAGAAAAGGGCCATTTGGACAAAAGAGGGATTTGGGGGGGGGGGGGGGGGGTCACGACTCCTTTCTGATTGAAGAAAATTTCTAAGAATAGTGTATTTTTAAAATGATGCATACATTAATAGTTCTATAATTTTTTTCTCCCTCTGCTCAACATGAATTTTTTTAAATACTCCAAGAATCATTTTCATAAGAAAATGCATGAAATTTGCAACATTACTCTGTGAAACTGGACTGTGATTCAAAATGGCTATTTTCTGAGTCATGCACAAAGTCACTTTTAATCTCGGAACATTTGGAAGTGCTCTTCAGTTTTGTCTGTGGTAAAAAGACCAGAGGGTATATACCATAGGTAAAGTACAAAGAGGTCTGCACGGGCCAGAATTTCCAGGCCCGGGACCAAACAACACCTATCTCGGCACGGCCTGGGCCGATGTAAAAATTAAAAGTTTGGCCCGTACAAAAATCAGTGAAAACTGGCCCGGTCTGTGCAAAAATCAATTAAATCAGGCCCATTCCGGCCCGACTCGCAGATTTTTCTTAACATACAATTAAGATTCTTTAATGATACTGCATATATGTTTATGGGAATAATTTTGCAGTATATTTTTATTTCCAGGCCCGGGACCAAACAAAACCTATCTTGTCCCGGCCTGGGCCGATGTAAAAATTAAACATTTGGCCCGTACAAAAATCAGTGAAAACTGGCCCGGTCTGTGCAAAAATCAATTAAATCAGGCCCATTCCGCTCCGACTCGCAGATTTTTCTTAACATACAATTAAGATTCTTTAAAGATACTGCATATATATTTATGGGATAATTTTGCAGTATATTTTTTAATTACTATGTGTTTGCCTGACAGAAAATACACAATAGAAACATTAATGATTGCTTAGATTCTTAGACGTTTCAACATTCAAATAAGGATTCATTAAACATAAACAATTAATGTAGTTGAGAATAAAAGAAAAAAAGGAGGGATAAAACATCATAACTTTTGAAACTGTATAATAAAAAGTAGAGTTCTGAAAATATTTCTCTGTCGTTTATTAAGGCTTTTTTCAAATCTAAACGAGATACTTTCTGACACATTTGAATTCAATTCATATTTTTTTGGAAACGCAGGGTCAAAACTAAGGGGGGGGGGGCGCAAAGGGGGTATGTGCCCCGGGCGCCAAATGAAGGATTATACCTTTGAAATGGATCATTTTCTTCTGATTCTCTTCATAATTTTTTTTTTTTTTTTTTTTTTTTTTTAAGAGAATAAGGCCATTTTTTTCTCATTCTGACCAGAAAATCAGAGTTCAAACTTTTTACGACTGCTCTTTCATCTTCACCTAACACTTAATTTATAATGGCTGTTTCATAATAATGGAAGCCATCAACCCATCACAAGAAAATAACTCAGTGAAAGCTGAAAATCTGATAATCGGGACTCTAGTGTATATTTGCTTTTAAAAAGGATCTTTAGAATATTTTTGTTGGTGTTCAGAGGGGGCTCATGACTCCTGCGACCTCACCCTTGGATCCGCCATTGTAGATTATGTATTACATATTTTAAAATAAGTCGGTTATTAGAAAATTAGTAAAATTCTCTTTGTAAACATACTTTGCGGAAGAGGAGGGGGGCGCCAAAATCCATGTTTGCCCCTTGTGCAAAAAAGGCTAGTTTCGGCCCTGCGGAAACGTATAAGATTAGCAGGTGTTCTTATTCAGAAACTATGTAATCGAATGGCGTTAACAATTTTTTGATAAAGGCAATATATCTTTGAAAAAATATTGGCAAAGTTAGCGCTTTGAATCAAATTTCCGGAAGCGACAGCACAAAGAAAGGGGAAAAACCTGCAGTCACGTGACAATAATCTCTTATATCTCGATAAGTAATTTATTTATCAAAAGGGTGATTCCATGCAGAGTGCCGCACACGTAACGCAGGCTTTAAATTGCATTTATATATTTATTAAATTTCAATGTTAATTATGATTTTAAGTGGTATGGTAAATAAGTTATTACCATATTTTTAAATTTAAATGTGTGGCAATAAAACTCGCATAAATATATCACTTAATTTCATTACTCAAAATGTGTTTTTTTCCAAAGTAGGAAAAAAGCACATTTTGAGTAATGAAATTAAATGATATACATCTGTGAGTTTTATTGCCACACATTTAAATTTAAAAATATGGTAATAACTTATTTACCATACCACTTAAAATCATAATTAACATTGAAATTTAATAAATAATTGAATAAATGCAATTTAAAGCCTGCGTTACGTGTGTGACACTCTCCACGGAATCGCCCAAAAATGTACCATGTTATTCGATTCCAAATCCCTTCAATAGTCATGCCAGTCAATTTTATGCCTTTACAGTTAAAAACGAGTAAGAAAGTTTCGCGTTGTTGAGCTGTCAATTTGAGAACCACTTTGAGGTATATTTCCAAAGATTCCTTTAACAGGAGTTCATTATCGCCATTAATATTTTTACAAAACATATTGCCTGCCCTACACATCCTGAGAACAATTAAGTCCAGTTCCGGTCCGGCTCGAATATGTAGAGAAAAATGCAAATCTGATCTCGTCGCGGCACGAGCTTGCTGAAAGAATTAAGCCAGGACTCAGACACCATGTAACTGTCCAATGCCGATCTCTACATTCTGCATTGATGTTGTCAAAGTAGTATTGTGGCTCATGACGCACATTTAGACTTATTCCCATGAAAGTCATATTAATTGAAAATGGCTCATATTTTATCGGCATTGTTCATATTTATATATCCAGCCCAGCTCGACTATGTAGAGAAAATGCAAATCTGATCTCGGTGCAGCACGAGTCTGCTGAAAGAATTAAGCAAGGACTTAGACACCTTGTAACTGTCTGATGCCGATCTCTATACTCGACATGTTACATTTCTGTATTGATGTTGTCAAAGTAGTATTGACTCATGACGTGCATTTAGACTTATTCCCGTGAAAGTCATATTAATTGAAAATGGCTCATATTTTATTGGCCTTGTTAACATTTATATATCGGGCCGGCAGGCCCGCTTAATTTTTTTATCGACCAGGCAAGCTCGTTCAATTTTTTTTCTGGCCCAGCTCGTTTGAAAGCTTGCCTTGATTTTGCCAGGCTGGGTACAGGTCTCAGGCAAATCTCTGATGTAAAGGATATACATTATAGCTTTACTTGAGAAACAGAGGATGTACGGAGTTCCTTCAAAAAATAAAATACAGAATGTATATGCCATATACACTACACTACATGCCTCTTATTTAGAATGTATGTAACTGAATAGCCTTTTCTGTTTTTCGATAAAGGGAAAAGTCATTATAAGACAAAGCCTTATAACTCAAGCAGTAATCTATTTATTGAAAAATGAAAAATTGTATTCATTTTTAAATTGCTGGAATTGTCATGCCTACCAATTGAATGCCTATACACTGTAAAAATGAGCTAGAAAAGTTTCACATTGTTTAGCGAGAATTCTTTTTTTTTTTTTTTTTTTTTTTTTGAGAGCCGCTTTAAACATCAATCAAAAACACTGAACATTCCATTTAAGGTAAACTTTTAAATATAGGGATACCTTGGCTAACAAACATAATTCATTCATGCAGTGCTGCTGCGCTAGGTTAATTTGTATATATATATATAATAAAAAAATGTAAGATAAATCAGTGTTTCTTAGCCAAGTCAGAAAAACAGAGAAAATAATGATCATATTTAATTCCTTTTTCTTTTATTGTTTAATTATTTAAAGTGTTCTGAAGAAAATTTTTAATAGTACTACTTAGTTATCCTGTCGACCAAAAATCTATTGCTAAACTATAAGATTAAATGCCAATAATGGTTGATCATAAATGTCACATTCACTTGACTTTAAGCAAGTTACACGTGTTTACATCATCAAGTGATTTTTATTTCGACGCTTTATTTGTATTTTTATTAATGTTATACTAATTTATTTGTTCTTTCGTTATTTAAAATAAAAATTATGTCAATTTGTGTAATTCGGCGAGTGGTTTAACGAAATTGGTCAACGGAATAACTAAGTAGTACCAATTTTATACTCATATTTTAAATCATCAAATGTAAAATTTTTTAGATAAGTGTTAAAAGCAAGAAAGGGTGAAGAGGTTCCCTGACAGTGACCATCATTATTTGAGCTTAAAATTTGGCAAATCATTGCCAATTTTTCATAAATCGAACAAAAGTTTGCTGTCCAAATTTGAATTTTCTGAAAAATTATCCTATATTTAGGAAGATATGGAGAATACAGACATTAAATATGCTAAACTAAGAATTTTTTGTTATAATTGCATACTAATACAACAACTTGTAAACATATCAACATAAAAAGCAATATACAGTAGAAGATCTTTATAACGCAAACCTAAAAATGCAAGGTTGTGCGTTATGTAGAATTTTGCGTTATATGGATCCCATCATTAAATTCACCTTGTAAACATGGCCAAATATATCTAAAACATATCAAAATACATTAGAATATCATTATACTGCATTCCTTGTTACCAAGAATTATCCAAATTATAAATTTTTGCATAATATAGGTCAAACATTGTTAAATTTACTTTATAAACATAATCCACACAACCATCCCTTATATTAGACATTTTCAAAAATGTTTATTGTAATAATAATTTTTTTTTCAGTAAAAAGGTCTTAAATTAGAAGATAAAGTTGAACTAATGTATCTAATTTAGTCCTCTAGGGAGTAGCAATATTTTACAATGGGAAAATGCAGGTGCTTTTTAACTGCAAAAATCATTGTTTACATCTGAGGAGTTGTGCGTTATATGCAGAATTGCGTTATAAAGATCTTCTACTGTAGTAGGTTAACAATGAGGAAATATTAATCTTTTCTTGTTTTTTTTTTTGGGGGGGGGGGGAGAGAAGGGGCACTTAAAATAGTAAGGAACTATTTTTTAATTATTATTATGGAGAGACGTCCCCTTAAACACACTATTTAAGATAATGTTTAATTACAATGATACTTCAGATAACAAAATAATTCATTCTGGAATCATATTTATTACCCAAAATGTCCATTAATCGAACATTTTGTCAGACATTTCAACATTTGATTATAGACAGGAAATCTCATCCAATCAAAATGCTGCTTTATGTTAGTTTATGTATTTAAAAAAAAAATTGAAAGCTGGATCATGACTTAATCAAATTAAACTGGAAAACAACAATTATTTCCTGAGGTATCATACATTAACATAAAAAAAAAGAATGTTGTACACAAGATTTTGTAGGGCAAAATGCCCCTCCCCCCTCCATTTTTTTTCTTGAGGTTTAATTATTTTAAGGCTTTTGGGAAGAATAAATATTATAATTATTTTTTAAATCATCAGAGATGAGAAAAGTTTAATTGATGAAAATTTAAAATTCATGGAGGGACAGAACTGCACTCCCCTTTGCCAGCGACCATACTTGGTGAGCATAAAATTTGTCAATGCAATGTCAGTTTTTCATAACTCAAGTGAAAGGTTCCTATCGAATTAGAATTTTAACAAACCTTATTGTACCTTTTGAAAGATAAATATTAAAAAGCTTTAAAATGAAAAGTTCTGAAATAAAAATATATTTGCATAAAAATACTGCACAATCATTTTATATGATAAATCAATTGAAATTTATTCAAGTTGAAAGAAACATACAAAAATAATGTTATTGATTACCTCAGTAATTGGCATAGTACAAGTTTTGATACACCTTTAGAGCTGAGAGGGAGTAGTCAAGTATCTGTCATGGTCTAGGTCTGTTGTCATATCTAATGTGCAATATCTTGAGCAATGCGCACACCGTCAACACCATCCAATCGCAGTGTTGTCAACCACGCTCATTATCAGCAGTATTTGAAAGAATATTGCCTATGTGTACGATTCAAAACAACAAATACACAGCTAGCAATACCCATTCAACGAATAAAAATCTCCAGTTGAAAAACTGTCTCTGTAAAAGAAAATATTCAATATATTATAAAAGTTTATACATATACTGAAAATATCAACATCAAAATAATACGAATTTGAATATTTCCAACTGAGCGAAAAAATGCCCAGGCTGGGAATCGAACCCAGATCCTTGGCTTACAAGGCCAATGCTTTTCCGTTTAAGCTAACTGGGCCGACAACCAGCCAGCATATTTCGCTCAGAAAACCTTATTGGTAGAACATCTGGTCTGTCATGTAGACAGCTCAACAGAATAAACCGCAGGTAAAGGAACTCCATATAAACGATGGATACGTAGATGAACTATTATTTTAACACAATCAAACTGATTGGTAAAGTTATCATACGAATTTGAATATTTCCAACTGAGCGAAAAAATGCCCAGGCTGGGAATCGAATCAAGGATCTGGGTTCGATTCCCAGCGTGGGCATTTTTTCGCTCAGTTGGAAATATTCAAATTCGTATGATAACTTTACCAATCAGTTTGATTGTGTTAAAATAATAGTTCATCAAAATAATAACTTATCATTTTTCTCTAAAGTAAAATTTCATAAAGGACTATTTTTGATAACTCAAAAAATGTTAAAATATCAATGCATGAATCAAAAATGCTTTCCTTGTGAATCGTAAAAATAGTTTTAAAATCACACTTAAAAACTGCCAAAATGCAGTGGCCTCTTTATTTTTTTCGGTTACATTTGAAGGTGAATTGTATTATTGCTGTCACAAATCTTGAAAATAAAGAGGTTAATTGTAAACAGGTTCATACTTCGGGAAGGGGGGGGGGGTAATAAAAATTACACAACAGAACCTTGTATCAATTTACAAAATTATCGTTAGAAAATTAAATTGTTTTTGTTAATTATTCCTTTTTTTGGGGGGGGGGAGTATTGAAAAGGGACTAAATTGCTTCTTAATATTTATCAGAATAAAATCTTCTCTAAAATGCAGTAGAATATTTTCATACCTGAATAAAATATACATTTTACAAGAAATTCTTTGACTCAACTATCAATAAACAAATTGATTCAAAGTTATCAGTAACTATTTCTTTATTCCATAATTTTATAGGAATTTGATTCATCAATGTTAGGGATAACAATAATATTAAGATTTTTTTTTCTTTTAACGTGAATAATCCAAAGTTGTATTCAATAAAGTTTAATCACTTATTGAAAAAAAATATATATACAGAAGAATAACAGTAATACTTATAAATTTTTAAATGCTTATTGTTTACAGCCTGAAATTTTTAAAAAAATAGAGAATCCCAACCGAAATAATTCACACCGATGCTGCAATGTGTTTGAATTTTATGTTGGGTAACAAACTGCGTTTGAAAATAATAATAAGTACATAAAAAAGATCGGGAAAACATTTATAATAACTCTAAACTGAGGACATCGTAATCATTATACAACTTGCGATGAAATTATCAAAAAGCAAATAAAAATGTATAATTACTTACTTTAAACCATATATCTGTATATCGACGATCAACAAGCAAAATCAATAACACATAACTCTTGTTTATATTTCTGACGCTACGTACCCTCTTTTCGACCAATCAGAACACTTGTTACAAATTCGTTTGTTTAACACTCGGGTCGGCTAATCCGAGGTTGGTGAATATGAAATTTTTTAACCCAGAGTTAACGCCGGGTTAACTCTGATCCGGGAGTTCCGTGATCCGAGGTTTAAACCAGTTTTGGTGAATATGGGCGTCAATGAGCCACGGATATAAATGTGACCTAAAGCTATGAGTAAGCCTCTACTACAGAAGGTATGTGTTATTCAATGTTTTTGTATTCCCATTGTTTTAATAATCTATGTTGTGCTAGGGATGTACAATTTATGGTATCCAAGCAATTAATTAATATTTGTAATGATAATTTAAAAGGTAAACTTAATGCAAATACTAATTCAATTTCGTTCTTTGGAACGCTGGTGTCTTGTGACACATTTCTATTTTGTTTTTGTAAATATGTAAATTTACTGTAAATAAACATTTGTTTATTGTTAAATTTTGGCTATGTTTTTAATACAACATGAGACCATTGTTTTAATTTAATGTAAGTTTTATTTCAGATGACAAACTTCTTTAGTATGTTAAATATGCGTAGTTTCGATAGGTTTTGTTTAGATATAACTGCGCGGTCTATACGCTATTTCTTCACTAAAATTACACAACGCAGTTTGGGGCAGTTTTGGAGATGTGTTTCCTCCCGCCTCAATTTAAGATAATTATGGTTAGACTAATTATCAGAAGCAGCCAGGACCATTAATCATTTATTACGATCACAAATGTTTGTTTATAAATTATAATGTTTTTAAATACCCAATATAATAATTCAGGTACAGTAATTTAGGAGTAGTTAACCTACAATTACTAGGGTAATTAATGCACATTACCCATCTTCTTTTTCCCCCACCTTCAAGATTGGTGTTCACCCTGTCCCCAATCCCATGTATGTTTGGGTAGTTAAGTTGGTCTGGTATATGGACCTAGATCTGCCCAACATGCATATTTTCTTAACTTGCGTGGTGCCGTTCCTTTTCGGAGCGCCTGGATTTATTGTTAAAATTACCCGTTATATGGAGTTAATATTATTTTATTATAGTGGTATTTTTAGTCAAAAAAATAAAAACGCGTTACTCATGATTGCTAACATTAAAATAAATTCTAAAAATTAGTCTTGGTAGCAATGAATTGTATGAATTATTTCTGACTTGTTTTTCCCAAAAAGTGTATGGCTCAACGAATTTATATTTTGATAAAAAAAAAAAGTGTTGTAATGAAACAATATTTTATAATTGAAGTGTAGCTAATACTGTGTGTATAGGGAATTTCAGATTATTATTAGTAGAAAAAGTTGCATTTATTCAGTAAAAATTTTGCAATTACTTTGTGAGAATTAAAAAAAATGTTGAAACAATTATTGAAATGAAAAGAGAAAAATCTTTTTCACAAATAAATTGTAATTATTGAAGTATGATAAAGAAAAATCATATAGTATCGAGAAATAATTCATGGTTGTGTTTAAAATCAGTAAGTAGTGCTGAATTTTTTGAAAAATTATTGGAGTGTTTACTTATGGTACTGAGAAAAATTTATTGATTTTTAGAGGAAAGAATTTGTTGATTTATGTGTTATTGTGTATTATTTGTGCATTTTGGGGGAAAAATCACGAAAATTATTGTGTATTATTGTATTTATGTGTATAGGATTTTAGAAAATTTACTTTGTGACAAATAGAAATTATCGCAAAAGTAAAGATAATTCTAATTCAGGAGTTAGCACGCGTAAACAATTAAGAGAAGCAGTTAAACAATTAGAATTAGAAAATATGTCTCACGAAAAAAGAGGAAAACTCATTATCTCAGGTGTTAAGTTTAATCAACCCTTTTGATATAAAGAAAATTCCTAATGTAAAATTCTATTTAAAAGAATTTGATCAGTTCCTGGATAGGACAAAAATAAAAGAGGACTTTAGACTACAAATTCTAAAATCAAAATTTGTAGGAGTTGCACATGAAAAATTGGTGCAAAATGACAATTTAAATTGTGAGCAAGATTATGCTAAATTTAAACAGAAAATTTTGGATGTTTTCTCAAAAAGAGAATCCTTTACAGAACATCAGACAAAATTTAATCAAATAAAGCAAAAACCTAATCAATCTGTAAAAGATTTTATAGAGGACTTTAACATTTTGGCCTATAAATATTTACAAACGACAGGATATGATAATAATAAAGGTGCGAAGGAATTTTTTGAATTGATTAAAATAAATAAATTTCTGGACGGAATTTCTCCGAATATTTCTTTAGAATTAAGGAAATTGGATATCAAAGAATTCTCTAAATTATGCGAAAAAGCATTGCACCTGGAAAATGCTTTCAATTCTTCAAAAATTGAACACGTTAATAATGTGACGGAAAATGTAGAAATTAAAGATAAGGTTTATGAGAATTTATTAGAGCAAAATAAAGAACAATTAAATTATATCGCAAAATTGATGGAACAATTGAATTCGTTAAATGTAAAGAAAAGTAGTGAAAATAAAGACGAAAGAGTTCTGGAAAATTATTGCGCGATCTGTAAAACTAGTAAACACGATTTACAGAATTGTTATTTTAACGGTAAAACTAATACAAAGAAACCTAATTTTCTTAGAAAACGGAATTCTGAAAATTTTAATCCTAGAAGTGATTATAACAGATTTAATGCAGGTTTCAGGTATCTATCTCCAAATGTACAGGGATATCCCAATTTTAATCCCAATTTTAAACCCAATTTTACACCCAATTTTATAACAAGTTATGATAATAGTCAAAGGTATGATAATAATCATGGTTACTTACAACATAATTACAGGTATGGGAACTTGGATAAATCTAATAGACAGAATTATTATGATAATTTTCAAGGGAATCGGAAATTTTCAGGGTATAATTCTGATTATTGTACGGATGATAATTTTTATCCCAGGGGTTCGAATAATGGAAATTTTGCACAGCAAAGGCAGAATTATAGGAACTCTAGTATTTGACGTAAGGTCTCGCAGAGGGATAATTTTGATAGAAAGGAGGATTCGCGTGGTAGAGCTAAGAGGGGTCGCGCCAACGGTAAGCAATTTCAGGGAAACACTTACACGATAGCTAGTGTGAATTTAAAAAGAGACGACAGGTTACCTATCATTTGATTTAGATGTTTGGGGTCAAAGTCGCTACTCTCTGTGATTGCAGTACAGCGGTCTCGCTCCTGTCTCCAGGTATGCTTGATAAGCTTAAGCAGACTAATGCTACGATTAAATATTTGGGAAACAGAATTACAATCCAGACTTTCGACAACTCTATCATACCCTTCCAACAATGTGTCAAAATAACTTTTAAAATTAAAAACGATTTTGTTACAGGTACTTTTTATGTGACTACACAGAAATTTCACGGGGAGTATCAAATGTTATTGGGTTTCGACTTCCTGAATACGAATAAAATAATCCTTGATTTTGATAAAGAAATATTAAAATTTAAGAATACTAAAATTTCTCTGGAATCGTAGGATTCAAATAAGATAGTTCAGAAGGTGAATAATCTACAGAGTTCTGGGGTTAATGTACTTGATCAGGGCAAAACAGAAAATAAACAAAGTGAGATATTTGCCGTCATAGACAGGGATACGCATCTCCACCCAGGCGAAACACGAATCATTCCTTGAAGATGTCCGGATGCAATTCAGCCTAAACAGTTAATTCTGCTGGAACCGAAAGAGGAGCTTGTAGATCTAGTTTCGGAGTGTTCGGTTTATGAAGTGGCAGACAATAACAGGATTAACCTGATTATGACAAACAACTCGAAAAAAAATGTATATTGAAACGAAACTCACAAGCGGCAGTCATAATTCAGGATTTTACCAGTAAAACCAATTTAGCACAGAACGACATAGAGGAGGGTAAGATGTACCCCATAAACAGTTTAAATCTAAGTGAAGTTCGTGCTTTGAGACAGGCGGAGTTAGAAATAGGAGATTTTAACTTGGAGCACCTGACGGAAGATTTTAAAAAGAAAATGGAACATTTATTACTGAGTCATGCGTACGCATTTTCCAAATCCTATAGATCGTTAGGTCAGACTTCGTTAGTGACTCCAAAAGTGAATTTAAGTCACGATTTTCCTATACAGCATAAATCATACAAAACACCTCAAGCGGTTAAAGAGTATGCAAAGGGGGAAATACGCAAACTACTGGAAGCCAAGATATTACTAAAGTCGGACTCCGATTATGCGTTTCTAGTATTATTCGTGAAGAAGAAGAGTACGGAGAAAGACGCAGTTCGTTATCGTTTAGCGGTAGACTACAGAACCGTCAACGAAATATTAGAAGGTTTTCCGTAGCCTGTGCCAGACGTGAAGGATATTCTACAGGCTATCAGTGGGAAAAAATGCTACTCAGTCCTGGATCTCCACTCCGCGTTTTTCCAAATAAATTTACGGCCTGAGGACTGTCACAAATTAGCGTTTGTGAACGAGTTTGGCAAGTATTCCCCTTGCCGCCTTAATTTCTATTTAAAAATTAGCCCGACCAAATTTGCAGAACTAATGGATAAGGTGTTAGGACACTTCCCTAAGGATAAGGTGGGGTATTTTATCGATGATGTAATTCTGGCAACAGGCTCTCCTCAAGAAATGCTTCAGTTATTACAAGAGGTTTTACAAACTTTAATAGACCATAACCTGACAGTCGAACCGTCGAAAGTTCAAATTTGCAAGCAGGAAATAGAGTTCTTAGGTTTTAAAGTGAACAAGGACGGATACACACCTTCTGAGAAGAACGTTGGAAAGGTCCAACGTTTGGCGCGCCCAAAGAACAAAAGGGGTGTCAAGTCGTTACTTGGACTTGCTAACTATTTCCGCTCGCTCATACAAAATTATGCAGAGATTGTTAACACTTTGGTAGAACTTACAAAAGAAAAGGTTAAGTTCAAATGGACGGAAGAAACAGAAAGAGCCTTTTTCAATATACAGGAAGCTATAATCAGCAACCCAACTCTGAAGCCTCCAAAATTCGACAAAGAATTTTTCCTCATTACAGATGGCTCTAAGGTAGCAATTTCAGGTGTTTTGGCCGAAGAGGAGAACGGATTCCTCGTTCCCATTGAATTTTATGGGCGTAAACTTAAACAAACCGAAATGGTATGTCCTAGCATGAAGTTTGAATTCTTGGCGATTCATGATTCAGTCATGCATTTCAAACACCTATTATTAGGCAGAAAATTCACCATTTTGACAGACAGTAAGTCTTTAACATATCCCTTAAAGGTTGAAAATCAGGCTGATATTGTTACAAGATGGATCCTGAACCTGAGTGATTTAGAGTATTCAATAGATTACATCGAAGGAAAAATTAACCCTTCGGACTTTTTATCAAGGAATTTAGTACAAAACATTACAACTGATAATGAACTACAAATCAATTTATTTAAAGTCAATAGCCAATTAAGTGAAGATAATATAAGAGCGAAGCAATACGCAGAACAAAAATTAATGACCATCATAAAAAAATTTGAAACTAATAAAAATAATAGATTAACGAGGAAATATGATTTGAATGAAAATAAAACACTAGTATTAAAACAAAATGCTAAAAACCCAGAGCTCATCGTAGTGCCGGAGGAACTAAAAATGATAGTCATGGCAGAGGCACATGGCCCTCATTTCGGTTTCAGGAAGACATATGAAACCATCAAGACACGGTTATTCTGGTATGGCATGTATCAGGATGTTAAGAAATACTGTGCAATTTGTGTCAGATGTAACTGCAGCAAGCAACATCAAACAATCAAAGTCCCTTTAGAAAAAATGGAAAGGAATCTACAAATTGGGGCGACTCTGCATATTGACATAGTGGGAAAATTACCTTTAACATTCAGGAAAAACTGCTTTATCCTAACTATAGTCGATGCGAGATCCCGATTCCTAGAAGCAGTGCCCCTCAGAAATGTGGAATCCCAAACTATCTTGAATGTGTTAAACAAATACTTCGGTGCATATGGTTTATGTTCTACAATTATCGCAGACAATGCCCAGTACTTCCGGAGTGCGGTTTTAAAGAGTACATGAAGGCTCTAAACATAGATCTTCGCTTCACTTCAGTATACAAGCCGACCGGAAATGGCAATCCAGAGATCAATCACAAACTGCTTAAAGCATCATTAGTCGCAATGTCGAATTCCACTCTTAAATGGGACAAGAGGTTAGATTACTTCAAATTGAACTTCAACACCACCGTGCACAGAGCTCTCGGTTATTCGCCATCCAAATTATTCTTTGGTCGGGAAATCAAAAACCAATTTACGATCCTCAATACCCCGGATTTAACGTGCACCCTGACGTTTGTCAAAAGCAGGATCGAACACATGAAGGAAGTTCACCGACAAGCGATTGCGAATCAACAAAAAATAATGACAGAATACATTAATGAAAACGATCTCCAGGAGGTTAAGACTCTAGATGTGGGCCAGGAAGTATATATGAAGGTAATAGGCAAACCCAGGGCCCTACATCCTCGTTTTGAAGGAACTTTCGAGGTAGTGGAAAGTGTCAGACACAACAATTATGTTTTACGTCTTAAGGGCAAATCAAATGGCACAACTATAGGACGACACATTAAATTTTTGTTCTCACCGAAAACAACGGCAAAGAATGCCCGAAAATTCAGAGATGCATCAAGTGAGTCAGACACAGAGCAAGAGGCTGAAGAATAAATAGGGTATTGAATTTTAAGAGTAGTTTGTACATAGGTATTTGGGAATTTTATCTAAGGGATTGTCGCACTTTCAAAAATAAAAAATAGCAAAATTATAAAACCCAATCTTATTAGATAGTATTTTCTCTAAAATTTGTATATATATATTTTTTCTTTTTAGTGTATTTTGTGTTCATTTGTTTCATTTTAGTGTAGTGTATTTTCAGTGTATTTGGGTCTAAGTTCAATTATATCAGGGTAATTAATGATATAAATTGGATTTTATGTCGTTAAAGACATGTTTTACTATATATCTCTGAGATTAGTTGATATATCGTGGGTCTGTAGTGTAGAAAAACGATAGGATTTCGTTTACATGGGATGTGTCAGGTAGTGACATGTTTTGGTGGACGCTCAAGGGTTAAATTTTGAAAATGGATATTTCAAACAAAATATCGGTAATCCTTTTACTATTTTCAAAGTACTTAAGCATAAATAGTTTTAAATATAGGATTTTACATGCTCCGAAGCAAAAAGCAGCTTTTGCAGGAGTTGAAAAAAAAAGTGTAAAAATTCAAATAAAATCAACTTTTGCAAGTAAAATTCGGTTCTAAAGAATAGTATTAGTTAAAAAGGCGTTAGTTATACAGTAGCAGTGTTCTTGAACACCCCCCCCCCCCCTATAGGTAATTTTAGACTGGGAATATTACTTTTAGGTTGCTCTAGGGAGCAAGTCAGCATAAGTTTTAAAATTTTTCAAAAAAAAATTTAAAATACAAGCATAACTTTGGGATAAAATTTTGTTAGTGAGGTGTTAGTGTGTAGTGGCATTCGGGTAGTTTTAGTGTAGGTACGAGTGTGTTTTCATTCACATGGTGGTATGTACCGATATTTTCTGCGGCCGCGTAAGGGTTAAAAAGCGGTACTCTCAATATTTTCCTGTTGTAGGTAATTTTTTTTAGGTGTTATAAACTACGGAATGTCAGTTGGAGATTTAAATGGTTATTTTTACTAGATGATTGTTACTGGTAAATATATAAAAAAAAAATTAAAAAATATTAACAAAAAAATTGTAAAATACGAAAATTCGTAAGTCGGTAGGTTTGTAGTAACGTTACAAAATAAATAAACTATTTTGTAGGTGTCAGAATATGACAAATAAATAAATTTGTTTAAAAAAAAAACAAATTCGGCCTACGGTATGTTTACGCATGAAAAATATTACTGTAGAATTTTATAGGTATTAAATAAAATACAAAATGATTCACGAAAAATAAATTAGATTTTTCTCAAAATAATGACGTATTTTGGTCAAAATTAAAATGTTTTTGATCAGGGTAGAAATGTTCTTTTTAGAATAAAATTGAGGGAATTGCATAGATAAATTATATAAAAAATAATATATAAATATAAAATAAATCAAAGTGTAAATGAATATTTATATGAAAAGGTATAAATACCAGCTTTGAATTTAGTTACAAGTAAATAAATAAATATGTAAGCATTCAACAATATAAAATATTGCTGGTAGAGTATAATTGCATGGTGTCCAAACGGGGTTTTTAAAAGGTATATAATTTATTGTGGAAAAAGTTTTGTAGGTTTGGGAGAAATATTATTCTTCAGGAAGACGTTAAAGTTTCCGTGGAGAATTCCCTTCATCCCCGCATCCAGGATGCAGCGTGTTTTCAAGTTGTCAACACGGCAGATTGGGAGGAAAAGTGGGCAGAGAGAATGATGGATTGACTCACACGCCCATTTTGCAGGGAAGAGTTTGTTGAGCAGTCACGTTTGACGTTCTCAAAGCCGGCTGTTTTCGAGGATAGTTTTTTCAGTTTTGGTTTTAAATGACAGTAAATAGGGGAATTTAGCTATAGTATTAGGGCGTTTACGCTGGGATTTTTTTTGAGGATTTTTTTTTTCTCAAGTCCTGTTTAAAGGTAGGAGTCTTATTTTAGACTAGTAGCAGTTTTACGGTGGTTTGGACACATTGCAAAAATGCGTTAAAGTATGGTAAATAAAATTTATAATGGCAAGTTATAAATAAATAATAACTAATATATTGTATATAAATGCAATAAGAAATATAATGGTTGTAGATTACAATCAGCGGCTTCATCTGTTCTGAAATTCACAGTATGATACTGTAATAAGGTGTTAGCATGCAAGCTTATAAAAAAAAAATAAATAAATAATTTTGACAGCATGCGTGATAAAAAGAAAATGCAGGCATATAAATATAGCAAAATAAAATTTATGTTTTCATGCATCGACAGGCAGGTATTGTACATGCAAAGTGTATTTTTATGGGTAAAACAAAAATTGAAGTTTATTTATAAAATAAATTCGTAATGATAGGAATTTTAAGCCAGCGGTAACAAATATTGGTTGCGTAAGCCATGGTTTTCAATAAAATTGCTATTTTCAAGTCTTTAGGTAGCGGTACAGGCGAACCAAAATTTGGGTAGTTTTTTTCAACAGAACTATTTTTAAATTAACTCACGTGAATTTTGGTTAAGAGTACCTAAAAAGATAGTTTTCAGGTATATTCTACTTTTGATAACAATTGTATATAATATTTGTGTCAATAAGTATGCTTATATGTGTATTAAAATTTTAAAATTGGTTTCGGTACCAGTGCACAAAGTGGAATGTTGTTATCAAACGACTCTTGTGTCAAAATTTAAAGGGACATGTTGCTAAACAAACAGGGTGTATACGCGTTCGTCCAGACAGTGGGCGGAGTGTCCTTGCAGACAGGATTGTTGTTTCATGCATTTATAAGTAGGATAATGAGTCAACAGGCGTACTTACAGGGTCCAGTGAAGAGGCATTGGTTCCCAGGGTGTCGTTTTGGGCGACATGGTTCTACATTGGGGGTACAAGGCCTCCCCTTATTCAAATTCTTCGACATATGTCATTATCTGAAAGAAAAACCAGCGAAATATTATTATTTTTTATTTGGTAGAAGTTACGTATTTTAAAGTACAATGACTTTTCTTTGGTACGGCGCATATATTAGCGTTAATGAGGTTAAAATAAATGAGTTTATTGAATAAAAGAAAATTAAATAAAAATTGTCGAGTTTATATAATGTTTGTAGCGTTTAGCCAATTATTTAACGAAAAGTTAATTTATTGTAGGCTTGCTATTAAAATATTAGAATGAAGGTTTTCGTTTTAAATAAAGTTTGGAATTCTGATAACGAATTCAGCAACTTTTTTTTCGAGAGTATCTTTTTATTTGATCAAATTATATGCAGAATAAATAAAGACATTTTGTAAATTGCAAATTTAAAAAAAAAAATAAAACAATATTTGTGTTTTAATGAATGTATTATTCTTGCTAATCAAAATTTAATTAAAAATTAGTTAAATAAATTAATTTCGTAGGAAAATTCTAAATAAATTAATTTTAAATAAAACTCAATTAAACAATGGTATAATTAAATAATTTAATTATAAATTATCGTTAGCACTTGTAAAATTCAAAAGTTTAAAAATAATATTTAAACAAAATTTCGGTTAGGTTATTAAAATATAATTTAACAATTGGTTTAAGAAAAAATTATTATGCATTAAAATAAATAAATAAATGTGTATACCAGTCACCAAATTTTTTTTTCCAGAATTGGCAATTTTTAGTCGCTAATAAAAAACTAAAAATAAAAAAATTTTCGGGATTAATAGCACTTTTAAATACAGTAAAGTAATTTTAATATTAAAAGAAAGGTGTAGAGTAGTAATAATATTTACCTGGTAAATTTGGTAATCCAATGCGGTTGATTCTGTACGTCCGTGTGGTGCTACACTCGCGGGGCGAGAAGGCGCCTTTTCCGGAAACACGGATGTGCAGTCAGTCGGATGCATTGGAGTATCTCTGTTTACCTATAAATAAAAAAAAAAACGAAGGTATGTAAATATAAAGAAATTAAATACTTGAAAGAAATAAAAGTAAAAAGATAGTGTTTAGACGTAATTGTAATTTTAAAATAATAAAAAAAAATTTTCTCTGGTTTACTAAAGTGTAAAATTTAAATTGGGTTATTTTTGGTGCTAACTGTTTTAAAAATTCGAGTTATAAATTGTTAAAAGGGAGTTTATTATTGTAAAGAGTATTGGTAGTTACGGAAGCAAATGCTTCAGTTTATAATTGGTCAGGTTAGGACAGCAGGTAGAGAATTGCGTTTCCGTCTTAGACAGTGTAACGTTATGCCCCGTGTTCACGAGTGTATTTACAAGGATAAATACAAGGTATTGAGTGATATTTACTGTTCGGATATTAGATAAGGGTAATTGAATCTCTAATTTTCCGGCTCTGCAGTGTTTTGAATATCACAGGGTAGCGTAATTACTCGTTTAAATCAGCGATGGGATTTCCGTTAAAGGAAAATGCTTGATATTGAGTTTATTTGTATCAACTGTTGCAGAATTAGTTAAGTACGTTAAATGGAAGGCTAATTGTCTGTACAACAGTATCGACAGTACACATTACAGTAGAATGTGTGGTTTTAATTTGGGAAAACAGGATTCCGCTGTAGGGAGGTTTTTCTCGATTAAGGATAAATTGGTGGTATTTTTTGGGGGGAAAGTATTTTATGTTAGAGACCAGGAAAATACGTCTATTATTTCGGGTATATAGATCATGAGCATAGCGAAAAAAATTGTGCTAGCCAGACTATATATTTAAATAAAATAATATGGGCATTTCACGGATATTGGGAAGCACAGATTTTAGGTTTTCGGATAGGTACGGTAGCTGTTCTTTTTAGAAGCGGGAAAGGTCTCCGTAGAACAGGTTTCTAGCGTCTCGTTGTCAACGCAGATTGGAATCAGGGGATAATCTTTTCCATTTTTTTAGATTGAAGTTTCTTTTACTTACTTTTAATATTTATAATGGGCGTATTAAAATAATTTTTACAGCATTAGAAAGTTCATAAGTAGTACTTCATTCTAGTATAAAATTGCACATGAATATAGTCATTTTTACAGTATAAAACATGGTTTTACATACCTGAGTAAATTGGCGTGTAATCCAGTGTGTCCAGCGTCCCTCGCTCGTTAGTAGGGGGGGGGTGAAATCGATTAGTAGGTTGTAGATAAGCGGACCTGGTCCAGCCAGTCAGTTGATAGGGGGTCAGCCAGGGTGACATTTAGCGGTTGCTAAGTAACACATGATCGTTTCCTTTCAGATATGCAGAAAAAAAACTGCATCCCGATTTCTTTGGAGATAGATAGATCGCAGATGACAGCTATTACGTGTTTTTCATGCGAATACTCTTCAGTGGAAAGAGATTGACAGTTATCTCTTTGAGTGATGTAATGAACGTTAGGTTACGTATTCTGTGGTTGATAAGAATAAATCTACCATTTGTTTTGAAGTATGTATTGAACAAATAAAATAAGAGTTAAATAATAAATCTTTCTTTTAGAAAAAAAAGAAAGAATTAAATAAATAAAATAGTAGACTTACAGTTAGACTTACAGATTTTGTAAGCAGTTAGTAAGCTAGTCATTTTAGGTTTTTAGTACTGCAATTCTTTAATCATAGGTAATACTTCATGAAAAGAATGTGACAGAGGTATTATGAAAAGGAATATTAGTATTCATAACTTCAAAAAATAAAATAATGCAAAAGAATGTATATTTTGCAGAGTGTTTAAATCCTGTGAAATAAGATGTATATTTCATGTTGATTTGTTAAATTGTATATATATACAGTAGGGTATCATATTGAAATTATCGTTAGTATTATATAATGTGTATTTTTTTAATTTATAATCATATGTAAAAGCCATACTGTATGTTGTATTCGAAAAAAAAGTCAGAAACATGTTTTAATTTAGTTAAATAATTTTGGACTAAGAATTATTCTAAATTATTATTGCTATGTGTTTCATTGGTTATTAAAGCAGATAGGAAAATTTTTGGGAAACAAAAATTGCGTGCGATCCAGTGGCATGCATCACCAGTCTACAAGGTTACAGAACTGTATATCCACAAAACTACAGGATGGTACGTATAACGACCAGCGTGATGAACAGGCCATAATCGACTTTAGGTATATTACACAAGGACAATATGTGTGTTACCACACTACTGTGATTCACCAGTGTGACTTTTGTTTTGAACTTTCCTTCCACATTAAGGACAGTTACTATCTTGCAGCAGCGCAGACATACAGGCAGCATCTAGCTGCGGTTCAGTCTTACATGATCAACGAGTGGTCGCCAGCAACGGATCAGTCGAGAAGCGAAAGGACTTTCTTTCAACAAAGACCGTTGTCACTCAACCTGGAGTGGTTGGAGTTCCAAAAAAAAATTAATGAGTAATTTTTTTCGCCATAAAAACAAGGGGATGTGCTGGAAGTGTTAAAAAAATACTATTATTTATATATTTTGATTATTATTATTATTTTATAAAGTGTGTATGTATATATAGAGTGTGTTCTTACATGTATTTATTTTGATTATTATTATTGTTATTTGATATAAATATACTCATATATGTATCTACGTTCTAAAGCCTTAATAAGAGAACGACTGCACAGTTGGATCTTATCTTTAAAGGGGATCATTTTAGATAGACACGAAGTCTCCAAGTTTAACAAAAGGTTGACATAAAATGCCAAGCTGTATTTACGACTGGATGTAAGATTATTTATTGGTCCTAATAAAGAAGTCGTAAAAGATGGACCACACGGGCGAGGAAAGAAGGCCCGGGGTTCCCAGATCCCACGATCGCTGACGCTCAGTGGGCGGAGTACTGTATACACCGAAAAAGTGTAATACCAAATCAGAGGTTTGCGAGAAGACGGAAGAAGAGGGGGTCGGCAAGACTGATCGACCATTTGACGAAGGGGGCAAAGGACCATCCTCCATATCGTTATTACGAGGTGATGTCGTAAGCGAAGAATGAAGTTATAGTCCGATTCGTTAGATGTCTCAATAGAGATGGTTTAAGAAAGATTAGTTCGATTTTCTCAACTATGAGGGTTTAATAGTGAGATTTGTCAGCTCTCCCAACTATGATGGTTTAAAGACTTGTGCTGTTTCTCAACAAGGTTGTTCCAATTCTCAACTATGATAGTTTAATAAAGATGAGTTCTATTCCGCAACAGGAATAGTTAAACCCAGATGTCCTAAGTGTTTCAACGATGCTTCTAACGATGATTACGAGTTATTCGGGTCGTGTTTTCCCGCTAAGGGACGGCCCTAAGATTGGCAGTTCTCGGACAATGCTATCATCGTCAATTTAATTAAATTAGTGAACTTTTCCGGGAGTGTGGAAAAACACTCACGCCCGTATTCACCAACGCGGGTTAACTCCCGAGTTAGTGTTAAATGCTGGGTTATCTCAAAATCGGTATTCACCAAGCTAAATTCGCGAGTTAACACTGGTTTTAACCCCATGTTTTTAATCCTCCGAAATCGGAGAGTTAACTCTCGGATTGCCTGTGAACGTGGATTAGCGCATGCCTACTAACGTATAAACAAACAAAATGGATGCCGATGCTGCTTAAAATTTTATCATCTCATGATCTCATCCTATCACAATGATTAAAACGGAAAAATAACTAATCTTAGGTGTGTCCAGGCATATTCTGTACCCTGTGGATTCACTATCTATATTGATTCAACTTATATTTCATGTTCGAATAATATCAAACGTTGATTTGTTTATCTTAATAAATATACGAATCGATGAAAGTCACCGAGAATAAAACCTTTTCTATTTTAGGTATTCGAATTTCATTCCATAACGCTTGGCGTTGCTGAAATACATTTCAGCTTTTAAAGGATTTTTTTGCGGCGGAAAGGGGGGTGGGGGTAATATTCTCAATAAATGTTTACATTATTTGAAAAATGCAATTTTGTCTTTTTTTTTACAGCTTGCTAATTTTTTTTCCTAATAAAAGCACATACATTTAAATTGTTTTCAAGTAAGTACCCTGTCAATTGTTTTAATCGTTATTTATTTATTTATTCCAGTAATGGAGGTTCTTTTTTTAGTCAGTTATTGCATTATGAATATTTTTATTTAACTTATGAGAGCTCTTTATAACACTGAAATATTGCCAAAAGTATCTGAGGCAATATACTTGAAATAAACAAAATCGTTTTCCAGGTGTGTTTTAAAAAAAAATCAGTATTGAAATAAGCAAATTCTAAATTATTCACTATGTTCGAGTAAATTTAGTTTAGTGAGTTAACTTTCTTGGCCATTATATTCTTAAGATATAAATATGTCTATAAATATAGAGTGGATAGATTTTAGATGTGCATTTAGTATATAATAAGATAACAAAAACTTACTTAACAAATGAAATTTGTTTAAAAGTACTTATTCTTATATTTTTTTAAATACTATAATAATTCAGAATTAATTATTTTTGCATAATTTTGCTGTCTGTTTGATGTAGATAAAAAAAGTAGCATATTGTTTATATGGTTAGGAATCTCCCCAGTGCTCCATTCAAAAATTTGAGTAATAATCTCTTCAATGCCTACTAGATATAGTTATGAAGTAGGAAATAAACCATATCATCACTCTCATGATATCTTCTCAAACGCGATTACTGCATACAGTGATATTTTTTTTTAATTTTGTTTGTTTTTCATGGGAGTGAAGTGCTTATACATGCATATATAATGACCAGGGGTGGGGAATTTCTAGAAAATCTTACTAGCAAGAAAAATTAAATGTGCAGATGAAAATTGTTATGACAAAATTTACTCAACTGCAAAAATAGTTGATTACTCTTACTACAAGGCATTTTCATAATTTTTTTTTCTATAAAATAAAAAATATATATTTTAAAAGTTAATATAGAATTGAACTTAGTATCATGTTTATATCGCAGTAATTCGGAAAGTTGAAAAATATAGCTACTAGTAAAAAAAAAAAAAAATTGGCCGTATCTCTATACTTTGCAGTTTTCAAAGACTACGTAAAAGTTCACTCGCCAGTGGCAAGTAAAAGGATGTATTTCCCCACCCCTGATAAATGCGACATTATTAAGTTCAAAGTATTTTTGAGATTCTTCAACAGTGATAGAATTGACATAAAAATGCCACTTGTCCCAAGGACCAGCCACAGGGGTCGATTCAGGCAAAATTTGGGGCCTATTTAGGGCCTCTTCACAAAATAAATTTAATAAAACAGGCCCCTTCACAAAAATCAATTTAACAAAATGGGCCCCTTCACAAAATTCCTTTTAATAAAGCAGGCCCCTTCACAAAATTCCTTTCCATAAAAACTTACTACTACTATTTATTATTTTGTTAGGTTTTAAAATGGGTGATTTGTAAATAAAACCAGTTCACCAGAAAAAAAAAAAAAAAGAAAAAAAAACTTTAGCATAAGGGTTTAAATAAGTTTTTGTTAATAAATGCTTAGTTCGAATTTGAGTTACTCGATTTCAACTTTCGTTACAAAATGTTATTTTTTACAAAAATCTAATAAAATTAAAAAAAATAACTTTTCCTTTTCACAAAATGGACCCCAAGAAAAAAAACCTGCATCCACCCCTGAGCAAGCATAAGAATTTACTGGCCCGCAGTCATCATCACTGACCCGCTGCATAAAAATCTGTTAAGTCCCTTTAATGCTTTGAGTGCCCCCCCCCCCTCCCCCTCTTAGAATATAAACCAAACTTCCTTTGCAGTTATCCAAAATTTTCAGCGTAATAAAATGTAAAATTATAATTTGCTGAAAACTAAACAGTATATAAAGAAAAACTATAAATTATTTATTAATTAAATATTTTATTTCAGATTAATTATTTCAACTGACTACGGTTTATTGGAATTTTTTTATTATTATTATTTATTTAAATAAAATAAAATTATGTGATTTGGGCTTGGTTGCGGTTTTCTCAGGGATGGGAAAGTTTACGTTTACCTGTCAGAGGGAAGGAAAGTTACTGGTCCTGCAGATCACTAAATTTTTCAAATTAGTTGGTCCGATTGAATTTTTTGTGGTCTCAGACTAGCGGACCACCAAGGATTTCAAATGCTGTTCAAGCTTGCTGTATCCAGTTATTTTTATTTATTTGTTTGTTTGTTTTCAGGGCAGCGAATTGCTCATGCCACATTTCCAAATTTCATATGATTTTGTATATTTCAACTTCTTAATTATCACTTTCTAACTGTTACATAATATTTTGTATACACCCTTATTAAATTTCTCATACAAGTTATATAATTACATAATTTTTTAGCGGTTTTAAACATATGTTTGGAGACAAAAAGTCGAACCATAGATTTCAATGAGGGGGAGAGGGATAATTTAGATTTTTGGTTATTTATTTTTATTGAAATTACAAAATAATAACTAGAGCAAAACATGTTAATATGATTAAAGATTTTAAACTTTATATGCTCTGTGAGGCAAAAGAAAAGGGCCATTTATACAAAAGAGGGATTTGGGGGGGGGGGGGGGGTCACGACTCCTTTCTGATTGAAGAAAATTTCTAAGAATAGTGTATTTTTAAAATGATGCATACATTAATAGTTCTATAATTTTTTTCTCCCTCTGCTCAACATGAATTTTTTTAAATACTCCAAGAATCATTTTCATAAGAAAATGCATGAAATTTGCAACATTACTCTGTGAAACTGGACTGTGATTCAAAATGGCTATTTTCTGAGTCATGCACAAAGTCACTTTTAATCTCGGAACATTTGGAAGTGCTCTTCAGTATTGTCTGTGGTAAAAAGACCAGAGGGTATATACCATAGGTAAAGTACAAAGAGGTCTGCACGGGCCAGAATTTCCAGGACCGGGACCAAACAACACCTATCTCGGCACGGCCTGGGCCGATGTAAAAATTAAAAGTTTGGCCCGTACAAAAATCAGTGAAAACTGGCCCGGTCTGTGCAAAAATCAATTAAATCAGGCCCATTCCGGCCCGACTCGCAGATTTTTCTTAACATACAATTAAGATTCTTTAATGATACTGCATATATGTTTATGGGAATAATTTTGCAGTATATTTTTATTTCCAGGCCCGGGACCAAACAAAACCTATCTTGTCCCGGCCTGGGCCGATGTAAAAATTAAACATTTGGCCCGTACAAAAATCAGTGAAAACTGGCCCGGTCTGTGCAAAAATCAATTAAATCAGGCCCATTCCGCTCCGACTCGCAGATTTTTCTTAACATACAATTAAGATTCTTTAAAGATACTGCATATATATTTATGGGATAATTTTGCAGTATATTTTTTAATTACTATGTGTTTGCCTGACAGAAAATACACAATAGAAACATTAATGATTGCTTAGATTCTTAGACGTTTCAACATTCAAATAAGGATTCATTAAACATAAACAATTAATGTAGTTGAGAATAAAAGAAAAAAAGGAGGGATAAAACATCATAACTTTTGAAGCTGTATAATAAAAAGTAGAGTTCTGAAAATATTTCTCTGTCGTTTATTAAGGCTTTTTTCAAATCTAAACGAGATACTTTCTGACACATTTCTGAATTCAATTCATATTTTTTTGGAAAAGCAGGGTCAAAACTAAGGGGGGGGGCAAAGGGGGTATGTGCCCCGGGCGCCAAATGAAGGATTATACCTTTGGAATGGATCATTTTCTTCTGATTCTCTTCATAATTTTTTTTTTTTTTTTTTAAGAGAATAAGGCCATTTTTTCCTCATTCTGACCAGAAAATCAGAGTTCAAACTTTTTACGACTGCTCTTTCATCTTCCCCTAACACTTAATTTATAATGGCTGTTTCATAATAATGGAAGCCATCAACCCATCACAAGAAAATAACTCAGTGAAAGCTGAAAATCTGATAATCGGGACTCTAGTGTATATTTGCTTTTAAAAAGGATCTTTAGAATATTTTTGTTGGTGTTCAGAGGGGGCTCATGACTCCTGCGACCTCACCCTTGGATCCGCCATTGTAGATTATGTATTACATATTTTAAAATAAGTCGGTTATTAGAAAATTAGTAAAATTCTCTTTGTAAACATACTTTGCGGAAGAGGAGGGGGGCGCCAAAATCCATGTTTGCCCCTTGTGCAAAAAAGGCTAGTTTCGGCCCTGCGGAAACGTATAAGATTAGCAGGTGTTCTTATTCAGAAACTATGTAATCGAATGGCGTTAACAATTTTTTGATAAAGGCAATATATCTTTGAAAAAATATTGGCAAAGTTAGCGCTTTGAATCAAATTTCCGGAAGCGACAGCACAAAGAAAGGGGAAAAACCTGCAGTCACGTGACAATAATCTCTTATATCTCGATAAGTAATTTATTTATCAAAAGGGTGATTCCATGCAGAGTGCCGCACACGTAACGCAGGCTTTAAATTGCATTTATATATTTATTAAATTTCAATGTTAATTATGATTTTAAGTGGTATGGTAAATAAGTTATTACCATATTTTTAAATTTAAATGTGTGGCAATAAAACTCGCATAAATATATCACTTAATTTCATTACTCAAAATGTGTTTTTTTCCAAAGTAGGAAAAAAGCACATTTTGAGTAATGAAATTAAATGATATACATCTGTGAGTTTTATTGCCACACATTTAAATTTAAAAATATGGTAATAACTTATTTACCATACCACTTAAAATCATAATTAACATTGAAATTTAATAAATAATTGAATAAATGCAATTTAAAGCCTGCGTTACGTGTGTGACACTCTCCACGGAATCGCCCAAAAATGTACCATGTTATTCGATTCCAAATCCCTTCAATAGTCATGCCAGTCAATTTTATGCCTTTACAGTTAAAAACGAGTAAGAAAGTTTCGCGTTGTTGAGCTGTCAATTTGAGAACCACTTTGAGGTATATTTCCAAAGATTCCTTTAACAGGAGTTCATTATCGCCATTAATATTTTTACAAAACATATTGCCTGCCCTACACATCCTGAGAACAATTAAGTCCAGTTCCGGTCCGGCTCGAATATGTAGAGAAAAATGCAAATCTGATCTCGTCGCGGCACGAGCTTGCTGAAAGAATTAAGCCAGGACTCAGACACCGTGTAACTGTCCAATGCCGATCTCTACATTCTGCATTGATGTTGTCAAAGTAGTATTGTGGCTCATGACGCACATTTAGACTTATTCCCATGAAAGTCATATTAATTGAAAATGGCTCATATTTTATCGGCATTGTTCATATTTATATATCCAGCCCAGCTCGACTATGTAGAGAAAATGCAAATCTGATCTCGGTGCAGCACGAGTCTGCTGAAAGAATTAAGCAAGGACTCAGACACCTTGTAACTGTCTGATGCCGATCTCTATACTCGACATGTTACATTTCTGTATTGATGTTGTCAAAGTAGTATTGACTCATGACGTGCATTTAGACTTATTCCCGTGAAAGTCATATTAATTGAAAATGGCTCATATTTTATTGGCCTTGTTAAGATTTATATATCGGGCCGGCAGCCCCGCTTAATTTTTTTATCGACCAGGCAAGCTCGTTCAATTTTTTTTCTGGCCCAGCTCGTTTGAAAGCTTGCCTTGATTTTGCCAGGCTGGGTACAGGTCTCAGGCAAATCTCTGATGTAAAGGATATACATTATAGCTTTACTTGAGAAACAGAGGATGTACGGAGTTTCTTCAAAAAATAAAATACAGAATGTATATGCCATATACACTACACTACATGCCTCTTATTTAGAATGTATGTAACTGAATAGCTTTTTCTGTTTTTCGATAAAGGGAAAAGTCATTATAAGACAAAGCCTTATAACTCAAGCAGTAATCTATTTATTGAAAAATGAAAAATTGTATTCATTTTTAAATTGCTGGAATTGTCATGCCTACCAATTGAATGCCTATACACTGTAAAAATGAGCTAGAAAAGTTTCACATTGTTTAGCGAGAATTCTTTTTTTTTTTTTTTTTTTTTTTTTTTTTTTGAGAGCCGCTTTAAACATCAATCAAAAACACTGAACATTCCATTTAAGGTAAACTTTTAAATATAGGGATACCTTGGCTAACAAACATAATTCATTCATGCAGTGCTGCTGCGCTAGGTTAATTTGTATATATATATATAATAAAAAAATGTAAGATAAATCAGTGTTTCTTAGCCAAGTCAGAAAAACAGAGAAAATAATGATCATATTTAATTCCTTTTTCTTTTATTGTTTAATTATTTAAAGTGTTCTGAAGAAAATTTTTAATAGTACTACTTAGTTATCCTGTCGACCAAAAATCTATTGCTAAACTATAAGATTAAATGCCAATAATGGTTGATCATAAATGTCACATTCACTTGACTTTAAGCAAGTTACACGTGTTTACATCATCAAGTGATTTTTATTTCGACGCTTTATTTGTATTTTTATTAATGTTATACTAATTTATTTGTTCTTTCGTTATTTAAAATAAAAATTATGTCAATTTGTGTAATTCGGCGAGTGGTTTAACGAAATTGGTCAACGGAATAACTAAGTAGTACCAATTTTATACTCATATTTTAAATCATCAAATGTAAAATTTTTTAGATAAGTGTTAAAAGCAAGAAAGGGTGAAGAGGTTCCCTGACAGTGACCATCATTATTTGAGCTTAAAATTTGGCAAATCATTGCCAATTTTTCATAAATCGAACAAAAGTTTGCTGTCCAAATTTGAATTTTCTGAAAAATTATCCTATATTTAGGAAGATATGGAGAATACAGACATTAAATATGCTAAACTAAGAATTTTTTGTTATAATTGCATACTAATACAACAACTTGTAAACATATCAACATAAAAAGCAATATACAGTAGAAGATCTTTATAACGCAAACCTAAAAATGCAAGGTTGTGCGTTATGTAGAATTTTGCGTTATATGGATCACATCATTAAATCCACCTTGTAAACATGGCCAAATATATCTAAAACATATCAAAATACATTAGAATATTATTATACTGCATTCCTTGTTACCAAGAATTATCCAAATTATAAATTTTTGCATAATATAGGTCAAACATTGTTAAATTTACTTTATAAACATAATCCACACAACCATCCCTTATATTAGACATTTTCAAAAATGTTTATTGTAATAATAATTTTTTTTTCAGTAAAAAGGTCTTAAATTAGAAGATAAAGTTGAACTAATGTATCTAATTTAGTCCTCTAGGGAGTAGCAATATTTTACAATGGGAAAATGCAGGTGCTTTTTAACTGCAAAAATCATTGTTTACATCTGAGGAGTTGTGCGTTATATGCAGAATTGCGTTATAAAGATCTTCTACTGTAGTAGGTTAACAATGAGGAAATATTAATCTTTTCTTGTTTTTTTTTGGGGGGGGGGGAGAGAAGGGGCACTTAAAATAGTAAGGAACTATTTTTTAATTATTATTATGGAGAGACGTCCCCTTAAACACACTATTTAAGATAATGTTTAATTACAATGATACTTCAGATAACAAAATAATTCATTCTGGAATCATATTTATTACCCAAAATGTCCATTAATCGAACATTTTGTCAGACATTTCAACATTTGATTATAGACAGGAAATCTCATCCAATCAAAATGCTGCTTTATGTTAGTTTATGTATTTAAAAAAAAAATTGAAAGCTGGATCATGACTTAATCAAATTAAAATTTCATAAAGGACTATTTTTGATAACTCAAAAAATGTTAAAATATCAATGCATGAATCAAAAATGCTTTCCTTGTGAATCGTAAAAATAGTTTTAAAATCACACTTAAAAACTGCCAAAATGCAGTGGCCTCTTTATTTTTTTCGGTTACATTTGAAGGTGAATTGTATTATTGCTGTCACAAATCTTGAAAATAAAGAGGTTAATTGTAAACAGGTTCATACTTCGGGAAGGGGGGGGGGGAATAAAAATTACACAACAGAACCTTGTATCAATTTACAAAATTATCGTTAGAAAATTAAATTGTTTTTGTTAATTATTCCTTTTTTTTGGGGGGGGGGGGGGGAGTATTGAAAAGGGACTAAATTGCTTCTTAATATTTATCAGAATAAAATCTTCTCTGAAATGCAGTAGAATATTTTCATACCTGAATAAAATATACATTTTACAAGAAATTCTTTGACTCAACTATCAATAAACAAATTGATTCAAAGTTATCAGTAACTATTTCTTTATTCCATAATTTTATAGGAATTTGATTCATCAATGTTAGGGATAACAATAATATTAAGATTTTTTTTTCTTTTAACGTGAATAATCCAAAGTTGTATTCAATAAAGTTTAATCACTTATTGAAAAAAAATATATATACAGAAGAATAACAGTAATACTTATAAATTTTTAAATGCTTATTGTTTACAGCCTGAAATTTTTAAAAAAATAGAGAATCCCAACCGAAATAATTCACACCGATGCTGCAATGTGTTTGAATTTTATGTTGGGTAACAAACTGCGTTTGAAAATAATAATAAGTACATAAAAAAGATCGGGAAAACATTTATAATAACTCTAAACTGAGGACATCGTAATCATTATACAACTTGCGATGAAATTATCAAAAAGCAAATAAAAATGTATAATTACTTACTTTAAACCATATATCTGTATATCGACGATCAACAAGCAAAATCAATAACACATAACTCTTGTTTATATTTCTGACGTTACGTACCCTCTTTTCGACCAATCAGAACACTTGTTACAAATTCGTTTGTTTAACACTCGGGTCGGCTAATCCGAGGTTGGTGAATATGAAATTTTTTAACCCAGAGTTAACGCCGGGTTAACTCTGATCCGGGAGTTCCGTGATCCGAGGTTTAAACCAGTTTTGGTGAATATGGGCGTCAATGAGCCACGGATATAAATGTGACCTAAAGCTATGAGTAAGCCTCTACTACAGAAGGTATGTGTTATTCAATGTTTTTGTATTCCCATTGTTTTAATAATCTATGTTGTGCTAGGGATGTACAATTTATGGTATCCAAGCAATTAATTAATATTTGTAATGATAATTTAAAAGGTAAACTTAATGCAAATACTAATTCAATTTCGTTCTTTGGAACGCTGGTGTCTTGTGACACATTTCTATTTTGTTTTTGTAAATATGTAAATTTACTGTAAATAAACATTTGTTTATTGTTAAATTTTGACTATGTTTTTAATACAACATGAGACCATTGTTTTAATTTAATGTAAGTTTTATTTCAGATGACAAACTTCTTTAGTATGTTAAATATGCGTAGTTTCGATAGGTTTTGTTTAGGTATAACTGCGCGGTCTATACGCTATTTCTTCACTAAAATTACACAACGCAGTTTGGGGCAGTTTTGGAGATGTGTTTCCTCCCACCTCAATTTAAGATAATTATGGTTAGACTAATTATCAGAAGTAGCCAGGACCATTAATCATTTATTACGATCACAAATGTTTGTTTATAAATTATAATGTTTTTAAATACCCAATATAATAATTCAGGTACAGTAATTTAGGAGTAGTTAACCTACAATTACTAGGGTAATTAATGCACATTACCCATCTTCTTTTTCCCCCACCTTCAAGATTGGTGTTCACCCTGTCCCCAATCCCATGTATGTTTGGGTAGTTAAGTTGGTCTGGTATATGGACCTAGATCTGCCCAACATGCATATTTTCTTAACTTGCGTGGTGCCGTTCCTTTTCGGAGCGCCTGGATTTATTGTTAAAATTACCCGTTATATGGAGTTAATATTATTTTATTATAGTGGTATTTTTAGTCAAAAAAATAAAAACGCGTTACTCATGATTGCTAACATTAAAATAAATTCTAAAAATTAGTCTTGGTAGCAATGAATTGTATGAATTATTTCTGACTTGTTTTTCCCAAAAAGTGTATGGCTCAACGAATTTATATTTTGAAAAAAAAAAAGTGTTGTAATGAAACAATATTTTATAATTGAAGTGTAGCTAATACTGTGTGTATAGGGAATTTCAGATTATTATTAGTAGAAAAAGTTGCATTTATTCAGTAAAAATTTTGCAATTACTTTGTGAGAATTAAAAAAAAATGTTGAAACAATTATTGAAATGAAAAGAGAAAAATCTTTTTCACAAATAAATTGTAATTATTGAAGTATGATAAAGAAAAATCATATTTTATCGAGAAATAATTCATGGTTGTGTTTAAAATCAGTAAGTAGTGCTGAATTTTTTGAAAAATTATTGGAGTGTTTACTTATGGTACTGAGAAAAATTTATTGATTTTTAGAGGAAAGAATTTATTGATTTATGTGTTATTGTGTATTATTTGTGCATTTTGGGGGAAAAATCACGAAAATTATTGTGTATTATTGTATTTATGTGTATAGGATTTTAGAAAATTTACTTTGTGACAAATAGAAATTATCGCAAAAGTAAAGATAATTCTAATTCAGGAGTTAGCACGCGTAAACAATTAAGAGAAGCAGTTAAACAATTAGAATTAGAAAATATGTCTCACGAAAAAAGAGGAAAACTCATTATCTCAGGTGTTAAGTTTAATCAACCCTTTTGATATAAAGAAAATTCCTAATGTAAAATTCTATTTAAAAGAATTTGATCAGTTCCTGGATAGGACAAAAATAAAAGAGGACTTTAGACTACAAATTCTAAAATCAAAATTTGTAGGAGTTGCACATGAAAAATTGGTGCAAAATGACAATTTAAATTGTGAGCAAGATTATGCTAAATTTAAACAGAAAATTTTGGATGTTTTCTCAAAAAGAGAATCCTTTACAGAACATCAGACAAAATTTAATCAAATAAAGCAAAAACCTAATCAATCTGTAAAAGATTTTATAGAGGACTTTAACATTTTGGCCTATAAATATTTACAAACGACAGGATATGATAATAATAAAGGTGCGAAGGAATTTTTTGAATTGATTAAAATAAATAAATTTCTGGACGGAATTTCTCCGAATATTTCTTTAGAATTAAGGAAATTGGATATCAAAGAATTCTCTAAATTATGCGAAAAAGCATTGCACCTGGAAAATGCTTTCAATTCTTCAAAAATTGAACACGTTAATAATGTGACGGAAAATGTAGAAATTAAAGATAAGGTTTATGAGAATTTATTAGAGCAAAATAAAGAACAATTAAATTATATCGCAAAATTGATGGAACAATTGAATTCGTTAAATGTAAAGAAAAGTAGTGAAAATAAAGACGAAAGAATTCTGGAAAATTATTGCGCGATCTGTAAAACTAGTAAACACGATTTACAGAATTGTTATTTTAACGGTAAAACTAATACAAAGAAACCTAATTTTCTTAGAAAACGGAATTCTGAAAATTTTAATCCTAGAAGTGATTATAACAGATTTAATGCAGGTTTCAGGTATCTATCTCCAAATGTACAGGGATATCCCAATTTTAATCCCAATTTTAAACCCAATTTTACACCCAATTTTATAACAAGTTATGATAATAGTCAAAGGTATGATAATAATCATGGTTACTTACAACATAATTACAGGTATGGGAACTTGGATAAATCTAATAGACAGAATTATTATGATAATTTTCAAGGGAATCGGAAATTTTCAGGGTATAATTCTGATTATTGTACGGATGATAATTTTTATCCCAGGGGTTCGAATAATGGAAATTTTGCACAGCAAAGGCAGAATTATAGGAACTCTAGTATTTGACGTAAGGTCTCGCAGAGGGATAATTTTGATAGAAAGGGGGATTCGCGTGGTAGAGCTAAGAGGGGTCGCGCCAACGGTAAGCAATTTCAGGGAAACACTTACACGATAGCTAGTGTGAATTTAAAAAGAGACGACAGGTTACCTATCATTTGATTTAGATGTTTGGGGTCAAAGTCGCTACTCTCTGTGATTGCAGTACAGCGGTCTCGCTCCTGTCTCCAGGTATGCTTGATAAGCTTAAGCAGACTAATGCTACGATTAAATATTTGGGAAACAGAATTACAATCCAGACTTTCGACAACTCTATCATACCCTTCCAACAATGTTTCAAAATAACTTTTAAAATTAAAAACGATTTTGTTACAGGTACTTTTTATGTGACTACACAGAAATTTCACGGGGAGTATCAAATGTTATTGGGTTTCGACTTCCTGAATACGAATAAAATAATCCTTGATTTTGATAAAGAAATATTAAAATTTAAGAATACTAAAATTTCTCTGGAATCGTAGGATTCAAATAAGATAGTTCAGAAGGTGAATAATCTACAGAGTTCTGGGGTTAATGTAATTGATCAGGGCAAAACAGAAAATAAACAAAGTGAGATATTTGCCGTCATAGACAGGGATACGCATCTCCACCCAGGCAAAACACGAATCATTCCTTGAAGATGTCCGGATGCAATTCAGCCTAAACAGTTAATTCTGCTGGAACCGAAAGAGGAGCTTGTAGATCTAGTTTCGGAGTGTTCGGTTTATGAAGTGACAGACAATAACAGGATTAACCTGATTATGACAAACAACTCGAAAAAAAATGTATATTGAAACGAAACTCACAAGCGGCAGTCATAATTCAGGATTTTACCAGTAAAACCAATTTAGCACAGAACGACATAGAGGAGGGTAAGATGTACCCCATAAACAGTTTAAATCTAAGTGAAGTTCGTGCTTTGAGACAGGCGGAGTTAGAAATAGGAGATTTTAACTTGGAGCACCTGACGGAAGATTTTAAAAAGAAAATGGAACATTTATTACTGAGTCATGCGTACGCATTTTCCAAATCCTATAGATCGTTAGGTCAGACTTCGTTAGTGACTCCAAAAGTGAATTTAAGTCACGATTTTCCTATACAGCATAAATCATACAAAACACCTCAAGCGGTTAAAGAGTATGCAAAGGGGGAAATACGCAAACTACTGGAAGCCAAGATATTACTAAAGTCGGACTCCGATTATGCGTTTCTAGTATTATTCGTGAAGAAGAAGAGTACGGAGAAAGACGCAGTCCGTTATCGTTTAGCGGTAGACTACAGAACCGTCAACGAAATATTAGAAGGTTTTCCGTAGCCTGTGCCAGACGTGAAGGATATTCTACAGGCTATCAGTGGGAAAAAATGCTACTCAGTCCTGGATCTCCACTCCGCGTTTTTCCAAATAAATTTACGGCCTGAGGACTGTCACAAATTAGCGTTTGTGAACGAGTTTGGCAAGTATTCCCCTTGCCGCCTTAATTTCTATTTAAAAATTAGCCCGACCAAATTTGCAGAACTAATGGATAAGGTGTTGGGACACTTCCTTAAGGATAAGGTGGGGTATTTTATCGATGATGTAATTCTGGCAACAGGCTCTCCTCAAGAAATGCTTCAGTTATTACAAGAGGTTTTACAAACTTTAATAGACCATAACCTGACAGTCGAACCGTCGAAAGTTCAAATTTGCAATCAGGAAATAGAGTTCTTAGGTTTTAAAGTGAACAAGGACGGATACACACCTTCTGAGAAGAACGTTGGAAAGGTCCAACGTTTGGCGCGCCCAAAGAACAAAAGGGGTGTCAAGTCGTTACTTGGACTTGCTAACTATTTCCGCTCGCTCATACAAAATTATGCAGAGATTGTTAACACTCTGGTAGAACTTACAAAAGAAAAGGTTAAGTTCAAATGGACGGAAGAAACAGAAAGAGCCTTTTTCAATATACAGGAAGCTATAATCAGCAACCCAACTCTGAAGCCTCCAAAATTCGACAAAGAATTTTTCCTCATTACAGATGGCTCTAAGGTAGCAATTTCAGGTGTTTTGGCCGAAGAGGAGAACGGATTCCTCGTTCCCATTGAATTTTATGGGCGTAAACTTAAACAAACCGAAATGGTATGTCCTAGCATGAAGTTTGAATTCTTGGCGATTCATGATTCAGTCATGCATTTCAAACACCTATTATTAGGCAGAAAATTCACCATTTTGACAGACAGTAAGTCTTTAACATATCCCTTAAAGGTTGAAAATCAGGCTGTTATTGTTACAAGATGGATCCTGAACCTGAGTGATTTAGAGTATTCAATAGATTACATCGAAGGAAAAATTAACCCTTCGGACTTTTTATCAAGGAATTTAGTACAAAACATTACAACTGATAATGAACTACAAATCAATTTATTTAAAGTCAATAGCCAATTAAGTGAAGATAATATAAGAGCGAAGCAATACGCAGAACAAAAATTAATGACCATCATAAAAAAATTTGAAACTAATAAAAATAATAGATTAACGAGGAAATATGATTTGAATGAAAATAAAACACTAGTATTAAAACAAAATGCTAAAAACCCAGAGCTCATCGTAGTGCCGGAGGAACTAAAAATGATAGTCATGGCAGAGGCACATGGCCCTCATTTCGGTTTCAGGAAGACATATGAAACCATCAAGACACGGTTATTCTGGTATGGCATGTATCAGGATGTTAAGAACTACTGTGCAATTTGTGTCAGATGTAACTGCAGCAAGCAACATCAAACAATCAAGTTCCCTTTAGAAAAAATGGAAAGGAATCTACAAATTGGGGCGACTCTGCATATTGACATAGTGGGAAAATTACATTTAACATTCAGGAAACACTGCTTTATCCTAACTATAGTCGATGCGGGATCCCGATTCCTAGAAGCAGTGCCCCTCAGAAATGTGGAATCTCAAACTATCTTGAATGTGTTAAACAAATATTTCGGAGCATATGGTTTATGTTCTACAATTATCGCAGACAATGCCCAGTACTTCCGGAGTGCGGTTTTGAAAGAGTACATGAAGGCTCTAAACATAGATCTTCGCTTCACTTCAGCATACAAGCCGACTTCTGTTTCTTTTCTCATTCAGATAAAGAACAGAAGCCGATGTCTGCATGCGAAAATTCGGCGCCCTTGAATTCCTTTTTAAACAGAACGAAGAATCATTTCTTGAGCTGGCCTCAGTCTAGCTATAGAAAATGTAAAGGTTGAAAAAAAACGCAGAATATAAAATATTTTTTATCTGTGCTCTTATAGGCTCCCTTTCATCTGTTTGGCGCCCCTCCGGCTCGGCGTCCCGTGCGGTGGCACATTTCGTACACGCCTTAGGCCGGCCCTGCTTGTTAGATGCCTTATGTTCCCTCAATCGTTGTTTTGAATTGTTTGGCGATTTTTTGTTGGCGTGTTGGCGGTGTTTATAGATATGGCAATCTCGATATGTGGAACCCCGTGTGACGTGTGTATTCTGACGTGGATATCCTGACCTATTTTGGAAAATGACGGTGGTGTTATGAGAGAGATTTCGTGCTGGAGCTTTCAAGAAAGCAGATATCTGTTAAGGTATGTTGATAATTTTATGTATATTTTGCTGCTTTAAAAGTTTTTTACATTTTGAGATTGCGAGAAAGCGAGAACTGCTGAATTTTAAGAATGCTACACCGGGAGAACTGCTGAATGCAGTGATTTTTTTTTCGGTTAATGTGCGCGAAGCCCTCATCCAAGATTACTGATTGCCACTTTAGCGAGTTTCGTTTTTTATGTAGGGTAACTCCGGTAGAGTCGCCGCATACGGGATAGATGCCACACCCCTTGTATTTCTTGTAATTATCGATAGGTGGTCGTCAAACGCACGGTATAGGTGCGCAATGAGATTATTTTAACCAGTGTATAGCGTGAATCCTATTTCGATGTTTACTTGTAGAAGTACAATCCTTAATTTGACGTAAGTGCATGATTTCACTGTCCAAACATTTAATCACGTTATGTTTAAATACTTTTCATACACTAATTACTAAATGGATGCATGATTTCGAAGTCAAAACTAAGTGTAGCTTTTATATAGAGTATTGTGTGTATAGTTACGCCATTCCCCTTAGCGATGACAGGTAACTGTGATGGCCGACGTCTGCACCATGCAAAATGGGATGTATGCCGCACTGCTATTCCGGTATACATGCCGCAGTTTCTTTTGTACGGGATAATTAAGTGTTATTAACTTTTTCTTTTCTTTTTGCACAGATAAGTCACATTAGGCATGCTATCAAGTTTACTAAAACCAAAGGAGAAAAAGGGGAAAATAAAAAGTAAGAAGTGCAAGAAATATGCAAGTCAAGATGATAATAACGAAAAATTGGATTGCGCGTAACGCAGACGTTCTTTGCAAACTACTCCAAAAAAAGAGGAAGTGTAATTGGCTTCGTTACATCATGTGTGTTAATGTAATTACATAAAGATTGTACTTTTCCGACAGTTTTTCTGAAGATTGTAGTCGAAAAAACAGGTCTCTTAACCCATTCGGGACTATAGGTGCATATAAGCTCCTTCACAAAGAGCTTACAAAATTTGTTTCTGGCACCAGTAAAAAAGAAAAGTAACATCTGCTTTGCTTAATTAGAACATTTTCATGATTATTTAAGTAAAGTTAACTTCTTTTAAAAAAGTGGTACCAACTACATAATTTATTTGTTAACCATTTCGGGACCGTTGGCTTTTACATAAATTTTATTCGGTTGGTACCACTTTTTACTTTTTTTTCTTTTACCTTTCTATAACATTGATGTTACGTCGTTGCTGAAATAACAACTAAAATTTAATGTGAAAAGAAATAAGTCGATAATTTTAATAGTGAAAGTAGGCAAGAATTACTAATTTGAATATACTAATACGTTTCATTTTACTCATTTAGTTTCATATTGTTATTACGTCGTTAATTACAGTCCAGACAGGAATATTTTTTAAAAATATTTTTATTTATAATTTCATTCTGTTCTTATTACAAGCGCGGCATAACTACCGCGCAAGTGCGGCGTCTCAGCCTGAAGGTACGGGTGACGTGCCGCAATATAATGCTTTAGAAAAAAAAATTGTTAAAAAATATTAATAATCTGTTTTAAAGTTTTTTGTCGCAGTACACGCGTTGTATATTTAACATTAAATAGCACAGCATGATTTTTTTAATTTCATGTCCACCATGGGACTTTATACCTAAATTCAAAAAAATGTGCGACTTAAATCCCGGATCTACCGTATATTTTTGCTTCTTAGAGTTTTTTACATTCTGAAATTGCTAGAAAGCGAGAACTGCTAAATTTTGAGAATGCTACACCGGGAGAACTGCTGAATGCAGTGATTTTTTTTTTTTAGGTTAATGTGCGCGAAGCGCTCATAAAAGATTACTGATTGCCACTTTAGCGAATTTTGTTTCTTATTTACGGCGACATTTACTACTTGGCGGAAAAGGGGTTATCACGCCAAGAAAAACTCCAAGATGGCGGCCGTGGGAACTTATGACATCTGTTCCAAAACTATTTTTTTTTTAAGAAAAGCGGGCTCTTGTTAGAAATAACTTAATAACAGTTTCTATAATTTTCTCTGTGCTATCTGTAAATAAACCTCTGAAAATTAATAGAAATAAGGCCATTTACTAGAAAAGTGGTGTAACCGTTCTTGTTACACCAAATGAGCAAAACTAATTTTTAAAAAGGAAAATGCGTCTATTTGTATTATCGATTAACTCTTTCAGGGCCAAGAAAACTCTGTTCGTCAAATGATGAAATAATTGACTGACACCAGAATTTATAACCCAATATCTCCGAAAATAAAATCTGCTTTGCTGCACTTTCATTATAAAAGCAAAATTTTATTAAAATACTAGCGTAAATGCCCGTTCTAGGACGGTGTGTAAAAATTGTGTTTTCACTTAAAATTTAAAAAAAAAAAGATGAAAATAATTGATGAGCTGAGTGGATGAACATGTTATGCTACAGTTTCTAATTTTTTTTTTTTTTTTTTATCTTTTGGATGAAAGCGTTATGAGGTATCCTATCACATGGTGAAGCTAAAATACTAAGATTCTATTTAGTCTTGAAGATTTAAGACATTATTCATTAATATTTAATATTTTAATATTTAATAATGTCAATAATATTAAAAATTTTTAACATTTGACAATTAAATATGAATAAGTTTTTCTGAGAGAGTTTAGTACCATACCTGTTAATATTTTAAACACATGGTATCAAACAGAAAATAAATCATTAAAATTTACAGCAAAATCTTTTACCTCAAATTTCTTGAAATGTAATTTTTGTTACTTAAGATGTTCTTCCACTTAGTTCTTCAATTGTCAATATGGAAGCGCTCAGATGGGCAAATTTTGGCTAGTTTATGTTCTAATAAACAAATTATTAGCATTAACAATACTTCTGGGTAAACCAGGCTTTATGACTAATATAACATAAGAAAATTAAGAATTCTTAAAACAAAAGTTTAAGAAACATGCAATAAAACTCCATAATTAACAAAGTCTGCTGCAACTATTAAAATTTTTTGACGATTTGCTTGGTATTAAATCTTGGTAAGTGTGTTGTATTTTTTGTAAAACGCACAAAAAAAAAAAAAAAAAAAAAAAAAAAAAAAAAAAAAAAAAAACAGATTTAGCAAAACTTTTAACGGCTGAATAAGCATGTGCACAACTTTTTGAGTTTAACTTACTGAACATATAAATATTAAAAGTACACTCAGAAACTGGGGATCAGCAGTAAGAACAACATTGAATTTTCTTCAAAATGTTATTACATCTAACAGCGATGTATAAGACATCCACCAAGTAAGAGTTTAGATGAGCAAAGTTTGGTTTTTTATGTTCTAATAAACACATTATTAGCATTTACAATACTTCTGGGTAAAACAGGCTTTCCGGCTAATATAACATCACAACCAAAATTAAAACTTGTTAATAAACCGAAAATTTAAAAAATAGGCAATGTAACTGCATAATTTAAAAAGTCTGCTACAACTACTAAAAATTTTTGGCGATTTTTTTGGTATTAAATCTTGACAAGTGACTAATACAAAAGTACTTTTTGTAAAATGAAAAATAAAGAAGATTTATCAAAACTTTCAACAACTGAATTAGAATATGCACAACTTTCTGAGTTAAAGTTACTGAACACATATAAATATTAAAAGTACACACAGAAACTGGGATGAGTAGCAAGAATAACCTTGAATTTTCTTGGTTATGTTATTGCACAAAACAGCGATGCCTTCTGCATCTCTGTTTCCGCGACCCTTTGACAATTTTTGCGATCCTTTAAAAAATTTGCGATTTTCCCACGATTCTTTGAAGAAATTTGCTCAATTTGGCACGGTTGGTACTCGCGTTTTTCTTGTATTTCTTCCGTTATCCCCCCCCCCCCTCATAAGAACGTCAACAAATTTTAATGCATATTTGCATAGATCCAAGGGATAATAAAATTCAGTACCAAAAAAGCGTAACATGCCTGTAAAATGGATTTTGCAGGTTCAAATCAGGTTCTCTGTATTATATAGTTCTGCATTAATGGAATAAAAAAAAAAAAAAAAAAAAAAGAGAGAGAAAATAATGGAAACAGAATATTCAGCAAACGGGAATCTTAATGTATGAATTTTGTCAATGATCAATGTAGATTATAAATGTATGTAGAGAATTTTCTTTTCAGAAGAAGGTGTTATTCAGTAGAGAAATATTAAACTATGAAGCTATAAGGTACACTGTCAAAATAATTACTACTGGATATTAAAACATTTCTATCGTAATCGATATGTAAACAAAACAAAAGTTTCAGAAAATTTATTTCTGTTGCTCTTTTCAGAAGAAGGTGTTATTCAGCAGAGAAATTTTCAACCTTGAAGCCATAAGGTACTGTAAAAAAATTATTGATGCTGAATGTTAAAACATTAAGAGATATTTCAAGAGTAAATGAATGGTTCACAATATCTACCTAACGATAGCGTTAAAGTTTCCACTGGTTAGGTTAAATCGGCGGAAAATACAAAGAAAACATTAAATCTAAGTAAATCAAAAGAAAAGTTAAAAATGGAATCACAACAAATCAGATTCAAAAACAAACAATAAATTAACAAAATACCTAATAAGGTGTAATCCAAAGAAATTATAAACAGGGGACGGCAAATATGTATTGCTGAGATCAATGAAAATGAATGCATGTGATGATATCTGTATATAGACAGGAATGTCACTGAACTCCCATTGGAGATCAGTCTTAGAACATGCGCTGTTTCAAAAGAAACGAATAACGAATCTATAAGTATTGCCAAATTACTTCCAACAAACTTTCAATGAATGAATAACCATACCGCTAATTTGTTTTATAGAATGTTGTTGACAAAAATATGTTTGTTTCTTTCATGGGGTCATGATGATTAAAAGGAGACGAAGTATCAATCTAACACCGTTGGAAGCTTCGAGGTCGAAAAATGATCACCATAGTTCATTTGCGCCGTAGCTCCATGGTTTAATTTTTTTCAATGAATCAAGTGAATGACTCGCTACCGCTTGTTTGCGTTTTACGCTAATGTATATTTTTAACTCGATTTCTGAAATTGTTTTACAACTGCGCAAATCATTGAAATTTTTTTAGTTTTGAATTTTTTAAAGAAAATTATGTTGAACAGAAGGGATTTCAGGAAGAAAACATTTGTATTTAAGCAGATAAGTATTCTCTTACAAATCTGAAATCGAAATTAAGCCTAACGTGGCTTCATCTTATCGGAGATTGGCAAAATCGATGGGTTCAGTCCAGATGCGTTACACTGCCTTTTATTATATATAGATTTCTGTCTCATATTACTTGTCTAGAACTGTAACCGCATTCTTATTGTTTCATTTTCATTCTTATTTTTGCTTTCTTCTATCTTTAAAGGAAGAAAGTATTGGATTCGTGAAAATTTCTGACTTCCGGTTTTCGATGGATTTCTACGTTTTAGAAGGTCCTGAACACGATTTGATGGTTTTTTTAGAAAATGTCTGTCTGTGAGTCTGTCTGTCACGCTGAGTCTGTCTGTCTATATGTGACAAAAAATTTGTGGGTGCTCTATCTCAAGAACTAATGCACGGAATTTCATAAAACTTTAGATTCAGTTAGACCTTCATATAAACTGGTGCTGGGTAGTTTTTGGTGTATATAGACCAACAGGTGGCGCTGCTATGCTGTATTTTGTATGATTTCTGCAATAGCTGTATCTGAAGAACTAATAAACGGATTTTCATCAAACTTCAGATTCAGTTAGTCCTTGATGTGAATTAATGCTGAATACGTTTTGGTGTAAATAACCCAACAGGTAGCGCTGATATTCTTCATTTTTCACGATTTTCGCAATAGCTTTATCTCAAGAACTAAAGCACGAATTTTCAGCAAACTTCAGATTCAGGTATACCTTGATAAATATTAGTGCTGATTATATGTTTTGGTGTAAAACGCCCAACAGGTGGCACTGCTATGCTGCATTTTTCACGATTTCTGCAATAGCTCTATCTCAAGAACTAATACACGAATTTTCATCAAACTTCACATTTAATTAGAGGATGACACAAGTCGTTGCTGATTAAATTTTAGTGTAAATCACCCAACAGGTGGCTCTGCTGTTCTGCGTTTTGCAGGATTGACACGATTTTAGCGATAGTCATAGCTCAAGAACTAATGGACGGAATTTCATATCTTTAAAATTCTCACGATGGGCATAGATTGCCATTTATTTTTAGCACTGTGATAGCGAATTTTGAAGTATTTATAAATATGAGATAGAAGAAAGGTCTGGGATTAACACATCCGACTAGTTTATCCATTGGCAACGGTCGAAGAGATAGAAAACGTCATGTGACGTAAGAGGGTGTAGAAGTAGTCCGTTCTGAGCATCGGGAAGCTGCGAGTGTGATTATGCGTTCCTTATATTTTAATTGTGTTTTATTTGTTATTAAATGTTGTTTTCGTTAAGAATAAGGACTAAAATAATTTATCCCCTAGACATGGCCGACCTATCTATCTATATATATATATATATTCGCGGTAAAATACAAAATAACTGTACTTAAAATTGTAAATTTTACTTTATGATTTCACGTCAGGGGTCGATCTTCAAGTATCTTCAGTATCCAATCAAAATGATCACGTGGTCAGAGGTAATTTGCTTATTCGTAACTTTTGGAGCAATTGTGCTTCTTCTTCGATGAAACGTTCTGTAAATAATTCAAAGACAATAACTGGCCGGAAACTTTTGACCACCACTGTACACTGGGTGACAAAACTTAAGGACGAGTCACAAAATGCCAATTTTCATTCACTCGAATACTCAAAAGGAAGTAATGCAATTCGAATAATTACTATCCCTGCAGAACCGCTGGTCCATATAACATCTCATTCAGGCCACACATGGTCACAAGAGTCACAGTCACTACGGTGAAACAAAAAATAGGAAATTCCATACGTCTCGTTTATGAGTCTCAAATGACTGCTATATGTGACTCCACTGACAGGTCACTGTGACTGCTGCTTTGTGACGAATCACCAGGTGACTTTACAATGTTTTTTTCATTGAGTCTCTCGTATGTCTCTCATCCGGAAACTCAATTTCAAAGTCATTGTGAACGTTGCATTATGATAAATCACCAAATAATGTCACATTAAAGTCACATGCTGACTTTCTCTCACATGACTTTGTCAAATGGTGACAGAGGCCCTACTGTGAAGTCACCACTGTGAAAAGTGGAGTCACACTGTGAAAAGACTTTAATGTGACATTATTTGGTGATTTATCATAATGCAATGTTCACAATGACTTTGAAATTGAGTCCGCAGATGAGAGTCAGATGAGAGTCACACGAGAGTCTCAATGAAACGACATTGTAAAGTCACCTGGTGACTCGCCACAAAGCAGCAGTCACAGTAACCTGTCAGTGGAGTTGCATATAGTAGTCATTTGAGACTCATAAAAGAGACGTGTGGAATTTCCTATTTTTTGTTTCGCCGTAGTGACTGTGACTCTTGTGACCATGTGTGGCCTGAATGAGATGTTATATGGACCAGCGGTTCTGCAGGAATAGTAATTATTTGAATTACATTACTTCCTTTTGAGTATTCGCGTGAATGAAAATTGGCATTTTGTGACTCGTCCTTAAGTTTTGTCTACCGGTGTATGCTATACAAGCATTCTACTTCATTCATGGGATGAAGAGAGTGACGCTGACGCAAAACTTTCCAAATGACATATAGTTTTATTCAATGAAAGGGATGCTAAATGATATAAACGTTTCTGTTTACTATATTTTTCTAAAAGGAATTCTAGAAGAATAATGGATGAATTGTCTAGGAATAGTAAAGATACTAACTTATTATAATACGAAAAAAAAGTAAAAACTGAAGTTTTACTTTTGATTCAAACAATCAAAAGTATAAAATTTAATATGTAATATTTCATAAAAGTTTAGATATGCAATCTGACTATTACAAATCTATAATTCGTATAGAAAACTAATGAATAGTTGTAAATGACTCAAGTTTAAAATGTAGGCAAATACTCTGGAAATATTAATTGTGCCCATCTAATATTTTACAAAAATATTTAATAAATTCACATAATGTATAAGTTGATGTAACTCTTAGCTAATAAAAATTCCGCAACAAGGCTCATGTATGTAAATCTTTTGAATTATTAATTCAGAAATCTAAGAACTAAAAGAAGTTCTTAAGGCGCCCTTCCTACCTCCCTCCGGAGCACCAAAAATCTGATGTATTTCGAAACAATTCTCTATGACAAGGTAATAACGCTTGATTATTAAATTTATATTTGCTTTTTAATTAAAAGTAATTATATTAATAATGCTTTAAAAATTTTTTTAATTAATTGTGTAATTTATTCTAAATTATATTCATATTTTTAAAATAAGGTATATATTAAAGGTTATAATACTTTTCATTTTAAGTAAAACTTTGATGAGATAAACACCGAATTAGTTTGTAGTCGAAAATATAAGTGAATGTTAACTTTCGTTTAGATCATAATCATTGTTGCAATGGAAACATTGAATCAGATGTAGCGGGATCCAGAGCTACCAGCCAGTTTTGGTGGTATCAATGCTTTGCAACGAACTTTAAAAGTCGTGTAAAAACACAACAAATAAAGAAATGGCTTCAGACGAAAGATTCGTATACTTTGCACAAACCTTTGCGACACAAATTCCCGAGAAATCCTGTCATAGTAGGAAGCTTAACCGAGCAGTTTCAATCTGATTTAGTAGACATGCAGTCTCTATCTTCTTTGAATGACGGATTTAAGTATTTACTGACATGTATTGATATTTTGTCGAAATATGCGTGGGCCATACCGTTAAAAGATAAAAAAGCTCGAGACATTAAACGAGCTTTTGAAAAAATATTTTCTGAACGTAAGCCGCAAATTTTACAGTGCGACGATGGGAAAGAATTCACGAATAAACTTGTGCAAGATTTCTTTAAAAAGCAGAATATTCCCTTTTTCTCAACCAATAACACGAGAAAAGCTTCAATAGTAGAACGCTTTAATCGTACTTTTAAAACGAAAATGTGGAAATATTTTACTGAAAAGAATACAAAGAGATATACTGATGTAATCGATAAATTAACACACAGTTATAACCACACGTGGCATCGTAGTATTAAAATGGAGCCAGCATCAGTAAACTTTGACAATCAAAGGTTTGGAAAACATTGTACGCAAATGGCAAAATCCCTGCAATGAAATATGACATGAATGTCGGTGATACAGTTCGCATAAGTAAGGAGAAGCTACGTTTTGAGAAAGGATACGAACAAAACTGGACAAGAGAAATTTTTACTATTCATAAAATCATACATCGAGTGCCTGTTGTCTATAAATTAAAAGATTTGGCAGGAGAAATCATAAAAGGAACATTTTACAAACAAGAACTACAAAAGGTTTCAGATTCAGGTTTTTACCCCGTGAAGAAAGTTTTGAAGAAAGGGAAACGTAATGGGAAAGTTCAATATTTTGTGAAATTTCAAGGATATCCGAAAAAATTCAACGCTATAGGTTAAAGATATTCGAATGATATAAATAGAGTAGTCATCATACTTACCATTCATTTCATCAAAAGATGTCGTTCTACATCACACTCATCAGCGATAGCTCTATGAGCTTTTTCCCAAATAATAAAATATCGCAATTTACAACTCAACTACCCACACCCATAAATTTAAACGGTGAATGGGAAACGGCTTTGCTCGATTTCATTTATCCGCATACATGGTATAACGTTGGAAATGATAATAATTTGTTTGGTTTTGACTTGGGGGATGGAAAATTTGAAGGTAGGAGAGTTCCATCTGGATGTTATGAAACCATACCTGACCTCATTAAAAGTATGATAATATCATCGCATAAAAATAAGATTGAATTTCATTTTCACCCTGTTACGAAAAGAGTTACAATCAAGACTGATAAAAAATCGAAAGTAGTTCTTTCTGAAGGTCTAGCAGAACTTTTATGGTTTGAACCCGGGGAATTTACAGGATTGCAACAAAGTCCTTTTGTGGCCGACCCAAAGTAATCATTTAACGTGATGTATGTATATTGTGATCTCGTGGAGCCTCAAATAGTAGGTGATGTTCAAGCCCCCTTCTAAAAATTGTTTCTGTCGAAGGAAGCGATGGCGAAATTATTAATGCTCATTATCCGAGACCATTGTGTATGTACCAGTTATTCGTCAACATTTCCAAACGGTACAAAATAATATTAGACTTCATTCTGGAGATTTAGTACCTTTTGAAAGAGGTAAAGTTTTTATAACGTTGCATTTTCGTTTACGCCAAATCATATAAAAGAGTCTTTCGTTTAAATTAATCTCATTTTCCTTTCTGATTGCGATAAAGAAAGATCAACAAAATGTTGGTGCCATATACATGTTGTACACAAAAGTTCGAAGATTATTGCAGGGCAAACAGGAGATGGTTTTCCTTACTATCGAGGAACAGTTTTGCAGAGAGGATACGGTATAGGCCAGGGTTGGCGAACCTTTTTACATCCGCGTGCCAATATTTAAAAAAAATTTAACCGAACATGGCGTGCCAATCGCCCCCCCCCCCCCCCCCCCGACGCCTCATTCCAGCAAAAAAATAGCGAATTAATTTAATAGTGAATTATATGTTAGTTTAATTCTAATAATAATAAATAATAGAGCCAAAAATATATGTCATTAATAGATTATTATAAATATAGCTAACATACCTGTAGGTAATACCAAAACATGCGCATTATAGAAAAATATAATCATAGTTTTCATTTTATTTTACAAATTTTTTAGCAATCAAATTATTATTTTTTCATAACTTATGAAAAAAGTTATGCTTTATTAGTTTTATTAATACTTTTGCCAATTTAAGGGTGTTCTTAAATCCAAAAGGGCAACTTTCTGACATAAGTTTTAATTTATTTTTGTTTGGAAATGCATGAAACTAGCTGGTGTTGTTGTTCAGAAACTATGGCATCGAGCTGTTTTTTCCGTTTTTTGCAAACGCAATAGATCTTTCAGAAAAGAGTGTCAAAGTGGACGTTTTGAACTGAATTTCCGCGCGAAAGTAGAAAAATCACTCAAAAGCGGGCGAAAAACGTGTTTGTCACGTGATCGAAAACGCGAATAACTCAATGGGTAATTGATTGATCAAAAAATGGAAAAAACAGTTCGATTTCAAATCGCTTCCAGGGCCAGGCTTTCCAATTTTATATCTTTCCGTTAAAAATGAATTTGTAAATGTGTCAAAACGTTTTGGGCTTGTTGAGCAGAGCAGTTAAGAACAGCCTTAACAAATTGAAGATCAATTATCAAATTCTAGCAAAAGCTAAATAAAGCCTCATGTGCAGGTCGAAACGCGTTAAATCATGCAGAAATATTACAACAAAGAATAATTTGATTTGCTAGATTTCTCTCTTTCTATGCGAATCATAGGTGCCATCACAGCGAAACCGAGGAAATGGGGAGTTGGGAAGGGTGAAATATTTCTCAGCGGGAAGTTCGGCGATATAACAAATACACAAGTACTTATTGAAGACAAAAGCTATTTTCAATGAAGCTCGTGTATAAATAAAAAAAGAATAAAGAGGTGCAGAATTTTGGGAATTTGACTGAATTTTGATTTAGAACTTCAATAAATGGCGTGCCAAAAAAATCTTCCCGCGTGCCATAGGTTCGCCAACCCTGGTATAGGCGGATTTTTTGCTAAATTGTTTCGCAGTGCGATGCCATTTTTGATAAGTGATGCCAAAACAATTGGAAAAGAAGCATTACGAACTGGCACTAAGGTTGCGAATGATGTGTTATCAGGTGAAATTTTTAAATCGTCTCTCAAAACACGATCAAAAGAAGTCGGAAAGACACTAGCTAGAAAAGCAGTTGAAAAAGCGGATCAAATGATTGGCCATGGAAAGCTTAAAAGGAAGAGAAAACCTGCGAAACGCATCATTTCATTGAAAGTACGGAAGGTGCGAAGACGTCATATTTTTGACTGTTAATATAAGCAATGTACTATGGCTTTTCCTTTAAGGACTCTCCCGAATGTGCTAAATCGGAATTAGAATTATTTCATCTCTCTTCTACTCAAACAGTTATTGAAAGAGGCCAATGGGTTCAATTTCATCCACTTTCCAATGTTTTTGATGGAGGTCCTGTGGAATTTAACGTTTCTGGAAGCGGAAAGGATTACCTTGATTTATCCCAAACTCAGTTATATGTCAAAGTAAAGATTTTAAAAAAGGATGGCAAACCCATTCCGGATAAATGTAAAGTTGGACCCGTCAATCTTTTTTTGCATTCCATCTTTTCCCAAGTTGATATTAGTCTGAATGATAGACTTATTTTTTCAAGCAATAATACTTATCCATATAGAGCCATGATAGAGAAATTACTGAATCACGAGTACGACGAAAAAACTTCTCAACTTTCCTCAGAGTTATTTTTTAAAGATACTGCTGGTCGTATGAATGTTGTGTATCCAGCAGATGCAAACCGCAATGAAGGATTTAGTAAACGACCCGAAATGACTAAACACAGTGCTTCGATTGATGTGATTGGTCAATTGCATCTGGATATGTTTCACCAAGAAAGACTCCTCCTTAATATGGTTGATGTGAAAATTAAACTGATTCGTAGTAAACCAGAGTTTTGTTTGTTGGAAGGTGAAGGAGAGTTTAAAGTTTCCCTGGAACACGCTTTCTTATTTGTTCGTAAAGTACGTGTAAGTCCTGGCGTTGTCTTAGGACATGCTAAAAGCTTAGAAAAAACATCCGCCAAATACCCTATTAACAGAGTGCTTTGATAATCATATTCCATTCCAACAGGCAATATGAGTTTCGTTCAAGATAATATTTTTACAGGTCAGATGCCCAATCGCATTGTGATCGCCTGTGTGGATAATGACTCATTTAACGGCGGCTATAAAAAGTCCCCTTTTGAGTTCAAGCATTACAATATTAATTTCATAGGCGTCTATGCAGACGGTACGCCCGTTCCTCACAATCCACTGCAACCTGAATTTGAAAACAATTTATTTATTCGAGCTTTTGAGAATTTATTTTCGAATGCTGAAAACAAAGGATTGTACCTTTCAAGATCAGAATTTTCACAAGGGTATTCATTATTTTGTTTTGATCTGTCACCTGATTTATGTGATGGTTCACATCTTAATCTCATACGTCATAGTAATTTAAGATTAGAAATTAAGTTCGGATCGACTTTGGCACAAACATTCTCTTTGCTAGTGTATGCTGAATTTGAAAATTTAATCGAAATCAACAAATCTCGCAATATTCTATATGATTTTGGAAACTAATGAATTCATCGGAAATTCATAGAATTTTATCACGTGATCCTGTTTCTGCGAGATGTTTTGCAGGCGTTTTCCCTTCCGACAAAATACCTGAAATTCAAAAGTTTCCCTGTGCGTTAGTGCTCAATACTGATAAACATGATGAAAAAGGATCCCATTGGCTGGCGGTTTACGTTCAAGACAAAAAGAACTCTTGAATTTTTTTTATTCTTTCGGACTTCCTCCTGAAACGTATGGAGAAGACATATCCAGATTTGTGAAGAAGTATCACCGAATTCGTTGGAACAAAGCAATGCTTCAAAGTTTAACGTCCAATGTCTGTGGACAGTATAGTTTTTCTTTCTTGTAAAACGATGTCAAGGACTTTGTATGAATTCTGTTACAAATGTATTATCCAGGAAGAATGATTTTCGAATGTATCAATTTGTCAAAAAAAGATATGGTGTAAACATGATTTTTAAAAAATAAAAAATATTTCTCTTATTTTATGTGTGTTCAATGTTTTTAAAACTCATCACAGTTAGTGGATTACATAAACAAAATCATTCATTTGTTTTTTAGAAAAAAAATGCTTGAATAAGATTTTCCCTAGCAAGATCGTAAAAGTTATTGAGTTATTTATATCTACTCAAAAATAATTCACCAAAATAGTCAAGAACTATAAAAATTGAAGTTTTCATTCATTCGTATCATTTAAAGCAGGGACTTACTCAAGTTAGTACATCCTTCTACTGTCCTTATCAGTGGGCCCACAGGCTAGGGTAAGACTGTATTTGTTAAAATAGTAATTGATTTTAAATATTTTCAACCAATGCCATCAAATGTTATGAACTGTTACAGAAGCTATCAACCTCTTTTCAATACCATGAAAAGTGTACAATTTGAAGAAGGTTTACCCTCTAATGTTAACTCCCTTCGTGATGCTTTAATTGTTATCAATGATTTAATGTCAGTTAGCAGGCTGTGAGCAAATGAGCAAACTTTTCACAAAAGGTAGTCATCGTTTAAATTTTTCTGTCATCTTTATAACGCAAAACTTGTTTCATCACGGCAAAGAAATGCGAAACATTAATTTAAATTCACATTACATGGTACTATACAAAAATCCCCGAGATAAAAGTCAAGTGATGCATTTATCCAGACAAATGTTTCCTGGTAAATCTAAGGCTTCTCAAGAAATTTTTAATGATGCTGCTGTACTGCATTACCCTTCAGTTACTTATTTATTGATTTAAGACCAGATTCTTTCGAATGTTTGCGCCTGCGCACAAGAATATTTCCAGGAGATAAACATTACGTGTATGAACTTCGATTTGTTTAGTTCTTATAAGAATGTTTATGCCAAATGATTAGAAAAAGCTAAATTTTTAGAACGAATTTCCGGACGAAATATTTTTGAATCTGAGTGATTTTAATTGCCCCCAAGATTAATTTCTTAAATATTTTAGAGGTAAAGTGCCCCAGTCACAAATCCTGTTTTAGACATTGCGCTTTAACGAAAGCTTTTACTTACGTTATGCATATAAAAGAGAGATTAAGCTCATTAGTCGTCATTTGTAATCAGGATGTCGACCGTGGAACATCTGAAATTGTTAAGCAAGACAAAGCAGATAGCAACCTTTCTTAAAAAGTGCCCTAATAGTATTATAAAAGGTGTTTGTGAATGCGCCTTAAATCTTTTAAAAGGTAACATACCAATCTCTAAACGTCAGAAAAATAGATTAATAGCTTATAAAAGAACACTGCGTAGCTTGGGAAATAAAAAAGTACCTTTGTTTAAGAAAAGACGACTCCTCATTCAAAAAGGAGAAGGTTTTTTGTCTATACTCATTCCTGCTGCAGTATCAGTGCTCAGTACGTTGATTAATGGAGTAAAATTTACAATGATAATTACAAGAAATCAGTTTCTTCTTGTGATTGTTGGTTTTCCCCAACACACATTTTTTGTACGCATTCCAATTTTTTGGGATAATTAATGAATAAAAAAATTCTTGTCCACCAACTACAAAATTAAAGTCAATTGTTAAGTTTTTTTAACAATGTCTTTAGCAACGTCACGAATGTTTATGGAGTTGCACTGTCAGAGAACTCTAACCATTTTTCAGTTCGAGTTTTTGTTACACAGTCATGCATAAAAGGTGCTTGATAATACTCACGACATCCGAAACAGTTTATCATTTCAGTAATTTTGATACTGATGGCAACAGCCAAACACTTCGTCAGAGAATCAATGAGCTCTAAAAAGGCGTCAGAATTATCTATTGGATTAAACTACAAACTGACGTTGTTCAGATCTCCATAAATATAGTATGATATTGAGTATGTGATTAGTCCATCTTTCACACGATCCGTGATATTGTACATGTTATCAATCAGGTTTTCTAATTCAGGACGTTTAAGTACGACATGCTCAGGTACAAATTGGAGACTCATGTTTTTCCTTTGGAAAAGTCTTTGTAAAACGTAAAGTTCCACACCATCCTTCACTTGTTTTGAAATGCACAATTCTGATTCGATAACAGCCGTCTTTTCCGAAGATTTATGGTTGAAAAACATCTTGATTTCACGACACAAAGATTGCCAAACCTTGGGGGTTAAAGATACTTTAGTAGGTTGTAATTCGTCATCACGATCAACAATATATCGTCTAAAATGAACTCTAGTTTGTCCCAGAAAATAATTCACGGAAAGGAAGTTTTCTCCACCTAGGTATTTCATATCCTTTGAGTGATGCCATTTCACCTTTTCTAGAAATGATTGAACCTAAAAAAGAAATAAAAGAGGGACAAAAAAAAAAAGAAAAAACAATTAAAATTTAGTATAAATTAAAAAGTATTATTAAAATATATATATCAATATAAAACTTACAGTAGTTTGATTGTTCTTCGTTTCCTTGTTGCTTTCTTTAATTTCAACAAGTTTACGTTTGTTTTTGTTGGTAATATCTTCATTCTGAAAATTAAGTACGTCTTCCATGGCGCAAAGTAAAATAAGTAACTCAATAAAAGTGGAGTCAAACTAACATAGTCAGCAAAACGATGTTACCTTCAACAGAGAAATCTGAGCAATGGACCACAAGCATTTCTGACGTCATACAACGTCACAATGGATTATAGCTAATCAGCTTCTCGATTTTCCCCACAAGTGTTAACCAAACGCCAATCAAATGCCGCAATGCTTGTGGGAAACATTGCGAGCTCCGCCCATTGCGTGTGGTCAATTGGCAAATACTAGTGATGCCATCAGTGGAAAAACAAATTTTTGCTAAAACGGTTGCAGTCAATCAATATCAAACGAACTCAGCTTAACATTTGATTACAGTTAAACACACTTTAACTCTAAAAAACAGCTCAACTTTACAAATGGTCCTCATAATTGCTCGTCTAGGATGAAATCATTACATGACGTCACATTCATGTTCGAACATAAACCATCTTGTCTAAATCATGTGTTGCAGAAATTGAAAAATATGTATACTTAAAAATAAAACTCATTAAAGGTAAATTTAATTTAAAAAATCTTTAAAACCGGTTAAAAAACAATCAGTTTAAAAATAATCAGCTTAATTTTTTTAATTTTAATTAATTCATGCAATTAAATAAATTCGAATCACCGATTACGTCATCCTGAGAATAAAGCATTCAATAAAAGGGACTAAATAAAAATAGCTTTGAAACCAATTAAAAATTCTGAACTAATCATCCATTAAAAGTTAAATTAAAATAAACTCCTTTATAATTAGTTAATTTAAAATTAAGCTCATTTCAATAAAAAATAAATTCCATGAAATTAAATTGAAATCCACTGATTACGTCATACTTTCAGAAACCGATACTTAAATCCACCCCTCTCCTCTAGCACGTAACTATTGTCATCCCCCTTCCTCCCCGCTCCTAAAAAATCACCCGTGCCTTCTACAAGCGAAAAAAATTGACCCCTCATCTTATAGTTCATGTTCGGACACGCCCCCTTCTATTGTATTCGCCAGAGATCTCACACCCACTGCCGAAAAAAACTCACCCCCTCTTATAGCACGTGATCGGACACGCCCCTTTTGATTGACAGGTGGACCCGCCCCCTTCTATTGTATTCGCCAGAGGTCCCACACCCCCCGCCGAAACCCCCCTTCTTATAGCACGTGATCGGACACGCCCACTTTTGATTGACAGGTGGACACACCCCCTTCTATTGTATTCGCCAGAGGTCCCACACCCCCACCAATACCTGACTTTGACCCGCCTCCAATCTTCCAATAGCTCTCTATCTCAATTCTGCAGACAAATGATACCTCGAGGTCAAACTGATGAATTGGCTATCTCAGTTTTCTTATCTCATAATCACAGCGACACCTGCTGCCATACTCTCTTGCATGCATTTTTATGCTCCTTACAGATGACGCAATCCGATTGCAGCGCCACTAATTTGCATTTTGAAATTTAATTCAGCATCTTTTAATTACAACATATGCCAATTTCATATAGATAGGTTTATTTTTGAACGAGTTATAGCGCTTTTTGTGATTTTTCCTTAATTTTTGGAATGTGTGTTTTCACAGTGCGTGTTTTCACATATTTAAAGAGAAAACAAAGCTTTTACGGTTCGTCGTTTCGTTTATATTTGAATATGAAAATGTGAAAGTTTGATGCATCTAAACATGAAATCGACATTCTAACTGTGTTGTACCAAACATTTTTGCATTTTCGAGAGGGGGGGAAAAATCTAAAAAAAAATCCTTCTTAGAACAAAACTTTTTTATTTAACCCTCTGTCTACCAGAAGGGTCCAATGGACCCGACATGTATATTCAAAATATCTATTCAAACCAGAAATTTCTTCAAAACAAACTAAATGTATAAATCAGACAATAATAAGTTAAATAAACAAATTAAATAGTTTTAAGTAAAAATTCTGGTGTAGAATGTTTTTATAAAACTTGAGTAAAATTTCCGGTAGTTCTAGGGTTAATACCTTTTAACTTAGTTGAAAAGAGTTTGTCTTTACTGTATAAATGTATCAATACAAAATCCCTTAACGCGTTAAAGGTTTGACGCAGCACTTTACTTTATGGCTATACAAATCTGAAATATGGGTCTTAAAAATTCTGATATCAAATTTTGAGTGACGCTGTGCTATTAAAATGAATTTATATGTATATATTTAATTTTTCTTTTTTGTTGTACTTATTTTTAATCAGTGATGCTTTTTCATTCAAAATATGAGTTTTAAAAGATATGATATCAAAATTCAAGTGACGCTGTGATCTGGTTTAAAGATTTGTGAAAAAATTACTTTACACATACTTATGTTTTGTCTTCTGAAATATATTTAGACATTGAAACTTTTTTTTTCCATGCACTATCAAATATGTCATACTTTTTCTCAGCTGATGTTTTGTATTAAATGTATTTAATTCAATAAATTCATTTATCTTTTGCGTCACGATATCCAGAACCATCGGTAAAATTTGTGTAAATGTTTTCTTTGCGTCACACTATCTATTTGCATACAATTTACTTAGTTTGGATACTATGACGCAAAATAAACGTTTACACAAATTTTACGGATGGTTCTGGATATCGTGACGCAAAAGATAAATGAATTTATTGAATTAAATACATTTAACACAAAACATCAGCTGAGAAAAAGTATGACATATTTGATAGTGTATGGAAAAAAAAATGTTCCAATGTCTAAATATATTTCAGAAGACAAAACATAAGTATGTGTAAAGTAATTTTTTCACAAATCTTTAAGTCAGATCACAGCGTCACTTGAATTTTTATATCATATCTTTTAAAACTCATATTTTGAATGAAAAAGCATCACTGATGAAAAATAAGTACAACAAAAAAGAAAAATTAAATATATACATATAAATTCATTTTAATAGCACAGCGTCACTCAAAATTTGATATCAGAATTTTTAAGACCCATATTTCAGATTTGTATAGCCATAAAGTAAAGTGCTGCGTCAAACTTTTAACCCGTTAAGGGTTTTTGTATTGATATCATTACTTTTTTGAGGTTTAGGATCAAATGATTAAAAAAGTACACCTTCATGGAAAAATTGGATTAAATTTTCCTAGAAACAAAATAAACTTAATGAAATATCAAAATTTTACAAAAAGTGCATGAAAAATAGAATACTTTTTTCAGGAACTAAAACCCACAACCTTGCAAAAACATAGAAAAAAAGCTATTTAAAATATACAGGGTGATTCATAAAAGATGGGCAGAACTTTAAGGGGTTATAGTACACTTAAAGACAAATAATATTAAATAGGAGACTAAGGGTCCCAGACGTATTCCCAAGGAGATAGGGGGCATTAAAGTTTAGGGTCCGAAATTTCAAATGATTATAAAACATGGAAAAATTGGTCGATTCGTTTGCGGTTTTTGCAAAAAATTTTCTTTATGCCAGTATTTTCTTGAAATAAAATTTTAAAGTTCAATTTCAAAAAATGCCGATAGGGGGCGCTTTAGACTTTGGAGTAACAAACAACTATTTTTTAACGTTATTTTTTGTATTTCTTTAAATGATTTCGAAAGCTTAGACTTAAACTTAAATTTTGATCTAAAAATCTGAGTCCTAACGAGTAGTTAAGTAGCATAAACTGAAATTTGAAATTTGAAACCCTTCTCCCCCCAGAACAAAAATCAGTTATTCCCGATCTTTGTGTCGTAGATTAGGCTCTAACTACTGCCGCGTTTTGCTCAAATTATTCTTTATGTCAGTATTTTCTTGAAAATAAATTTTAAAGAAAAATTTCAAAAAATTCCGATAGAGGGCGCTTTAGACTTTGGAGTAACGAACAACTATTTTATACCGTTATTTTTTGTGTCTCATTAAATGCTTTCTAAAGCTTAGACTTAAACTTAAATTTTCAGCTCAAAATCTGAATCGCTGAGCGTGGTTCAGTAGCGAGGGGAGGGGGTTCAAATTTCAACTTCTGAACATAGTTCAGTTTGCACTACTTAACCATGCCCAACGATTCTGTGCTGTGATACGAGGCAAAAATACAACTTTCGTCAAGGACTGCATAGTCGGAATTCACTCATAAAGGCACTGGCACAGTTGGAAACGTCGCTCATGCAAACGTTAAAGCTCCATTCCTGACGCTAGTAACCGGGTGAAGAAGGAAACAGAAAGTATGCAAATGTCAAATGGGGAAGAAGAAGAACACGTATGCAAAATTTCGACACGATTCAGGCATAAAAACCACTGAACGGTGAGTCAAGTGTAAGTCGCTGTAGTAATGAATCGGAAGATGGTGCCCTTCACGAATAAGGAAAAGGCTGAGATGCATTTAATTTACGGAGCGGCAGATGGAAATGGTGCAGAGGCACAACGAATGTACGGAGAGCGATTTCCCAACAGGCGGTTGCCTAACCGCAAAACTTTCGAGCGCTTGCACAGACAGTTGTGTGAGACGGGATCATTTCTCGCTTCCCGGTCGAATGCAGGTCGTGCAAAAAAGGACGAATCAGTAGTTGTTGCAGAAGCCATTCTGGATGTAGTAGCGGCGCAGCCAAGTACAAGTACACGAACAGTGGCTAGGCAGGTGGATACCTCACAGTCCATGACTTGGAGGGTACTGAAGGATGAACATTTGCTCCCGTTTCATGTGCAACGAGTCCAGAAACTGTCTCCAGGGGATTATCCAAATCGTATTGAATTCGCCCGCTGGTTTCTGCAGCAGAACGCGCTAAATCCACATTTTGGACGAACTGTGCTTTTCACCGATGAATGTACCTTCACACGTGAAGGTACATTTAACACACACAATGCACATGTATGGGCGGATGTCAATCCACATGCTACGTATCCACATGCTCATCAGAGACGCTTTTCCATCAATGTTTGGGCAGGAATCCTCGGAGACCACCTAATCGGACCGTACCTTCTTCCTGAACGCCTCAACGGTAAAACATACCTCACATTTCTGCAACATGTGCTGCCAGACCTGTTAAACGTTGTTCCTCCACGCATCCGGCGGGTCATGTGGTTCCAGCACGATGGAGCGCCAGCCCATTACGTACGAGACGTCCGCAACTATCTGGACATCACATTTCCGAACAGATGGATTGGTCGAGGTGGTCCTGTTGCTTGGCCTGCTCGCTCGCCAGATCTTTCACCCCTCGATTTCTTTTTTTGGGGACGATTGAAGGCTCTTATGTATGAGACACCCACTGAATCCCCCGAGGAACTGGTCGCCAGACTTTCCGCCGCTGTAGGGGAAGTGCTCGAAAAGCCTGATGTTTTCGCGAATGTTCGCCGTTCCATTCTTCGCCGTTGTTCTGCGTGCATAACCTCTGGTGGTCACAATTTTGAACATTTATTGTAATTACATGTTAATAAATATGCTTTGGTAGCATAATCCTAATTTGTGTCTTTTTACCTCGTATCACAGCACACAATGTGTGGACATGGTAAACTGAACTGTGCTCAGGAGTAGAAATTTCAAACCCCTCTCCCCAGAAACTTAACCACGTCTAACGATTCAGATTTTGGGCTGAAAATTTAAGTCTAAGCTTTAGAAAGCATTTAATGAGACACAAAAAATAACGGTATAAAATAGTTGTTCGTTACTCCAAAGTCTAAAGCGCCCTCTATCGGAATTTTTTGAAAATTTTCTTTAAAATTTATTTTCAAGAAAATACTGACATAAAGAATAATTTTAGCAAAACGCGGCAGTAGTTAGAGCCTAATCTACGACACAAAGATCGGGAATAACTGATTTTTGTTCTGGGGGGAGAAGGGTTTCAAATTTCAAATTTCAGTTTATGCTACTTAACTACTCGTTAGGACTCAGATTTTTAGATCAAAATTTAAGTTTAAGTCTAAGCTTTCGAAATCATTTAAAGAAATACAAAAAATAACGTTAAAAAATAGTTGTTTGTTACTCCAAAGTCTAAAGCGCCCCCTATCGGCATTTTTTGAAATTGAACTTTAAAATTTTATTTCAAGAAAATACTGGCATAAAGAAAATTTTTTGCAAAAACCGCAAACGAATCGACCAATTTTTCCATGTTTTATAATCATTTGAAATTTCGGACCCTAAACTTTAATGCCCCCTATCTCCTTGGGAATACGTCTGGGACCCTTAGTCTCCTATTTAATATTATTTGTCTTTAAGTGTACTATAACCCCTTAAAGTTCTGCCCATCTTTTATGAATCACCCTGTATAATACTTTTTATTGACACACATTTCTAAAAAAATGTCAAAATACATAATAAGTAAATATTAGAAATGAAATAAGCATTATAATTTTTTATTTATTTATTCACATAACAATAAAAAAAATCATCATATTCAAATTAAAAAGATATTTATATAAATAAAAAATCAAAATTAAAAACAGTCAAAATTTTCACCTGCAGCTCTATATTATACAAAAATTCCTCATATATACAGCGCAAGTTCAATATGGAATTAAAGAAATGAAAAACTGTATCATATCCTGAATTACAATTCAAAAGTTAAGACTTGAATGCTTAGAAACTTAAATGTTACTATAAAAATTATTTAAAAAACAGAAAAATCATGACAAAGGCAAGATGTAACATTTTATTTATTTATTTATTTTATAACATAATAAACACCTGAACATATGATAAGTAAGGTGGGTCCCCAGGAGATAATTAAAAATTAATCTTATTTAAAATAAATATTGTTATAATATGATGTCTACAGAAATTTAAAGAAAAAGTTCCCTGATTTTTCCCCAGCTGTCTTTATTAGACTTCCCTAATTCCATTATTAACAATACACATATGGTGTTTTTTAATATATGCTGTTATCATATTATCCACTTATCCAGCTTGCTAATATCTCATTTGGCAGCAAAAACAAGAGAAAAACATATATAAAGAATATATTATCTCCCTATTATCCACAAAACAAGGTGGGGTTTCACCATCACCAATGTTACGGCTCATTGCTGCCCACTTCGTTCAGGAATAAAATATTAAAATTTAGAAATATTTATGAAAATTAACAATGCATATATAACATAGTTTGCAAACAATTCTAACTCGCACTTTCATCTCTGCCATTTTGTAGAAGACGTGTATTGCTGATATATAACATTTTGAGCCTGTTATAGAGTAGACTTCCTCAAATCCGCACAGCTTGGGGCCAGAGATTGTGCAGATTTTAGATTTTTTTTTGCGATTTTCTGGTAATTGCTTTGTTTACATTTTTTAAACGGTAAATTGAAGCAATAATGCAATAAAAATTATAATGAATGATTGTAATAAAGTAAAATATTAAAATAATTAAGCAAAGTAATAAACTAAAAGGATAAAAAGATAATTTAACAATCTAATAAAATATTAAAAGCAAAGTAAATAATTAACAATGCATATTTGAATATGCATAAAAATGATGAGATACATTTTCCATTAATTCACATCAAAATCATCATAATAAGAACTAAAAAAAAGCTTGATTAATACATAAATATATTTGGTAAAAAGATTGTGATTACCAGTGGTATCAACAATATCTTGATTTAAAAAAAATAATAAATTTATACTCCTTTCATGGAAAAACATGAGTTCAATCACACTATTAAGAATTACATATTAAAATGCACACAGGGTGAAATAAAACTAAAAAATTCTGTAATTGTGACCTTATATCTGAAAGTTTCATTGTTTACATATGTAAAGACGTGTGGGTTTGAGGGTTGCGGATTTGAGAGAGCCAACTGTACTAAAAAAGATTGTATTGAGTAAAGTAGAAGTAGAATTATACCCAATAATAGAATAATCATGAAATTTTATGCAAAATTTATATTATTATATAAAAGTTAATAAAACGTGCCCTTTACTCAAAACAGTACTACCCAGGGGGGGGGGGGGGCAAATGAAGATATTAATTGTTTATAGTTTCATATAAAAATGTATGTATATATGAAGTAACAAGATGAACGCAAGTTCATGTAAAACTTATGGGAGCGTTCTTTTCAAATTTCTGAAATCGAAAGTAACTTAAAAAAAATCTGCAACCAAAATCGAAAAAGTAAACACTAACTCGGTTAGAATTCAATCTCAGCTATTCTAAGCAAGAAAAATAATCATTTTAAACTATTAATATGCAAGGGAGAATGTTTTAAAAGTAGGTTTAACATTAGCAATTCCAGTTTCTTCTCATGACTAGTGCAGATTCCTAACATTCAAGTTAATGTTAATTCTATGAGAGCGTTGTTTACATATTTCTTGCTAGCATTTTAATTATTATTAAAATGATTTTTATCTTTTAAGGATTTTTTTTTTTTTTTTTTTTTTTTTTTTTTTTTGCATAGGGTACCTGTGGTTGAAAACTTTAACTGCGTGCAAGGAAGGTGGGGGTGCCAAAATCCATGTTCGCCCCGGGTGCAAAAAAAGCTAGTTTCGGCCTTGATATACAACGTTTGGCTAGTTAAAAGCCAGCGAGTAACGTAAACAAACTTCCATTACAAAAATAGGAAGATAATCTGTGGCCTATAATCTCCTACAAAAAGTAACTGGTTTTGAAGGGAAAGGCATTCTAGCATGTAACCTTAGATTAACCCCCCACCCCCCACCCTCATCCTCTTCACAATCAAATCAACATACCCAATTAGGTTGGCAAGACAATATCAACAATTTAGTTTTTATATAAAACAAACACATCAAGCTCTTTTTTTTTCTTTCTCAGAGTGAAAATACATTTTGAGTTTGACAACATGATTGTAAAAAACGAATTTTGAAGAAGGGTATAAAAAAAATCAAAAGAAAATTATTTAAAACTTTCTTTTAAGAATATTAGCTTTAGAATTAAATAAAAAGAAGTATCTTACCTTTGCAAAAAAAGCTGTGCAAATCAACAAAATTCGCTATTTTTCTACATTTGATCAACAAAATTCACTATTTTTTCACACCCGATTAACAAAATTCTCTATTTTTCCATGCCCGATCAATGAAATTCGTGATTTTTCCATGCCCGATCAAAAAAATTCTTTATTCTTAATTAACTGACGAAATTTTCAATTTTCCCCACGCAAATTGACGAAATTCAAGATTTTCTCCTGCGACTTATGGACAAAAATCTCAATCTTTTTTCAGCTATAAATTGACAAAATTCTCGGGCCACATGGTAACCCATCGTGGGCCACAGGTTGGGCATCCCTATTCTAGAAGATCATATTCCGCTCCTAAACCCCCAGTTTTTGAACAAAGAAAAAGATGTTTCGCATCTAAACCGCATCATAAAACCATTATTGAAAACACCATATTCTTCAGTTTTAAGTGACTTGTATTGTTTGTGGTTTATTTTTTGTGGTTTATCAGACACAGGAAAGAAGACTAGATTCAGCAACATCAATTCAGCTTATGTTAACGAATGAAGTAACTGAGAGCGTGCTCTGGGAACGTTTTCTGACTCTTCCAATATGGCGGCCGGTACGAGAGCAGTGAAACTCAAATTAGCGATTATTAAAAATAAATTAACATGTATGCAATCCAAAGGGTTACCGATTTTTCCTGTTTTTATTTATGAGTAATACTGTTAATTTCAAGTGATTTATCAACTTTTATTTAATATTTATTGAGGAATTTCCCTTACTCGGAAATCGGAGAAAATAAAAATATCAACTGTCTAGATTGCTACTGCTGCCATCTGTTGAACCAAACTTGATGAACTTGAAAAAAAAAATCTTTAAGAGTAAAAATGTTCAAAAAGTATGCTAGATTAATTGTTATTAAATGATATTAAAGTACTCGAGAAAAATATGTATACTGACACCGAAGCACTAAAATACTTCATTTTTACTCAATAATAAGCAATATTCCTCCACCAATTACTTTAGTGTTAATATTCCAGATTTTGAGCTAATTTTTTATTGCATTAATTTCATTAACGTTAAGTATTCTTATAAAAAAAAAAGATAAAATTATGAATAATAAAATTTAATGACAAAAATTAATTATTATTTCTCCCCTCTCAAAATACCTTCTATTATTATTAATTTTACTTCACATTAAATCAAAATTGACGTTTCTAAATTCACTAGATTTTGCCTATGAGGAAATTTATTAAAATAAACGTCAAAAGCCTGTGTTCTTAGATTTTAAACAGTTTTTATTGCATTAATTTCGTTACCTTAAAAATATTTTTTTAGAATTCTCATCATTTTTTAATGTAAAATTATGAATAAGAAAATGCAAAGACAAAATTAATTACTATCCAACCCCCCCACCCCCCCACCTCTCATTTTTTATAATTATTTTTTTAAATTTTCGCTCACGTTAAATCAGAATTGACGTTTCTATATTCTCTAGTTTTTGTCTAGCAGAGGGTTTATTAAAATAAACATCCTAAGCGGTGGTCTTCAAATGATTAATCAGTGACTTAATAATAAATTTCTGTCTGATAAGGGATTTTTAATTACTTAAAAATTAATTATTTCGCAAAAAATATATATATCATTCGCAAATTATTAAAATGCAATTAAAGTTCAGCGATAATAAAAAAATCTTCTATATTTTTGATAATAAAGATACTTTTAAAATTATTTTTAATATTTTATGATCTCTTGATTAGTTTTCAATTTTGCAAATCTTACTTAAGTATGAAATGATTTTTATAAAAGTAATGGAATTAATGCAACTCATTTAATTTATTTCTTATAAATAATCTACTGCGATGCAATACATTTCATTTACAAAATAAAAATATATATGCTTACTTAAGATTCACATACATTTTTACATGTGAGATAAAAAAAAGTCATTTACTAATTTCTATTTTCTTTTATCACCAACACATGGCAGAACCAGTACAGTAATACCTAAAATGACTTTGCAAATTTTGTTTCTGATTATACCCACAGCACTTTTCACTAATTGGTCAGATGGATTAAGACTCCTCCCTTTTACGAAGTGACGTCAAACATACTCACTAATCACAGACGAGGAAAGTATCAGAGAGATGGTTGACTTCTGAATGGTTGACTGTTGCATTAACGGGAAACGAAAATGTCAAAAATAAAACGAGTTTTCCCAGAAAAAAGAAAAGTGTTATTCACCTCGTCTTAATCAGATTTATATTATATATCAATTTAAAGAAAATCGTTAGAACCGTTTTCGAGATTTTGAAATTAGGAACTTCTTACATACCGTACATACGCTTTCGCTTTAAAAATGGCTATTTAGATCTCAAAATATACTGCACATAGAAATGAAAAAACTTCATTATACGATTACACTGCAGATATAAGACTGTTCTAGAAAAATCAGAACAATAGGACCTATATCTGCTGAGTTATTAAAAGGCGGCTTTTCGCGTTTTCTTTGATGTCGAGTTAGCTGTATATATGAGTTCCGCCATCTACGAATTCTACGATACGATACGATACGATTGTAGGCTTGGCTGCGTCACTCGGAATACTACCGTCTTCCATGATTCAAATGGATTAATGTCTGCGAAATGTGGCGACGGTAAATTTTCTAGAATGTACAGTTGTGGAAAAAAGAAGTAAATACCCCTACTAACTCTGAAACTATTTATAATAGCAGCAAGTTACTGGTACCAATCGATTGGAAATAAAGTCTACTTTTAAATGATGTATATAAAATTTGCTTAGGGGGCCATCTTTATATCAAAACTAGACCAAACATTTTTTTCAATGCAACACCTAATTTTGACACTATATTTTAAATCTTCAACTTAGTGATGGGCGATTCTGGAAAATTTGAGAATCGATTAAAATCGACATCGTGTAAAACAGAATCGATCGCAATAAGAATCGATTCTCAAATTCTAGAATCGATACTTGAATCGATATTTCGATTTTCACAGATTCACACAGATAAGCTGAAAAATAGTAATTCCAAAACGTAGCGAAACAACAGGGCCGTAATGACTATCTCTCACCCCTCCCCTCCATTTATGGGGGCCCTACACAATGTTAGCGGCCCAGAAGTAAGCTACTACAGACCTTTGAGTCAAATAATAAGGTTTTTTAACTTTTAAAATTATTATTTTTAAGATATAATATAAATTATTATCAAAATTACATTTAAATTTATCTTTAAGAAAGATCTCGGTCAGATAAAAAAAAAAAAAAAAAAAAAAAAAAAAAAGAAAGAAATGATTTTTTGTTTCATCCGGAAAAGATGTACTTTCTACTCTAACTCTTATTTCCTTCAACCAAACAGATGGGGACTTACTTCCTATAAACGTTATTCTTCTTAAAAATGCGCAGATGACCAAAATTTTGAAGGCTCTAAATTTATTAAAAAAGTTAAATGGTTTTTCAGTCTTTTTAGGGTTTCCTATAAGCATGGGGGAAATGCAAATATTGCAAATCTTCTTTTAAAATAGCTGTGAGGAATGTAATTAACCAATCATCACATACTAATTATCCCCCAATTAATAATCAAAATTCTCCCTTTAATAATATATTTAACTAAAATTTCTTTCCCTTTTTAAAATATATATCTCCTTACCTCATTTACAGTTTATAAATATCTTTCATTTTAATGTTTAACAAATTTTCAGCTGTTAAGAAAAAAAAATGTTCTCATCCTAGAGCCATTAACAATGAAATAACATACTTTTCTCTGGTTAACAAATAAATAAAAGTATATTCCTTAATTATATGTTTTTTTCCAGCAATAATCTAAAAACTATAAAGAGTTATTGACTCATCCGCTGGCATGCAGAGTGCACTCACTGAAACAATAATAAATAAAAAAGAAAAGTATCGAGTTAAACTGATGGCATTGAGCTCACAGTCTATTCATACTAATTGTATTTTATACTCTTACTTCAAAGAATGCCTTTCGAAAAATAAATTAAGGGGGAATCAGCCCCTCCCCCTCCCCCGTCACATCTCTATACTTAAACACCAAAATCTCACCAAATCTCATCAGGGAAGCGCTTTATCAGAATAAACTGGTTACCAAATTTGAAGCAAATCAGATAGAAAAACCCATATATCTAAATTAAGGGGGGTTAGCCCCTGTTCCTGCCTTTATACTTAAACAATGAACCTCCAAATTTAATCAGGGAAGCGTCTTATCAGAATTAACCGGTATAGCAAAATTGAAGCAAATCTGATAATTCTGCATGAAAAACCCATTTATCTAAGTGTGGGGGGAATAGCCTCGTACCCCCTCCTTTATGCTTAACCAATGAACGCCCAAAACTAATCAGGGAAGCGCCTTATGAGAATGAACCTAGAAAAAAATTGAAGCAAATCGGATATTTCTATCGAGAGTTATCGCGTTACGTATGTACGTACATACATACATACAGAAACTGCGGGCACGTTAGCTCTCAGGCTTTGATAGCCTGTGAGCTAAAAAGAAAAGTGCCCAGTTAAACTGATGGCATTGAGCTCAAAGGCTATTCACACCATAAATTAAGGACCAAGATAGGACATTTACGGCAAAATCTGTAATGGCAACAGTACTAACGGCACTATCGGCAAGGGGGAAGAACTAACAAACCTCCGAAATTTACCTATGTTGAAGAAATATGTTTATCCTCTATGGTTTGAATATCTATTCGTTCCTAAAACGAAACAGGTGTCAGACGATATTCTATTCATGCTAGCTTTATTTATTTAGCCGTTTTTTTTTGTTTGTTTTTTTTTACCGTACTTGTATTGTTCATTTTTAACTTACAAAATGATAATTAGACTAATAACATAAAAGAAAGCCGCCAGAAAATTCTGTTAAGAATGCAAATATGTAAGTTTATAAGATTAAATTGTAAAAAATCAAATTCAGGTATATAATTTATACAATTTTAATTTATACAATTCTAAAAATTTGTCGAAAGGAATTTTTCCCTATCTGTAATATTATTATTATTATTTCTTATATGTTAATATTATAAACATCATTGAATTGATTGTACGTTATTTACATTAAAAACAATATTTTAATTTTATATGTAAGGAAGTGAAAATGCATAAATTTTAAAAGATTATTGTAACGATTGTTTAATACGTTAAACTTCATAAATTTATAAAACACGGGCTATAAAAATTTTCCTGCCAAAGGGGAATAATTATAAAATTTTCTGAGACTTGTAGAGTTCAACATTTCGTATATTTTTATGTTACACCATTGCTTTTGATATATAGCATTCAAGACGAAATTTTTACCTAGTATTCGTTGCACTTAAAACCGCTCATTAATCATGTTAAAAAAAAAAAAAAAAAAAAAAAAAAAAAAAAAAAAAAAACATATATCCGTGCATGAACATAGAATAGATATTAGATATATAAAATAGAATGTCTATTCTATGTTCATGTATCTGTGTAAGATTCTATCGAAAACGTAAACATGCAACATTAAAAAAAGAAAGATCACAATAAGGTAGATACTCTATAATAAGCATACTACAAGGATGGGGAGTTTCTTCCCCATTGTCACTAAGGGCGCTACGATCGCAATCTCATTACCATTACGCTCTATGGGAATGTCCGATCTTGGATGTTAATCTATGATTCACACTAACTGTATATTATGCTCTTATTTCAAAGAATAATACACCTCGAAAAATAAACTAAGGAGCGGGGAGGAATTGCCCCTCCCCGTTTCCCCTCTTTATACTTAACAATGACCCTCCAAATGTCATCAGGGAAGCGCCTTATCGAAATAAATCGGTATACCAAATTTGAAGCAAATCGGATAGAAAACCCATTTATCTAAATTAAGGGGGTATTAGCCCCCCGTTCCCCCCCTTTATATTTAACCAATGAACTTCCAAATCTAATTAGGGAAGCGCCCTATCAGAATAAAGTGGTATACCAAATTTGAAGTAAATCGGATAGCAAAACCCATCTATCTAAATTAGGGAGGGTATTATCCCCTCGCCCCCCTTCCCCCCTTTTAGACTATAACAACGAACCTTGAAATTAATTAGAGAAACTCGTTATCAAAATTAACCGGTATACCAAAATTTGAAGAAAATCTGATAATTCTGCATGAAAACCCCATTTATCTAAATTAAGGAGGGGATTAGCCCCCGTTCCCCCCTTTATACTTAACCAATGAACCCCCAAAACTAATCGAGAAGCGCCTTAGCAGAATGAACATAGAAAAAAAATTGGAGCAAATTGGATATTTCTATCAAGAGTTATCGCGTTACGTACATACATATATACATACAAAACCGACGGGCACATTAGATCTCAGACTTTGATAGCCTGTGAGCTAAAAAGTGCCAAGAGCGTGTAACTAGGAGGGGGGGGGAGGAGGGACAGAAAATAAAAGAGGACATTAAAAGCTTTCCAACAATATGTTACACGAGATGGTTTGGAAGAAACAACAAATACACCCCCCGGGGGACAAGTAAGTCTCAAACAGTGGGAGGGGTAACCTCAAATGTATTTTTGGTCAAAGTTTCAAAATGTGGATTTATAATAAAATAGAACGAGAATTGGGCATTTTTAAAATAGCATGAATATTTTGAACGGCCCTGTAAATTAAGATTGGCAAGGAAGGGGGCGGGGGGCGGAAAGGATTAGAAGGGACGAACTTGAAAAATACAACATAATAAACTAGTAACCCGAATAACTAGGCTTCTAAACAAAAGTATAACGGTTGGTTGGTTGTATTTATGTCGTCCAATTATCAGCACGTGGGATATAGGCCCTAAGGTGGGGAGTGCCTTCCGTGGAGGTCTTTCTAAGGGAACCTAACCCTTATTAACGCTTGGAGAACCAAGGTTCGAAGAAAACCACGAAAACTCCGAACAATTAGGCCGACGGGCGCGATTGGGATCGAACCTAGCACCTCCCGTCTACCAGCTTCGAGAACAGAACCTCTCGGCCACTGGTGGGGCCCAAAAGTATAACGATTTAACCTAGTATTGAATTCAGGGGGTGACCCGGGGGAACATTGGAATGTCCTTCCCGAAAGTTTTGAGATTTTATGCTTTTTAATGGACAAATGTGCATTCCCCTTACAGAACTCTAAAATCCCCCCCCACCCCCCACACACACCAATCCCGACCGGAGCAGTTAAGAAATCAACCCGCCATTCAACACTGAACTTAGAAAGAAAAAAAAAGCTCTTATACAAAATTTTACAGCAATTCTGCCACTAAAACAGTAAAATTGGAGGAATCTATTCAACCCGAATCGTGGATCATGCGCAATGCAATTTGAATTGAAGTAAATCAAAAAATAACGATTTCACCCGCATCTAAAAATCGGCGTCGAATCTGAACTGAATCGATTCGCCCGAATCTAAAGAATTGAAGTAAATCAAAAAATAGCTATTCTGCCCGCATCTAAAGATCGATATCGGCATCGAATCTGAACTGAATCGATTCGCCATTTCTGATCTTAATTTACGGGCAGAATCGATGCGTTCATTTTTTCTTGCTTTCTTTTGTCTTTAGAAAAAGAAAGCGTTGGATTCGTGAAAAATTTCGACTTCCGGTTTTCGAAGGATTTATAGTTTTAGAAGATCTTGTCTGGAATACGATTTGACTATTTTTATACATTGTATGTCTGTCAGTCTGTCTATTTGTTTGTCTCTGACAAAAAAGTTTTGGGCGGTCTATTTGAAGAACTAATGCATGGAATGTGTTGAAACTTTAGATTCAATTAGACTTTCATACAAATTGGTGTTGATTAATTTTTGATGTAAATCTACCGGCAGGTGGCACTGCTATGATGCATTTTTCCCGATTTTCGCAATAGCTCTATCTCAAGAACTAATGCACGGATTTTCATTAAACTTCACATTCAATTAGACGTTGGCATAAATTGTTGCATATTAGATTTCGGTGTAAATCGCCCAACAGGGGGCGTTATTATGCAGATTTTATCAGCAGTGTTGAATTCAGACAATTTTCTCTGGGAGGGATTTCTGCGGATCCAGAGAGGGACAGTTCATTGGGGAAGGGGATTGGACTTTTGCACATTAAGCATAAAATCTCAAACCTTCTGGGGGGAAATTTGAATGTTGCACGGGGGGAAGTGGGGCAATGTCTATCCGGGTTACCCCCGGAATTCAACACGTTTTTCTGGATTTAAACGATTTTAGGAATCATATCTCAAGAACTAATGAACGGAATTTCATCAAACTTAATATTCTGTTATAAGTTGTTCATGATTAGGTTTTCGTGTAAATGATATAACAGGTTGTGCTGCCATGCTGCTTTTTTTAGCAGTGTTAAATTCGGACATTTTTCTCCGGGAGGGATTTCTATGGTTCTGGAGAGGGACATTCTAGAGTTTCGGGGGGGGGGGGAATTGGACTTTTGTCCATTAAGCATAAAATCTCAAATCTTCATGAGGGACATTTCAATGTTCCGGGGAGGGGGGGGGTTGTCCACCCGTACCAGCCCCTGAATTTAACACTGTTTTTCAGAATTTACACGATATTAGCGATAATATCTCAAGAAGTAATGACCGGAATTTCATCAAACTTAATATTATGTGTCATTGACATAAGTTGTTCCACAGTTTTTCGTGTTAATGATGTAACAGGCTGCGCTGCTATACTGTTTTTTTTTTTTTTTTTTTTTTTTTTTTTTGCATGATATTCGTGATAGCCATATCTCAAAACTAATGCACGGAATTTAATCAAACTTCATATTCTCTTACACTTTCAGATAAATAGATCCTTATTAGACTTGGGTGTATACTGCCCAACAGCTGTCGCTTTTATGCTCTTTGAACTGAGATTTTCCGTTGCGGACATCTAGGCTAATATCAGACGAACGTCTTTTGGCACGCTTTTTTTTCACTCTTACACCGTCCCTACACATGCTAGCGAAGGTTTAGGGATGGCATAAGGGTGAAAAAAGCGTGCAAAAAGACGTTCGTCTGACATTAGCCTAAGAGGGTGTGGGTCGAAATTCAATGATTTGTTAGGATAATGCAATGCTTATATTTTCTTTTAAAATGCACATACTTCAACGAACCTATGCTTTTTGAATCCTCATGATGCGCATACGTTATCATTCAAATTTGACACTGTGACAGCGAATTTTGAAGTTTTAACATTTATGAGGCAAATGAAAGTTTTGGGATTGGCACATCCAACTACTTTATCTTCAATTTTTGAAGGAAAATGAAAATGATATTACCTTATTTTGTCTTAGAGACATCGATTAAAAAAATCATAGTATCGATTAAATCGAGTTGGCCATAGTATCGATTAAATCGATTAAAAAAATCGAAATCACCCATCACTACTTCAACTCAAACTATGCCTAGAAACAAAATTTCTAGTCATTTGAATAAGTTTTTCAATTGTAAACATTCAAAATTTAGAGCTTCTAATGTTAAATTACATTTTAACATTTTTATTAATATCGCCTGAAATTATAATCCTAATGTGGTTATTTTGTGTGTGACCCAAAAACCCCAAGCATAAATACATTGAATTTGTAATTTAAAAAAATTTACAATATGAATTATGAAATTAATATCCAAAAAAAAATATGAATTGCAACCTACAATGTTATTGATAGCTATTTATTGATGCTATTTATTATGTCCTGCTTTATGCGAATTCTCAATTTCAAATGTTTCTTTCAAGTAGTTTTCGAATTATCATTTAAAAATGTCAAAGTGGTGGTTTAAGATGTGCTAAGTGTGTAAGTGTGGTCTATGATGTGCAGAAAAACATAATATGAAAAAAATATGTTTTACTCATTTTATTGAAATATCAGGGCTGGCAATAGTCAAAACATATTAAGCGAGTGAAATGGTCATATTGGCAAGAAATAATACATTAATGTAAGTGATATAGCCATTTCACATTTCAACAATCGAGTACCGAATTTCAATTTGAATACAGTCCCTAAAGTATGCTCATTTTAAAATAATTAATTTTTTGGAAACTAATCATACGAATTGCATGAAAATTTGGATTTAGGCTAATTGAAATGTGTAGAATTTATTTATGGTGTCAAATTTGGGTATTGCTATTGAAAAAGACAAAGTTTGGGTTCGTTTTGATATGTAGATGGCCTCCTAAGAAAATTTTATACACATCATGTAAAGGTAGACTTTATTCCTAATCGTTTGGGTACCTGTAACTTTATTCTACGATAATGTGTTGCAGAGTTAGCAGGGGGTGTTTACTTTTTTTCACACGACTGTGCAGTACATCGCAGCAACTACTCAACTATACCCTTATAGTACATTATTTACAATACTGCTGTGAATTAATGATGAATGTCTAAATATACTATCAAAAAAAGCCGGTGAACTTAGTTTCTGAGCTCTTTTTTTTTCAATATTTACCTAATAATACAAATACAAAATATAATCAATTATGAATAATCTTACCGCTTGGAGTCTTTAAATCCCCACATAATATACATCTACATTAGGTAGATATACATTCTGATACATTGATATATTTACATATACATAAGACATATCGCTCACCCGCAAGAAAAGGGACATATCTCGCAAAAAATTATTCTATAAATAGATGTGTCATAGGATCGTCTTGCTATAGGCAAATTATTATTCGTGTCGTTATACGGGAAACCTCTATATTACACCATGTCTCACTTTTCCATTACAGGAAATGCGCAGTGATGAAACAAGAAAAACGACACATCTCGAAAAAAAGTTCTAAATAAGCTCATACTCGAGCAATTTATAAAGCTCTTTATGGCCTTAGTAATAAAAATATGAAAATTTCTTTATTTAGCCAAATATCGCTCTGTTGGTGTTTAATATATTATCAATTGATTAATAGTTAGGCCATAGATTAATAGTTACAACTTTACAATTTGTCAAGTAGGTAGTGATGTTGTCGAATGTCATTTTTGGAATGAATATGATAGTCAATGCGTAGCTATTTGTAGATGTATTTACAAGACATTGATTGCTTCACGTGTTCAAGGTGAAAATATGGAATTAACTTTTTACTGTGTTAACTGCGACGGACAAAATAAAAATAAATATATTATTTCATTATTCATGCCTGCTGTTAAGACACTAATAATCTATAAAATAACAATAAAATTCTTGATCTGTGGACGCACGTAAAATAAAGGCGATGCTGACCATTCAGTAATAGAAAAATAAATTAAAAAAAAAATACAGCCAAATTTACATCCCTCGACAATATGTGACATTGATTAGAAAGCCAAAAAGATGGGTCGTCATTTTTCAGTGAATGAGTTAGTTCATTTTGATTTTTTAGGTTTAAAACGATTGAGTGGCGAAATGGGTGTGCTTATTATTTATCTGAAAGATAATGAAGGTAACGTTCTTCAGTTTTCAAGAATCAAAATTTTAAAGTTTGATAAATCAATACCTTTTTCATTCAATGTAAAATATACCTATGACCAGGGCGATTTTTCTGAGTTTGAATTTAAAGCTAGAAGTAAAAGAAAGCTTTTACTTTTACATAAAGCGTATTCGAAACCCTTTCCTTTGAATAAACGAAAGAAACAAGATTGCTTGTCCTTTAAGTGTTTCCAAGCATTATTCCTCAAAGTTATGCCCCTTTTTCCCACATTATAACATTCACAATGAAGATACTTACCTTCTTCTCCTATTTTTCCATTGTTATAGAAAATATCCTAATGACGTAATTACGCCTATGTGATTTATTAATTTTATAATCAGTTCTTGCATACTTATTTATAGTTGTATAATAATTATAAAATTTTTGAAATATGCTTCTTCTTATACTTTAATTACCTAGAAACCTTGTTATGAATCTGTGATTGATTCTTATATTGATGCAAACTAATATTTTTGATAACTAATAATAATATAATAAAGTTAAAACGCTGTGATTTAAAACAAGAGTGAAAAATCATACGTCCAGCATAGATTATATAACACTTTCCAACACAATCAGTTTACTGTAACAAAACTTCACAGTTTATTAAGGTGAAATATCATGTCTAAATAAGCAATTTGAAAAACTCATACCGCATTTAAAAACTCAATTGCTGTTATTACAATCAAGTCGGAAAAATATCAGTTTTTTGTGCAGCCCTGTGTATGATCTATGGCTTTGTATGTATACTACATAGTATTCTAAATGTTAGTTCAGTGAAACGCATAGCACAGTTGAAAATTTCCATTCAGCCATTTCCGCGAATAAACGGCAATGTACTTGAGAACTTTTGTGCAGCCCTGTATATAATCTATAGAATTTATCCACACCAGGTAATATTTAAAAAAATAGTTCAATATAAAAACATGTATCACAACTTCAAACGCTCTTCGAGCAATTATTGTTCATGGACTTCAATAGTTAAATTTCTTCTTCAGCCAAATTCTTTTGTGTGTCCATGTAAATGAACGATAACTTCTATGCACACCATTTTCTACAGTAAATGCCGTAGTACACCTCAGTGAAATATATAAATTTCAGTATGTTTAAAATAGTGTTATGTCATTAAAATGCACCGCAAACGATTTTCCCCCCATACATCGTAATGTAACCCCATGCCCCGGAATTCTTTTGAGTGTCTCTGTAAAGGAATCATAAATGCTATAGACTTCATTTATAACAGAAAACATTCCATACTGACACTCAATAATATCTAAGAATTTCCTGGCAATCGGCTTTTTTTGCGCGAGTTAGAGCACAGACGGATAGACAGACAAACAGGTAGACAGGTAGACAGACAGGCGATCAGACAGACAGACAAACCGAATTCATAAACACTTTTCAACAAAGTAGAAAAATGTTAAAATCCACATTTTTGCACGTACTATTTTGAAAGGCGACTGGAATTTGACAAATTGTGCAACAAGAAAAGTGTCACAACTCAACAAGGGCTTACATTTATTAGTGTGTGGGGGGGGGGAAGGGGGGGGGTTATAAATTTACTAAATCCACCCTATCTTTTTCATGTCTTGATTCTTAAGGATTTTACGCATTTTTTGTACCCTTTTACAACTGCATGCAGAGTTAAGTACTATAGTTTTATGTTACATTAAAAAAAAGCGAAACTTCATTTGCCTCTCCTGTAAAATTTACTTTTGTCGAGATGTGTCACTTTTCTTGCGGGTGAGCGATATCTACATCAACAGTTCAAAATGTGTTTTGAAGAGGTGAAATGATTAATCAAGATAACGGTTGTGTAAAGCACAACAGAAGATGAATTACACATAAAAGACATGATGATAGTACGGATTAGGTCAACTATTGTATGAATTGCAGGAACCTTAGCACGGATTAGGACGACGTGGCGGGGGAGGGGGGGACGAAAAATGAAAATTGCAAAAGGGCGCCAATGTCAGGTCCTCCCATCCCAATAAAATTTTCAAGCTACGCCCCTGAAGATTGTATAATATGTATTTAAAAAAAAAGGGGGGGGGGGAGGAAGTAAAGTTAACCGTATATTTCAATTTGTATATATATATATGTTTGAACTCAACATAAATATAGCTATTTTCCACTTAAAATATTATTCAAACATTTTATTATTTCTGTAAAAAGAAAAAAAAATACATTTTTTAAAGATTAGATTTTAAGCGTATTTTCACCCGACTGAAAAGAAGGGTTTTGTGTTTCACGTGTATTTGTGCAAGTGGATTTCTTTATACCCTCGAAACATCCCAACGGCTGGATGGATTTTAATGAATGAGGTCTCTATCATTTCGTCTTAACGGCCCGATGGTTATAGGCTAGGTTTTGTTTTTATAAATTCAAAATGGCGGTAGAGAAGGAAAAAAATACGCACCCTATTGAGTGGCAGATCATTGGATAGGTCTTTCAAAGTATGACGATGTTTCATTGACTATTTTACAGTCAGAAACTCCATTAAAATATTATACAACCTGGAAGTTGTGTATGTAGGATTCCTAGCTTAACTGCAACTCTAACTATCATAGACATCTATAGAGCTCATCAAAACGGTGTTTACAGATGGGAACTAACAATTAAACCCAACTTAAAAGTCATCAGTACAAGTAAAAAAAATATATAGGTAAGCAATATAAACAAGTAATATAAAGAAAATATTTTAAGTCAATTCCCACTTAGGTCAATAAGAGAATTTTTTAATCCCATTCTTCTTTCCTCTTGAGTAGCGCTTAAAATGCCTTGATCAAGAAGAGGGCTTTCTTGGTCTTAAAATACCTTGATCAAGAAGAGGGCTCTCTCGATTATTGGAAATTAATTAATTTTATTTAATTAATGAATTAATATTTGAAAAAAACTGGATTAACATCAAGTGTCATCCACTACAAGTTTAAAAAAAATTATTTGAGCTTGATTGGATGAATAATAAGTATTTTATTAACGATTAAAAATTTGAACAAGATATATATAGCGAGAGTGTGAGCTAATAGTAGGAATTGAAAAAAAAAAAAATAGTTTCACATTGATGAGAAATAATTAATTAGTTCGCTTCTTACGCAGTCGGGTTTTTTTATTTTTTTCAATTTAATTGTTTTTATTATTTATTTACTATTGTTTCAAACGCATTATTTAACCACACATAATAAAAGAAGAAAAGAAAAATGTTTTGTTGAAAACGTAAGCACGTATTTTATTAAAGAAAGATAAATTGAAGATAGAAGCTCAACAGCAGAAACATTCTGTGGATGAGAAGTTTCTTCCCCCTTGTCGCTACCATAGATTAAAATACAAGATGGGACATTTGTGACAAAATCTGTAATGGCAACAGTACTAGCGTCACTACCGACAATGAGGAATAATTAACAAGTCTCCGAAATTTACCTATGTTGATGTTTCATTTCATGTTGATGAGTTGATGTTGATGTTTCATGTTTACTCTCTATGTTTTGAATATCTATTCTTTCTTAAACGAACAAGAGGCAGACGATATTTTATTTATATTTGATTTATTTAGCTGAGTCGCTGGATTTTTTGTTGTTGCTGTTGTTGTTCTTGTTCGTTCAGCTTTAACTTACAAAATGATAGTTATAATAATAATATAAAACCCCCAGGAAATATTTTTGAAAACGTAAATATGTAAGTTAATCAGATAAAATTGTAATAAATTAAATTCGGGTATTGTGTTAATTTGTTCACATCAAATACAATTTTATCAGTATCTCTATGTTTTGCTTTATTTTAACGTTTAGATTTATATAATTCTAAAAATTTGAAAAAAGGAATTTTTCGCTATCTATAATTTCATTATAATTTCCTATATGTTAATATCATGAATATTATTGAAGTGATTGTATGTTATTTAGATTAAAAACAATCGTTTTATTTTATCTGTGAGAAAGTGAAAATGCGTAAATTTTTTAAAAATATTGTAATGATTGTTTAATACATTAAACTTCATAAAACATCGTCTATAAGTTTCTGAGACTTGTAGAGTACAATATTTATTTCGTGTATTTTTACATTACACCATCGCTTTGTGTAGCTTTAAATCCAGTTATATCATATTTACTTGACGTATAATATTCAAAATGTAATTTTTAGCTTGGTTTTCGTTGCACTTAAATCGTTCACCCATCATGTATGAAAAAAATATGTATATCAGTGCATGAACATATCTAATAGAATATGTATTCTATGTTTATGTATCGGTGTAACGTTCTGTTGAAAACGTAAACATGCTTAGAAGTCTATGTAAACATGCAACATTAAAAAAGAAACATCACTATAAGGTAGACGCTCAATAACGAAAATATTATAAGGATGGGAAGTTTCTTCCCCATTGTCACTAACGGCGCTGCAATCGCAATCGCATTACCATTACGCTCTATAGGAGTGTCTGATCTTGTATGTTAATCTATGGTCACTACAGGCGCTGAGATTGCCGATTCAAGCACTCGAATTCGCCATCTGGTGGAAAAAAGATATATATAACTTCTCGCTTCAGAAAAATGCCATGCAAGAACATCTCGAAGCACATTGATTTACATGTATTTTTGACTTGTTCAGCATCATTATTTTTTTTTGCACAATTTCAGATTTCATGTGTGACATTTGTGTTCTGTGTTAAAGACCCCTTGCATTGACGTCACGTTGCTATTAGCAACGACTGATACTATAGCTTCTGGAGCACACACGTGGAGCACAGAACTCCCCGTTTGCCGTTAAAAGCACGTGTTATCTTTCTCTTTAATTTCGAGCTTCCTTATTTTAATTATTATAGTGCAAATAAGTCTAAAAAATCAAATGGAGAGCACCAAATTCGCCTTATATTTGGGCGCCATAGGAAGCGATTTCAGACATATGACGTCATGTGCAACCCGTCTTGAATATCTAAAACTTTCAAACGCATTTACAATAAAGAATGATTTCAATGACACTTTAGTGTTTGTTAAAGGGACAATTCTCTTGTACCAACGGCTGCGATCAACGCCTCTGTAGGGCTTTACAATGTTACACGTTACTCTATGATAGTGTCCAATCTTGTATATTTATCTATGAACCAATCTAATATCCGTCACTGAACGGCGAAATTTGACTTTCCATAAGACTTTTAGCATTAGTGCGAAATCCTGCAATTTCATTGGCTATCGCTTCACCGATAGCCAATGAAACTGAACCGAACTTCTTTCCCTGAAAGGACAAGTATAAGAGTAAAATACTGTGTAAAGCCGGCACAAGGTATTTTGGTAAAAAAAAGTGTATGAACGATCTAGCTCAGTGGTTAAGACTGGGGTTGGCTAAGATTTTGCACTTGTAATCCTAAAATTGCGTGTTCTGTCCTCTCGTTGGCGTTTTCACTTTTTTAGAGTTTTGTTTTGATTTTTATTAAGTCAGTCAGTTAAAATTAGTCGATCTACCAGTTCCTTTGTAATTTTTTTTTATCAATTAGATTTTTTAAATAAATTAAAATAATTAAATTAAAAAAATCATTTAATCTATTTTTTAATAACTAAAGTAAACATTTATTAAAATGCAATAATAAATCTCCTAGGTTTACATTAAAAGAATTTTCATGTTAGAACTTTATAAAGTTCTGATCATTTTAAATTTGTCTATTACTATAGTAGCAGATAAAAGTAAAATTATCAGAATTAATATATTAAAGGTTTTTTTTTTATTTTAAAATTATTCTTGAGACAAAAATTCTTTATTAATTTATGATAGGTTATTTTATGAAAAATTTTATTGTAAATATTATAACGATAATTAAATTAAATTTTAAAATTAATATGACTTATAGAGTATTTTTCTAATAAATAAATGTATTTAATAATTAAAATGTAATGATAATATTTTCTTAAGTCAGTTAGTTAAAATCAGTTGATCTTTATTACCAGTTCCTTTGTAATTTTTTTGTCAATTAGATTTTTTTTAAATAAATTTAAATAATTAAATTAAAAATTTATTTAATCTATTTTTTAATAATTAAAGTAAACATTTATTAAAATGCAACAATAAATCTCCTAGGCTTACATTAAAATTATTTTCATGTTACTGATCATTTTAAGTTTATCTGTTGCTTAGGTTACTTTATAATTTTTTATAGTAAATATTATACAGATAATTAAATTAAATTTTAAAACTCATGTGACTTATAGGGAATTTTTCTAATAAATAAATTTCTTCTTTAATAATTAAAGTGTAAAAGTAATATTTTCTTAAGTCAGTTAGTTAAAATCAGTTAATCCAGCTCCCTTTTTTTTTTTTTTTTTTTTTTTTTTTTTTTTTGTCAGTTAGGTTTTTTTAAATAAATTTAAATAATTAAATTAAAAAATTCATTTAATCTATTTTTTAATAATAATGTAATAATAATATATTCTTACCTTACATTAAAAATATTTTTTGTTGGAACTTTAGTAAGTTATATATAGTATATAAAATTAGCAGAAGTAATTTATTAAAGTGTTCATTTCTCAAAATTAAGTATTATCTTTCATATATAAAAATATTTATCAATTTATCAGCTGCTTTCTAATTTTTTTATTGTATTTTCGTAACTACTAAATTCTTATCACTTATAAACTGTATGTTTAAAATGAATATTTATTAAAATTTAATTGTAATATCTTTTGAACTTTCATGAAAAGTACTTTTATGTTAGAACTCCTGTAACATATAAATAGTAATTAACAGAATTTATTACAATATTCATGTTTAAAAATTAATTATTTATCATTTATAAATTACATTAATAATATATGTTTCAATGAAAATTTAACCACTGAAGACAGTAAATTACTATACTTTAAGTAATTGAATGTGTAGTAAAAATGCAACAAAAACCAATATATATATTATATATATATATATATATATATATATCTGTGATTTAATAGTTATTCGCAAAAAGTTTTATTATATATATATATATATATGTTGTAATAAAAATATAATATACATCAAACATGAACAATGAAAAATATTATGCTATTAATTAATTACAATATATATATTTAAAATAACGATTATTATTATTATGGAGATTTTTGTTTTTATCTCTATTTATTAAATTATTATCAGTAGCTTTACAATTTTTATTCGAAATCTAATATTGTGATTATAATTTTACTTAATATCTGCTTAAATGCAATAATAGTATCTTTTAAATTGCCATAGAAAAATATTTTTATATATCTAGATGTAACTTCAATTATTTATTTTTACTTAAGCTGCTAAAATTTTAACATTTTGATTGCAAACATCTGAGTAAAAATAAAAAAAAGTTATAAGCAACTTATTATAACAATCTCAACAAAAATTTTAACAAAATTCTCAACAAAAAAATTATAACAAATTATTTTACCATAATTTAACTAAGTCAATGTTGTTTTAGAGTTGATCATAATTTCCTTACTAGAAAATTAAATCAAATTTAATAATTAATTATATATTATGTTATTAATTGTATAACAATTGATTTTGCGTTCAGTATGAGAAATATATACGCTTTTTTTTAATGCATCAAGTTATTATTATCAAGAAATACAATTGATGAAATGAGTAGCAGTGCTGTTACTCGAAAAACAGGATTTTCTCCTTTCAGGGAAAGAAGTTCGGTTCACTGATAGCCAATGAAATTACCGGATTTCACACTAATGCTAAAGGTGCGTTTTCACTGGTCGTTCTAACGACCTAAAAAACCCTAGTGATCCAGAACCTTAACCTAAGAGCGTTTTCACTGGTTTCAGATAAAAGCCTTACGCCAACCAATCAAAGGCAAGTTTTTACTGCGCAAGCGTCTACTTTACGGCTTTACTGTCTACAGATGGATCAGATGTCATGTCAATTGTAAACAAATAATTGTTTGTTGCTGTTGTCATTGTTAGTAGAAAATATTTTGTATAGAAATTAATCGAAAGTTTTGACTGTTTTCTCCACTAAAGGGCTTTAAAAGCACCCACAAATCATTGTTTAACGAAACTTCAAATTGTAGCAATGGAGTTATATTCCTAAATTAAATAAAAACACTAAGTCGCTATGATTTATGCATTTAAAAGCACATTGAATAAATTATTTTTCACACAAGTACGTGTATGTGTAATAGAGTTCGACACAAATTTAATGTTACTTTTTGAATTCCATTTAAAAAAAAATAAGTGAAATTTGTTAAATAAATCACAAATTAAATAAAACGTTAAGACAATGTAAAAATTTGAATGTTCAGACCCGCTTGGGAGACATACTTACACTATGAAGGGATGTACTCACTGTTATTTGTGAAACGTTTTTCATAAATCACAAGAAAAGTTAACATTTAAGAATGTTTATTTTTATTTTATTATTTTTTTGAAATATGGATTTTTTTCTATTTTAGTTTTTTACAAAAGTTCAAACGTTTAAAATTTTATTATAATTTTTAAAGAATGGAAAATTTAGGATTAAAAATTCCTAATAATGTTTATCTCTGTAACAAAAGAAGAAAAGTATAGCAAAATTCAAGGAAAAAAAATATCTGTGAAAAAACTTCTTTAAAGCTTAAATAAAATAGTATAAAATAAAAAAATAAAACCTTTTTTATATAAGAGTGAAAAAGAATCTATTTTAGAAATTAGTGGTGGGACTCGGGACCCATGAGCACATACAACTCTATGCCTATGCGAGACTAGCATTTAGATACACTGGCAGATTCTCTTACCATATCACAACAATATAAAATTATCCAATATAGTTACATCTACTTTTTGTGATCCCCCTCCCCAAAGAAAAAAAAAATTCACAGTAAAAAGCAAAATAAATGTACTTAATATTGTAAGTTTTACTTTATGATTTCACATCAGGGATGCAAGTCTTCGATACAAGGTTTTTCTTTTTGGGGGGGTGGGAGGGTAAACCCTCTTTCGTTATTGAATTGAGAAAAATTTAATTCAGTTGTTTAAATTCAAAGTAAACATTTAATAATCCTTTTTTTAAATGTCCTCCTGCTATATTATTCTCGTGAGCTTGTTTTGTTTGCAAATTACACATTTTAAATTCCAACTATTTTTTCTTATTCTGTGAAGTCGCTTTTATGGAAAATAATTTTGTGAGGGGGCTTCTTTTATAAAGAAGAATAAAGGGGTATAAATCTTTGACATACACATGACTAACATAACGTTAAACACAAACTAACATAAAAGGTACTTTTATGTTAGTTGGAAGCAAATCTTGCAATTATTTTTCCCTTCGGCAATAATACTTTTTAGTTTTCACTTGTGTAAATTAGAAACAATATATTAATGTTAAAATAACATATTTTGGTTCGTTGTATTATTTCTCATTATTATTATTTTATTCCTTTTTTTAATGAAATAAGTGAAAGGCACATATTTTAAATGTATGTAATATATGTATTTAAATGAAAAATTTGTATTTCAAATAAAATGAATGAGAGGTTTATATTTTAAAAGAAATGAATACAAATGATGACAATAGGAATAATATTTAATGGTTTATCTCAGGGCCGAAACTAGAGGGGGCATGTGCCCTGGGTGACAGAACGGAAAACGAAGAGGGTGCCAACTGAATTTTGATTTCTAAATAAGCTACACAAGTCACGTGAAGAGACTTGCAAGCTAATGTTAAATATGGGAGCATTCTTTTCAAATTTCTCGTTTTATTTTTAATATTTTTAAATGATTTTTTTTCTTTAGGTAGCCGAGTTTGATCTTTAACTTTGTTAGGTTGTACATTTTTGATTTTGGTTGCAGTTTTTTTTTAATGAGGCTATTTTAGCTTTCGGAACCGGTTCAAAGAGTGAAAGTAACTTTGTATATATATGTATAAAGCTGCAATTAAAATGAAAAAAGTAAAGATTTACCCAGTTAGGGGGATCAACCTCAGCTATCCCAAACAGAAAAAATCATTTAAAAATATTAAAATGCAAGTGAGAAATTTAAAAAGAATGCTCCTATAAGTTTAACATTATCTTACGAGTTTCTTCATGTCACTTCCTTTGGATTTCATTTTCAAGATTTTAATGGATCGATATTTGACAAAGTTGATTACGTAATTTAGTATTACGTATTTTTTTTTTTTTTTTTTTTGTTACATATTTTAAATTTCAAATAAGTCGGCTATTAGAATTAAAATTCTCTTTGTAAATTGACACCGGGAAAGGGGGGGGGGGAGCAAAATCTATGTTTATGCCAGGTGAAGAAAGGCTAGTTTCAGCCCTGGTTTATCTCATGTGCTTGACTGACATAAAGTACCCGAAAATGTTGTGAATTTGAACAATCGAGTCAATTGGCATAACAATGATTTCACTAATCAATATATCTCCAACCATAACATGCCAATAAAACATGTTGTGTTGCCTCTCAGTCAGTTTAAATATTAAACTATGATAGTTGCTACTAAATAAGTATAAAAGAATTTTTTTTTTTTTATTTAAACTGCTCTTTTATAAACATTAAACATTTATAAGCATCATGCTTAATTTCAGGACTGTAATTCATGTTGGTTCAAAAAACTTCTGTTACAATACATTAATTTGGCATGACTAATTATGGAAAATTCACCACTTTGACTTGGTAGAAAGCATGAACTACTGAATTTATTAAAAAAATTATTTTTTATCTCTTCTTTTTTTCAGATATGACAATAGAAAAGGTGAAAAAAACATTTTTTAAACTATGAATTGAGAATTTCTTTAAATTATTTTTTCAAAGTTTAATTATAATTTACTTAATATTAAATTATTAATTGATAAAAGCAGATTAAAAAAATATTTCTTTATTTTTGTAATTAAAAATTATCTCTTTATTTCTTATTTATATTTCATTTCTTACCTTTAAATTGTTTAAAATATTTCATTGTTACAGTTTCACAGCCAGATGGCATATTTTAATGGCACGGTTTGATGCATAATTAACTCTGCTGTTATTGTAACCATAAAGAATATTTGGTGATTTATCACCTGTGACTCTAATATAAAAATGCATTAAAATTAATTTAATATTTAATAATTAAGTTCCTAAAAATACTAAAATTTATTGCCAAAAGAAGCACTCAGGTGTACATCATTTTTACAAATCTGGAGTACTAGGTAAGACGAGTCTACTCTTGGTAATAGCAATGAGGATAATAAAACGGGAGTATCCTCTAGTATTGGTTTTGTGAATGATGGAGATCATAATAGTAGCGCCCCACCAGTGGCGGAGACGTTCTGCTCTCGAAGCTAGTAGACGGGAAGTGCTGGGTTCGATCCCAATCACGCCCGTCGGCCTAATCGTTCGGAGTTTTCTTTGAACATTAGTTTTCCAAGTGTAAATACGGATTAGGTTCCCTTAGAAAGACCCCCCCCCCTTTGGCCTATATCCCCCGTGCTGATAATTGGCCATCATAAACACAACCAACCAACCATAATAATAGCTTCGTATTTGCTTGTCTTCTAGATTAAAAAAAAAAAATATTTTTATGTCAAAATAATATGTATTTCTTCTTCGATTAAGAGGATGTCTTCGATCTAAAGAAACATGATAATTTTAGATATCTATATAGGTATTATTCTTATTTACAAAGTACTATAGTATGAAAATATTTTAAATGGTATGAAAAATAAACACCATAATGAAAGAAATGTTTTAATTCTACATTCAAGGAAAATTTTCTGGAAGAGTATACTCTTGTTTCAAAGAAATTCAATTCTGATACTTAATAAGCAAAAAAGACACTTTGCTCCATCCATTTCTTTTAAAATTATTAAAAGTTGCAAACTAATTTCATCTTTCTTAGTTTTTTAAATACATCAGTATGATCAAAAGGTTAAGGCTCCCATCCTTTCATGCGAAGACGCTCACAAGCTAATGTTAAACCTATGGGAAGGTTTAAAAAAAAATATTATTTGCATCTCGATATATATATATATATATATATATATATTTCATTGGATAGCCTGTCATTTTCTACATTCTACTCTTATTTTTTCGATATTTTGCTTGCAGTTTTTTTATATTATTATTATTTTTTTTTTTTTTAAGAGGACATTTTTACTTTTGAAACCGATTCCTAAAGTGAAAGTAAATTAATTAAACAATCTGCAACCAAAACCAAAAAAGTAAAAAAATGGTGAATGCATGATATATTATTATATCGCTTATGGGCTGCAATAGTGGCACAACTCAAAAAATCAGTTTCTGAGATTAATGGTTTTGAAGTTTCGCCTTGTAATGAAATGCAAAATTTACACGATTCATTGTTGTCATAAGTGTTAAGTAGTACTAAATGACTCCGTAAGGGTTCAATTAATAATAATGCAAAAAAAAAGTATCCTCATATCCCGTGTTATATTGATGATAAATATGATTATATGATGATGCATTCAGATTATATCATATATAAGGCAACAGCGGCACTTCTGCCATCTGTTGGTGAAATACAGAACTACAAGATATGCCGCTGTTGCTGAGCTGGAAAGAATACCAATCTGCAATGCTGGAGAGCGCATTAACTCAAAATTCGTATTTTTTCAGTTGTGCCACTATTGCAGACCACGAACGATATGTACAGCAATATATTTCTGCTAATTCTATGCCAACATTTGCATGATTCAGCACAAAATAGTGTGCATCTAAAGGAAAATAACCGAATATTTCTGTCAATGCCGCTTTTATAATTTTTGTTTTCACCTCCACATTATTCATAAATATTCTATTCTAAATGTAGTGTTGACTCTAGACCAATTTGGCAGGACGCAACCCTCATCATCCCTTTTTAATTAATTTATGCATCTGGCAGCCCTTTTTAACTAGTGTTTGTGCCCGGTACACCTTTTTAATTATTTTATACACCCGGTATTCCATACTGCAATTTTTGATGCTCCCTTTCAATTTAACTGTAAGATTTGTCAATCGGTTGAGTGAAGAAAAAAATCAAAATATTCGCCAGTCGGTTATGGGAGGGAAAAAAATCGCAAAATTCTTCAATCAGCCGCGGAAAAAAAATGCTTAGTTCGTCCATTCATCGCATGAAAAGAAAACTTGAAAGTTTCACTAGTAAGTCGTGGGGGAAAATTAAAAAATTCGCAAACTGTTTACGGAAAAAAATAATTAAACTCGTTGATTGGCTGCAGTGAAACTCATCAAAATTCATCCATCAACTGTATGTTAAAAAAATCACGAGTTTTGCAAAACAGTTGCAAGAAAAACCCCTGCAAATTTCGCCAATTGGTAGAAATAAAATATTGCAAAATTAGTCAATCGGTTATGGGGAAAAATTGCATAAATCGTCATTCAGTCATCGGAAAAATTTGTGAAATTTATCAGTCAGTAAGAAAAAAAAGAGAAATTTGTCAATTAGTTGCGGGAAAACATAGCAAAATTTTATTGATAAAAAGGGACTCTAAGCAAACCACAATTCAAAATATTTTTGTGAACAAGGTATATGAGTGTCCTTTTTTAAAAATTCCCGCCTGGAATCCCTTTTTTTCTACAGTCAACACTAATCCGAGTATACCAATAAAAAGGTGCTTTAAATTTTTATGCTTATATCAGCATGTATCCCTAAACAATAATCTAATTTTATATTATAGTCTTTATTTTAATCTAAGAGTTTGTTCTAATTTAAATTTCAGAAATTGATAATTACTAAATTCCTTAAAAATTAATGTCTTAAATCAGAAAACATTAAATAGAATTTACTATTACCTTAGCAGTACATAATAGAACAAAAAAAAAAAAAAAAAAAAAAAAAAAAAAACAATAAGTGACTTACTTTTCATAAAGATAGGCAATACAGGAAAATAAAAAAGTAGTGTAGCTTCCATGCTGCATACAAAATGTGTTTTAGCCTGCAAGTTTGCCTCTAAAAGACTAAAAGATTATTTCTAACCTAATAGTCTCCCAGGCGCATTCCAACGGGCCAACACAGGAGTAAGGAGCCAACAAGCTGCAACTCAACTAGATATTAGTTGACTTTGCTCTTTCTACATCGATCATCATCATGTTAGGACAATAATTGATGCTGCTGATGAACAGATCATAGCACAGCTTAACACCTACCATCCTTGTCGCATTTCTATCATAAACTGAAGCAGCTAAAGCAACTAGCAAATTAAAAGAGAAAAAAAATTAATACATGCATACATATACAGACATAGTTTTTAAAAAGCTAATATTATTTACTAATGACTAATTAATTATTAAGAAATTTAAGTATGCTTATAGACAAAATTAGATACTATAGTTTTGCCACTATATCATCTAAATATTTATTACAGAATGCTAATTATGAAAAAACACTTAAAATGCTATAAATATTAGAATAAATTTATTGCATCGTATTTTAAAAAAGATATACTGCAAAATAGTTCTTTTGTTTACATTACATTTTTATCAAGTTTTAGGATAAAGTTGTAATATAGATTCCCAAAAGGCCTCAACACAAAAAACAGTTGAAGGTGAATACGTACACTAAGCCCAAAATATAACACAAAAATAAATAAATATTTTATTTAAACGGTAAATGTCAATTTTTTATTAAAGTACTACTCAAAATCAAATATGGGAAACTGAAAATAGCTGATTATATATATTTATTAAAATAGTATCATTTGTAACATTAACAAAAACCTCATAAAAGAATTTTATCCCTAAGCAACGATTTATAAAATTACATATGCTTTCACTTACATTAGGCCTAAATTCCATCAACTGTTACAAGACTTTAATAAAACTACATTTAAATACATAAACAGTTATATTAATCCTTTAATGTCCTACCTGCACATGCTTAAAATTGTTCTGGTGGACTTTAAAATCTTTCTACAAAAGATTAAGTTTATTATACATATAAAATACTCACATCTAATTATAAGAAAGTTTCTGTCATAATTTTAATTGGAACAGATGTATTATAATCTCCTTTTAATTTTTGAAAGATTACCTTACCACTAATTTCTTTAAAAACATTATTTGCAATGTGACTTCACATTTAAATTTTTCCTTTTCTCTGTATTCATAGTTATTAACAAAACAATAAGAGTAAAAAGCAATTGAAGAATCAAGATTTAACAAATTTCAGTTTCGGTCGATACTTAATTTTAAATCATACCAACTGTATCACGTAATTGCTCTGATGACACTAAATATAATTAAGAAAAAAAAAACACTTTGTCGTCTTAAAACAAACTTTTTATCTTTTAAAAATGCTTTTTTTTCTTACTTTCAAACACTTAGTCTCATTCATATGAATAGAAACGACAAACCCTTTTTGCATCTTTTAAGAACACTTTTTTACTTCCAAAAAGAAAACACTAGAAACATTTAATGCATAAAAACATATCCCCCCCCCCCAACCAGCCTTTTTTTCATCTTTTACAATAAAACCAATTAGTGTAATTGCTCTGGTAACAAACAAGTTGGGGATACTATGTAAGGCTGGTCCACACTTTTTTTTTGCTTAGTGGCAGACTTTATGTATCAATACTTTTTCAATCAATGAAAATAATCACTCCGTCGCTAACAAGACATGCTGATTTAACTTAAAATACATTGAATAGGCATTTATTGGAATATGTATCGAATTGGAACGGTAATGTGTACAAATTTTTCGAAATGGACACATAGAAAAGCTACATATGGTCTGAATATCTCTCAACTGATTTAAACTTCATACAAAGTTATAAATCTTCATAAAAGTTTCAACATTAATCTTAACAACAAAAAGAAAGATAGCATATCTGTAGGTGAAATGCATTAAAAATAAAAAATAGATCAGCAGGGTTTTTTTTTACATGACAAAGTTCACAAGTAAATATCTGAAAAGGAGTAAAGAGCAAACTGTTTTGCAATCTGATCTTTCTTGCTTAAAAGAGAACAGGAAAATACAAAATACATTGGCTTATTTATTTTATAGAAATTTTGTTTACATGCTTGCTTAAACATGCAGGATCAATTACCTACAATAAGCAAAACTGGACTGAAGTTTGCCTGTAATTAATTTTCCATTTAAATATCAATGGGCTACAGTAAACAATATCCTTCTTAATACTTACAATTATTTTAAGTGAGCAAAGGGAAATATAAATCTACATAGATCAGAAATACCCTATCAGGTAACCGAATATAATCAATGAAGCAAGTAATTCATTTAAAGAAACAAATATTATTAAAAAAATACTTTTATTCTTTGTATACTATTAACATTTAATAAAAATAAAATAATTTTGAGAACTGGACATATCTTCATTCTTATATCAGAAATGAAATCCTTAAACGGAGTATATAATTGGCATTCCAATATTAATAAAATGTATCTGAATGATTACCAAGAATAGCGATATTTATCCTACAAACGTGCAACAATTTAAACAATCCGTATGATTACCTACTATTTATTAAATTAAAAGACAATAATAAAAGATATCTATTCAACATGTCAATAAAACTTACCATTTTGCTTCAATCACAAAAAATAGATTCCTCTTTGACGTAAAAAAAGAATAATTTTAAGTAAATACAACAACGCTATAAAGTATAAATATTACACGTCTCTATAAAAATGCAAACGGTAGACAGTGTCTGTCGCCAAATCTTCGCCAAAACATTACTTGTTGGCGGTGTCTTTAGGGTTACTTATGGTTTGATCACATGACATTATTTACATTTACAATTTTGTGAAATCGTCTAGCGTCATGCTGCATGGTAAATGAGAATGAGGTGATGAATTATAAAGCTAATTAGAATCAACACTTAGAACGTATAAATTTATAAATCTTTTGTAAAACTTTGATTTTAAAATTTCACTTTAATAATTAATCTATTTGAAAATATGAATTTTTTTCATTGCGTTATGATTTTGCAAAGTGGAACATGTTAAATCTTATGCATTTTATATATACAGTAAACTCGGGGATCCTTTCGTTTGGTGAACTCTGTGTTATGCGGAATCAATCGGGACCGAGAAATTTTTCCGTAGTAGACGTTATTCCGGCTTAGACAAATGTTACTCTATGTCTATGGATCCGCTGGGACTTGAAAATCTTTCCGAGTTAGGCAGATTTCCGTCTTACACAGAGTCCGCCTTACAGAGAATTTACTGTAATATTTATCAATGCAAAAACCCTTGACGGGTTAAAAGTTTCTGACGCAGCACTTTATCTTATGCTCTAAGAATTTTAAATATGGAACTAAAAAATACTGATATCAAATTTTGAGTGACGTTATGCTATTTCTTAAAAAATATATTTGTATTTATTTCATCATTTTATTTTTGTTTTATTTATAATCGCATGTGCAAAAGTTATGTTCAACATGAAAAGCTGCATAAAATTTTATTCGCTGTTGCTTTATCATTTACATCTCTCATAAATTCAAAATATGAGTTTTAAAAGATATGATATAAAATTTAAGTGACGCCTTGATGTGACTTTAAAAGGTTTGTTTTAAAATTCAATTTAAATTATTTTTGACTTGGTTAAAATATTTTTTTACATCTACACAATACTTTTAATTTTCCAATTCACTGTTAAATATATCACTTTCATTGAATCTATACTATGCATTGAAATGTATTTATTTCAATAAATTGATTTATCTTTTGTGTCACGCTATTCAAAATTGTGAGTAAGATTTATGTAAATGGTTTCTTTGCGTCATTGTGTCCAAACTACATGAAATGTATGAAAAAGGATAGTTTGACGCAAATAAACCATTTACATAAATCTTACTCACAATTTTGAATAGCGTGACACAAAAGATAAATCAATTTATTGAAATAAATACATTTCAATGCATAGTATAGATTCAATGAAAGTGATATATTTTACAGTGAATTGGAAAATTAAAAGTATTGTGTAGATGTAAAAAAATATTTTAACCAAGTCCAAAATAATTTAAATTGAATTTTAAAACAAACCTTTTAAAGTCACATCAAGGCATCACTTACATTTTATATCATATCTTTTAAAACTCATATTTTGAATTTATGAGAGATGTAAATGATAAAGCAACAGCGAATAAAATTTTATGCAGCTTTTCATGTTGAACATAACTTTTGCACATGCGATTATAAATAAAACAAAAATAAAATGATGAAATAAATACAAATATATTTTTTAAGAAATAGCATAACGTCACTCAAAATTTGATATCAGTATTTTTAAGTTCCATATTTAAAATTCTTAGAGCATAAGATAAAGTGCTGCGTCAGAAACTTTTAACCCGTCAAGGGTTTTTGCATTGATATCATTACTTTTTTTGAGGCTAGTGATAAAATGATTAAAAAAAGATACTTATGGAATTTAATGCAGATTTAATTTTTACTATTTTATTACAATTTTCCTTATAGCAGTTTGTATATAAAAACAAGTGGGTAAGTATAATCGCAGATCGCACAGAGGGTTTCATTTGATATTCCTTTAAAAACACTTTATCCTTAAATTAATAAATCCAAAATGTAAATTTATAATTGTTAAATCCTTACATAGATGGTGCACCAATAGTTCCAATTTTCATGGGGCAGGGAACGCATTCTTTTAAACAAACCACCTTCCAATTGAAGTCATCAAAAACCAAGTTGAATAAGCCAGACCCCGTTGTGTTGTTTGACAAACAGCAGTCTCATGTCCCCTCCTTCCCCCCTTTTTCAAAATTTTTCAGACCAGTACCTAAGAATGGAACCGAAATAATTTTTTCTCTTCAGAAATTACGATAAAAAAATAGTATGCAGTACTCATAAATTTACTTTAATGCTATATAGGGTGGTTATTAAGTTAATTATAACGTTTGGAATCTGTAGCATTGATGTCCGAAAGGTAGTTTCTGAGTTATGGAAGCTGGACCCATAAGGCACCATAGAGGTGTGAAGCCCACTAGTGTCTATCATAATTATATCTGCCATGTGGACTAATTGCGATATTTAATCAAAATAGTCCACCCCCCCCCTCCTCATCCCCGGAAATATAACAAATACAAAATGTGTCTTTATAAACCTATCGTCAAATAGGTTTTTATTTCTTTTTCCCTAAAAAAAAAACATGATTTTTATATCCGTAACGTAAATAGCGGACGAAGCCCGCTAGTTCCTATCATAATATATATTTTTAATAATTTTATATAGTCTATAATAAAAATCAGACTTAAAATAGTCTAGTTCCATGAGTACTTGTAGTGTCAGTTACATGCTACGATTTTTGGATACCAGTATTTTAGAACGGGAAAATGTGACTTATTTTATCGGAGATATCTCATTAATTGAATAAGGTGAAGCAAACTTTTTGAAAAAAAGGTGGCCAACAAGCATGGCAGTTATCAGCTATGTGACTTTGTGCTAAAGTCCATTAATTTGATCTGCTTTAAAAAGATTACGGAAGATTGAATTATAGTAGAACCTGGATTAACCGAGCTTCGATTAATCGAGGTTTCTGTTAACCGAGCCGATAACAAAGTCTGATTTTTTTTCCCTTTTGAATGAGCCTTAAAAATATCCACACTCTTTAGCTCACTGTCCGTGCTATACAGGCCCTTCTGCCCCCAAAAGCACTCAACTCCAAAGAAACATTGGACCCTGAGAAGTCAATAGCGAACAATGCTTTGTTTCCAGTGGCTGTGTGAACTTTCGTAAATTTTTCAATTTGCATTTTAAAATTTACTACTGGTAGTTGATTTTCTTTTTAAATTTGTTAAGCTGTGAAACAGAACTTTACATATATTTATTTTTATTATTTAAAAAACGTTCTATATATTTTTTTAAAGAGATGTTAAATTCGCAAGCACGGCGAGTTTTTACACACAGTTTCTATTAACCGAGATTTCCGAATACGATTTACTAACAGTCCCAATTAGCTCGGATAATTGAGGCTGCTCTGTATAATTAAAAAATCAATGGCGATCTTACTGTAAACGGGTTTCCCTTTTACTGAGGGATTTCAAGACCGAATCAGCTGATGTTAGTTGCTGTTTCCGTGCTTGATTAAATAAGATTAGTTAAACATTTGAAAATTACCAAATATAAAAGGAACTAAGTCAACAGAGTCTTTGCTTTATGGTATTTTTTAACAACGCTATAAGAAAATGATCTTAAATAAGAGATTTTAAATGTAACGTTTTAAATCTGACATAATTTTCACCAAACTTTCCTTTCTCTTTGTAACATTCAACTGAAAATATTTTTATTATTAGAAAGATAATATTATTATTTGCGCTACCTTAAAATTGGCAACTATAGTTAAAAATATCATCTCGAAATTTGAAATAAATCTCTCATATAAATATATTTTTTAATTTAAACTGTTTTGCAATATTATTATTTGGCCACTTTGGCCAATATGACGTAATTTTCTCCATTTACGACTTTTAACACATATCAATGAATTTATTATTTAAAAATTTTCTTTTTCTTTTAATATTCACGTGTAAATATAATTTTTATGAAGTAATTTTCAATGTTTTCCTGCTTTTAATGCGTAATCATTTAATTCTAATTTGAAAATAATTGATTATTTTATAATTTTCTTTCATTTTAAGTAAGCATGTGTAAAAACAATTTTTATGACGTAATGTTTAATATTTTCCTGCTTTTAACACGTTATCATTTAATTCTAATTTAAAAGGATTTTTTTCTGTTTATAATAGTCACGTGTGAATAAATTTTTAATTTAAAGGATATATTATTCTTTGCGCTGTTTTAACAATTGGCAACAATTTAAAATAACATTTTCTAAAATATGTAAAAAATATCTCTGGAAATTCTGAAAATTTTAATTGAAAATTGAAATAAACCGTCAAAAAATTAGGCAAGTTAAAAATAATAAATGCACTCTGGAAACTTCGAGTTTCTATTGAATGATTAAATTGAATGAAAATGATTAAATTCCCATGTATATTTTTTTTCCTATGAGACTTTTTTAATGAGACAATTTTATCCAGATTTAACATTAAATATCTCTTAAAATAATTCTTCGATTTAAAAACTGTCTACTTCAACGTTTTTAACAAACATTTCTCTATAATACTACCCATTTTAATATTTTTTAATGCAGTAATTTTCTTAATATTTGCGAAATAGACCTCTAGTCACAAGAGATTCTTTCAAGCGTTAGTTTTTTCTTTTTTTTTCGAATAAGAGACAAAATGTAGTACGCAATTGCGTCAAAAGATGGCGACACCAGAATTCTGATATGCTTATTATGTAAAACTTCATTGTTATTTATAAATAAAACATTTCAACTAAATTATTTATTATAAAATAATTATTACATCACAATAGTTTTTATGCAAGGAAAATAATAATTATAATAATAATAATATTATGGATGTCAGTGATTATATATTGATTGACCGTCATAATAATAAAAAATGATATTATAAAAAGAAGAGCTGAAATGAATTATTTTTTTTTACGTTTCTGATCGTGTGATTTATATTCAAATAATAATTATTAATGTATATTTTTTGTAAAGTGATTGAAATTAAATATATTTATAAAATTTATGGTAATATTTTTATTGTTGAAAAATTGCCAAGAAATAATCATCATCAAATTGGCGTCATTATAATTGTAATTTTATTTAACTTAATAGCAATTAAAAAATTACAAAGGAACTGAGGATAATGGTCAACTAACAGACTTTAAAAGAAAGAAAAAAAACTTCACATGTGAAAACACGTACCAGTGAGTATCAAACTGCCAATCTTAAGATCAGTAGACGATGGCCCTCAACCACTTAGCCAGTAGGAAGACAAAATTTTTCTCCCCAAAAGTGGTTAAAAAGAAAGCATGTGTATGAATACAGTGTCATGCATTTTCGGTGAAATTTCCATAGAATGGCGAAGAAATATAGTCCGATTTTTCATGCGCATTATAAAACGAACAAGAGTCTTGCTGGAAACAAGTAAATTGTTATTTGGTTCATCTGAAACATATTTATTTGATTTTTAAAAAATCGCCCGTGTCATTTTCGAGAGAAAAAAAATCGAATTATTTAACGAACGAGAGTTTTCCCAGAAAAAAGAAAAGTGTTATTCACCTCGCCTTAATCACATTTATATTATGTATCAATTTAAAAATAATCGTTAGAACCGTTTTCGAGATTTTCAAATTAGGAACTTCCTCGATATCATACGAACGTTTTCACTTTAAAAATGGCTATTTAGATCTCAAAATATACTGCACGTAGAAATGTAAAAATTTCAGTATACGAGTAGACTGCAGATATAAGACTGTTCTAGAAAATTCAGAACAATAAGACCTATATCTGCTGAGTTATTAAAAGGCGGCTTTTCGCGTTTTCTTTGATGTCGAGTTAGCTGTATATATGAGTTCCGCCATCTACGAATTCTATGATACGATACGATACGATACGATTTTAGGCTTAAGGCTGCGTCACTCGGAATACTACAGTCTTCCATGATTTTGTGTCTATCTTAAAGAACTTATTTTGTATTTTAATTGTATATCTTTCATAAAAAATAGAATGTAAGGTCATAATATAAATGTGCTAATGCACAACTTAAACGACATTTATGTTCTAATATTCTTGAACACACTTAAAATAGTTAAATTACATAATTTTATAAATAAATAAAATCTATGATTAAAATAGAATGTATCAGCGAATGTAGCCCATGGAATAAAAGTTAGCAACAAGTTATATTTTGCTAAAACTTTATTAAACACAATGTTATAGATGAAAAGTTTTTTAGATTTAATGCTATATTATTATAATGTATAATATTCTTTTTTAAGAAAAATAGCATAGAAATAAATTTTTCCTTTTTAAATGTTTTTGGTTTTTATATACTCTGATTTAAAAATATGAAGATTGCAAACCATGAAATTGGGAATAATGCTATATAGAATAATTATTAAATAAGAATGTGCAATTAAAAATTATTTTTTAAATGCAAAGTGCAATAAATAATAATGCAATAATAAATAATAATGCATAATTAAATGCAATAAATAATAAGTATTATTTTTAGTTCAATCAAATTTTTTTTATAAACGCACTAAGTATAAATAATGGGTATTAAAAGTATTTAATGTAAATTGATACTACCTTCTCTAAAATTATTTATTTTTTTCATAATACAGAAATATCATTTTATATACATAATCAAAAACACATAAAATAAATATGTAAAAATATATTATAATAAATTATACTTTGTAAATAAAAAAACTTTCTTATTTATGAACAAATTATCAATATTAATCCTTGTAACTGTAATACGAATATAAATCAAAACAATACTGCACAGCCAGAATTTGGCTTCAAAGAGGGGTTTATTGATAATAAATCCAGTAATCACTGCTTATTTGAATCACTAGTTAATTGAATTAGTCTTTTTAATAAATGAAATCGTAATGCATAGTCTGTGAAACTTACTTGATTTTTTTCCTTAAGGAAAAAAAAGTGTATAGAACCAGAAAATGTATAATAGAATTATTCAATATGTTGTTATTTTTTTTACAATATTTATTGTATTTTTTTATTTTTTTTTTACCTATTATTATTAATTAAAATTTCTGATTCAAGAATTTTAAATTCAGGTAGATAGATTTTTTTTTCTTGATTATAGAAACAGCAGCTATGCTGGACGTGAACATGGTTCATTTAAACAGCATTTACTGTATTAGTGTTTCAAAATATAAAGTGAAATAACATAAAATTATACAGTAAAGCACCGAATATACGTCTTTCAGGGGACCATTCTAAAAGGACATACAATCAAAATAGTAGGGGAGACTTGGGAGACTTGATCCCTTTTTCAGTTTTTAATTTTTATTTTGGAAAAAACAAAATATTTAAAAAATGTTTCCAGTTATTCTTAAAGGCTCATGTGCCTTTCTTCTTACAGTATTTTTTTTATTTTTGAAAAATTATTTTTAAAATAAAAATAAATAGTTTTCCAAAAAATAAAAAAAGGATCATGTCTCCCCAATTGGAGGGAGACTTGATCCTCGAAACAAATGCATTGAAATGACTCAAATTAATTAGTAGAAATCAAATTTATTGTTGACTAAGATGTAAAAAGGAAAAAAAACACAATGATCAAAAACATTTTCAAAGCTTGAAAAACCAAATGTAAATGTTAAGATTATTGCAGTTTGAAGAATTCCACCGAGTATGGTTGGTTTGGGTAGTTTTTTCTCAATGTCATCATTATCCACAACACTATTGTCAACCTTTTCTGGATACATAAATTGGTTGAAATCAAGTCCTCGTTTTCTTAGAAAATTGATTTCATATTCAGATGATAAAATCTTCTTTTAAATTTTTCCTGCGAAATGACTAATTTTCTTCTTTCCCAGAATTCACACAATGACAAAGTCATTTTCACCAATCGACAAATATTTTGGATCTTCAATGATTTCATTAGAATTGTCATCAAGTGGATCTGGGTCGGTTGAATCATAAACACTATTAACTGCTTTTATAACTTTCTGAAGATTTGGGTCTTTCACTTTTAGTGTTTTTACTTTTTTTCTTGGGATGAAATGGGTTTTTCCTGACTTTTGTTTTTTATTCAGTTGACGATCTTGTATTTTTCTTCATTCTGTCTTTTAGTTGGTGTGCTTGTCAAAATTTTTGAAGACCCTTTTTTCATTTCTTTAGATTTTCCCATTTTTGATAATGAAACTTTAGGGAAGGCTTGTATGTCTGCTGGTGTCACTATGTTTGGTTTAACTGTATTATTTTTACTGCTTGTTGGAGTTAATGGTTGATTTGAGACGAAAGATGATAAAAAATCATCTTGAGAAATTCCTGTTTAAGGGATATTCCAGTGATTTTAAATCCATTTATTATGTTATTTGTCATCATGGCTTTAGGATAGGCAATTCCGATCAGTTCAGCAAATTGATAAATTGTTGTTCTTTGAGCAGGATATTTAGTCGTCCAGTCTTGAACAGCTGCATTAAAATATCTTTTAAATGGTCCATATGCAGTACGATCCAGAGGCTGCAATTTGTGAGAAGTGTGCGGTGATATTGTTAACAAAATTATTCCATTTTCTTTGTCATAATTCAAACTCTCAATGCAATGCTTATATGGTTATCATGATTATTCATTATGATTAACACTTTACTGTTTTGGTTATAATATCTTGCATTCTTTACGAAGTGCTGTAAAAATTTTGCAAAGTTAGAAGTATGTCTCACATATGCATTCATTCACCGTGTGCTTGCTAACCATCATATGCAGCCACATATTAACTTTCTGTCTTTGTCAACCATCTAAAATCAAGCAACCATATTCTAACTAATACAGATAATATCTAAATATCACAACGAGAAGTAGGTGGTTAATAAAATTTAACATTAATTTAGCTTAACTTTGGTTTGGGGAGACTCGATCCCCAGGATCAAGGCTCCCCATACAACAGGGATCAAGTGTCCCTAATGTGCATGTTTGGGGAAAAAAGTTGCTAAATCAAAAATAAAGATATTGTGTTGAATTTAAATAACAACATTTAAGGAGTAAGGTACGTTAGTATATTATACCAATAAAATTAAGTAATTTAGTTATATTTAGCTAAAAATATGAAACACAAACTACGTACTCAAAAAGAAGTTTGATTGTAAGAAAACAGAGATTCCTCTTTTACAAGAAAAATAAAAATGGCTGAATCAAAGTATGTTGCTAAATATGTTGATAAGGGATCACTTTATTAATGTTTCCAGTTTCAGAGACTTAATTGCATTTTTTCTTTGGTTTTAGACCTAGGGATCAACTGTCCCAAATCTCCCCTAGTCGCGAAAGGTATAAAATCTTTGACTGTGCAAATATAATGCTGCAGTCATACAAATTTAATTTTGCTGTTATTTTTGTTGTTCAAGATGCACTATATATTGAAAAAAAAGTTAAAACATTGGAAAAAAAAACATTAAATATTCATTTCTGAAACAGAAAAATAAAATTGAGTATTATCAATCCTTATATTTTTTGTAGGGGAGAGGGGGTCACATGTGAACAATTTTTACATTTTTGACTATTTCTCAAAATTGTTATGAGCTATTGCAACAAAAATTTATTTATATGAATATTTACACTTTGTTTGTTCCTTTGGTAAAACTTTTGGATGCATTTATCAAAAATTTCTAACTGATATCATCATTCTAAGAATTGTCTAAATTTGTTCATGTGTGCCCCGGTGGAAGGGGAGTTGTGAACAGACCTGGGGCACATGTGAACACATGCATAAATAAGACAAAAATATTTTTTTGTGAATAAAAACTAACTAGATGCCTTCTTTCTAGTTGTGTGAATCAATCAATAAATGTTTCAACATAGATACAAGAAATTATTCGTAAAATTATACACTAATATACCTACTCTTTTTGAGTCAAGCGTAGCAAAACTGTGTTACTTTTAAATAAGTTATTGAATAATTTTGTTATTGTGTTTTTACTTTTTTCTAAATATTATGCAATGTGTATAACAAAATTGTGCATCGTGGTTTTATAAATTGGTAAAATTGTGATATAAATAATTGATGATTATCACAGTACTACTTATCACTTTTTTTGGTCAACTAAATTTAACTTTCATAAAATAAAATATCTTACAAGTACTTTATTATGGGCTAAGAAAAAATAAATACATTTAAAACTGGAAATCATTAAAGAATAACAAATATATTGATTTTTACAGAAAGCCACCACTTCTAATTGTTATCTAACTTCCAGTAAATTAAAACTGTGAAATAATCTTAAAAACATTGAATTTATAGCTCAATGTTTGACAAGGGTAATTAAATTTTAAACTAAAAAAAAAAAATGCATTCACAGACTTAAAAAATACCTTCATAATCTAAAATAGAAAAATGGGGCACTTGTGAACTGTTCATAAGTGCCCCATCTACCAACTTAAGCCTAACTTAAAGAAAAAAGATATTTTTAATTGAAATAAGGAAACAAAACTTTTTGTAGACTACCTAATTAATGCCACTAAAGAATGCAACACTGAAATTCTACTTTTAAAATGTCTTGAATGAATTTTTACTTCAATAACTTTAGATGACATTTTTACTTAACATCTTCTAAAACAAACAAATTACAAACAACCGGAAATCAAAATTGCTCATTGTTCTGAAAATTCAGCCAAAAGATGGTACCAATACTGTCATATATTGGTATTTTTTTATTTCAGATTAACTGAGTGAAATAGGTACTGTTCACATGTGCCCCATGTTTACATCTGCCCCCCCCCTCTCCCCTACATCACTTTTTTTATTGTATGTATAAAGAGATTTTATTTAAAATAATCTTTAATCATCGTCTGACATGCTGATTCTCTTTCAGACTTAAGTACAGCATTATTTATGGAGTTAAGTTCCTGGAAAGTTTTCTCACTAATATTGTGGAAAGCAAAAAAGGTTTTAAGTGACCAGACCACCCATTATTCATTCTTTTTATCCCACTCCCTGTTCCGCAAAATTGAAATAACACCTGTAGCAGTTACACTTGTTGTTTGTTCTTCATCTTTCTCTAAATATCATTAGCAGAAAAAAAAAAGAACGATGCTGGGGGGAAAAATTTTGAGAAAATCAGTTACAGCATGAAAGAAATGATGTATAAACAGAACATTACAACATTAAAATACACAGGGATGAATCAAGACTGCACTGAAATGACGTATATAAATGTAAAAGTACAAATGATACAACGTATAAATGAAAAACGGGTTTTACTGTATTAGATTTAGGCAAAGTGTTTCAAAAGGGATGAGATTAAGAGATGGAAGTAAACAATTGCAAATCATTTTTGTATAGTAGATCAGGGTTGCAATCCATTCTTTCAGTAAAAAATGAATAAAACCCAAGAGGAAAAAGAGCTTTTAATATCTGGTAGGTTATAAAAATTAATTTTCATTCACACTCAAATTATTTTAAAACGTTTGAAAAGCAGAAATCTATGAATCTTATAATGAACTTTCTAGATCAGTATTTTTTCGATTAACTTTCTCTTTCATGATTGATCTTTATAATTATATAGTGCATTTCAGTATCATAGCATAGAATAGAAAGAGATTTAAATAACAAACATTTTAATTCAGAGTAGAATGTCTTAAGGCAACATCGAAATTAGCTACATTTTCGATCGTATTTTTAAATTTAGATATACAGTAGATTCCCTCAAATCTGCATAGCTTGTAACTACAAGTTGTGCATATTTTGCAGATTTCTGGTCACTGCTTTAATTGCATTTTTAAATAGTAATTTGAATGTAATAATGTCTTTGAAATCATAATTAATGCTTACACTGTAGTAAACAGTAAAATAATTAAATATTAGAGTAAATTAACAAAAACTAAGAATATTTAAAAAATTATTATAATACTATAAGTAAAAATCGAGTTAAAAACTAAATATGCATAATAATGATGATATAAATTTTTCTTCGATTAGTTAATGAAACTCACCTCATAAAGGTACACTAATAATTTACATCTAAATTGTCAGAAAACAAAGTTTTATTTCACGTTTAGCCAAATTTTATAACCATAAAAGATATATTAATGCATAAATTATTTGGTAAAAAGATCATGATTACAACTGATATCAGTGCTATTTTGAATTTTTTCAGAAATAAATTTATACTTTCTTTATGAGAAAGCATGAATTCAGTCATATTAACCAGAATTACATTTTAAAATGTGTATGAAATGACATAAAAATTTAAACAAGAAAGAAAAATTGTGCTGCATCAAGCATAGATTATGAAACATTTTCCAACACTTCCAGAATACTTTTTAAAAACTTTGTTGTTTAATAAGGTAAAGAAGATACCTAAGTAAACTTTTCAGAAAATGCATTAACACATTTGAAGAACAGATTTCAACAATTGCTGCACATAGCCAGAATGGTACTCTAATTCTTTTGTGCAGCTCTGTATATTCTACATAGTATGTTAAAATTTAGTTTAGGTAGAAAATTCATAACACATTTGAAATTTCACCTTTAGCAATTTCCACCAAAGCAAAGATGGAAATGTACTTGAATTCTTTTGTGCATCCCTGCATATAAGACTTTTATACAACCTGCATATTAAGCTGAAATTTAATTGAGGGAAAAGCATATTTAAAACTACTGAAATCACACTTCCAAAAATTCTGTCAATTCTGTCAATAGGCAGCCATTTATCCAGTTTTTTACATAGCACTGTATATGATTTTATTTATATGCTACAAATATCTCTGAGTAAACTAAATGCAGCTGAGCTTGAAAATGCATAACTCAAATTAAAAAAAACACCTTTAAACAATTCACACACTCTCTCAGTAATGCTTACGAATTATTTTGTGTAACCTTGTATATGGCCTATAGAATTTATATTCACCATGTAGTGTGCAACAATTTAGTTAAACTTTAAGCAGATACCATAACAGAAAACACACTTTCAACAATCATCCCTAATAAACAATACTTCAGATACCTACTGTAGTTGTATCCGTAATCTTTTATGTGTAAATGAACAATAAATGTGATACACATCATATTCTACTGCAAGCATCTTGTAGTACAGCTCAGCAATGTATATCAATTTCATCAAGTTTGAAAACATTCAACATAGTTAAAATACGCTTTGAACAATTTTTTCTGGTAGATTATTATATAACCGGCTCTTGTGTATGACTCTGTAATTGAATGATAAATGCTTTACATCCCATATTCTACAGAAAGCCTGTTTTAGTGCATCTCAGAAATTCATAGCAATCTTATTTATTTGTAAATGGAGTAACATCATTAAAATACACCACAAACGATTTTTCTTTGTAGACCATAATATAACAGAATACTTTTGAGTTCCCCTGTATGTGTACTGTCTGTGCTACAGATAATGTATTCTATAAGTACCAGTGCAACTCAATAATGTATATAAATTTCATTATGTTTAAAATTCTGTAACACTGTTGAAATACCCCGCAAATCATTTTTTTCCCATAGACCTTAACATAATGGAATACTTTTGAATGCCCCTATAAATGAATTATGCATGCTACACACTCCATTTTCAATACCAAACATGCCATGGCAAAGCTCAATAATGTATATCAATTACATGTCAATCGAAAAATATTTACACGGTTTAGAGCATGGACAGACAAACAAATCAAAGTCATAAACACTTTTCAACTATATTGGAAAGTGTTAAAAATGGTGAATTTTTGCCCTACATCTGAACTGAAAGTTTCACTTTTTACATTTGCAATGATGTGCAAATTTTACGCATTTTTGGATTTGAAGAAGTCAACTGTATATTTCCAACATTTAATTTTAACCCTTTCCTGTCCTGCAAAACAAAAGACTCTATTATATATTCCCACATTAAAATAAAAAAACTTCTTCTTCCCTTCTATATGCAATTAGTAAAACACGTAAGATAACTCACAGTGAGTTCCTGAACTCACAGTGTTTCAGGAAACTATAGTATATACAAATAGAGTCCACTATACGAAACTAGAAATAGCTGTTGGGAAGCTAAGGATCATGAGCAACCAATCAATCGCAAGCCTGGTTTGAAATACATGCTTAACAAGCTCTTTAGAACATTTGTTTTTATTGTAAACTAGCTGACCTGTCCAGCATTGCTCGGGCAAGTGATAATATTCTTAAATCAACCTTAAATTCATATGATTTTATACCTGTTGTGCATGCACTGAGAAATCTGTTAGTTCTGCTTTCCACTGCCAGGGTGGTGCATTCTGTTCTGAACAAAACTCTGACACATGTGCCCGCTTCCTGTGTCACTGCATAGCAGACGTACTTTGTCTGCAAAGTCTGCTAGTTCCAATATCCACCTTCAGATAACGCACTCTGTTCTAAACAAAAATATATATCCGAATGAAACTAAGTTATTCAACCTTTCTGTAGATATATTACTTAAGGGGGGTTACAGAATCAAATAAGAATTTAAAAGATTTGATCATAATAATATCTGTCATGTGGACTAATTGAGATATTTAATCAAAAGTAGCTGCCTCCCCTCCCCATTCCTGCAAATATAACAAATACAAAAATTTCTTTATAAACAAATTGTGAAGACATTTATTGTTTTCTTCTAAAAATTGATTTTTTTATAAAATAAAAAAGTTATTTATAGATTTCTTGATTCATCGTAACATTTTGTGCATAGGTGCATTAATTTCAAATTGATAAATGCGGTATTAAAAAAATTCTATAGAGCTGGAAAATTACTTACTCTTTTTAGTCACGTGTTGTTTTGAAATAATATTGGGGTCTGCTTCAAGAACACATCTCATTGGCTGCGCAAATGCTAGACATATGGTCTCCTCGGATCGAGAATGAATCCTGCGATTTGATAAAAACCTATGCTTTAATTGAATTATAAATAATTTGCCATTCTTGTAATTGGGGTTTTTAATTAATAACTCAACTAATTATTAGAAATTAAAAATTGTTTTGTACCAGGTGCACCAGGAGAAGACTCGGTTGAGTGAAGAAAAAAAACAAAATATTTGCCAGTCGGTTATGGGAGGGAAAAAAATCGCAAAATTCTTCAATCAGCCGCGGAAAAAAAAAAATGCTTAGTTCGTCCATTGATCGCATGAAAAGAAAACTTGAAAGTTTCACTAGTAAGTCGTGGGGGAAAATTAAAAAATTCGCAAACTGTTTACGGAAAAAAAATAATTAAACTCGTTGATTGACTGCAGTGAAACTCATCAAAATTCATCCATCAACTGTATATTAAAAAAATCACGAGTTTTGCAAATCAGTTGCAAGAAAAACCCCTGCAAATTTCGCCAATTGGTAGAAATAAAATATCGCAAAATTAGTCAATCGGTTATGGGGAAAAATTGCATAAATCGTCATTCAGTCATCGGAAAAATTTGTGAAATTTGTCAGTCAGTAAGAAAAAAAAGAGAAATTTGTCAATTAGTTGCGGGAAAACATAGCAAAATTTTATTGATAAAAAAGGACTCTAAACAAACCACAATTCAAAATATTTTTGTGAACAAGGTATATGAGTGTCCTTTTTTAAAAATTCCGCCTGGAATCCCTTTTTTTTCTACAGTCAACACTAATCCGAGTATACCAATAAAACGGTGCTTTAAATTTTTATGCTTATATCAGCATGTTTCCCTAAACAATAATCTAATTTTATATTATAGTCTTTATTTTAATCTAAGTGTTTGTTCTAATTTAAATTTCAGCAAATGATAATTACTAAATTCCTTAAAAATTAATGTCTTAAATCAGAAAACATTAAATAGAATTTACTATTACCTTAGCAGTACATAATAGAACACAATTAAAAAAAAAAAAAAACAATAAGTGACTTACTTTTCATAAAGATAGGCAATACAGGAAAATAAAAAAGTAGTGTAGCTTCCATGCTGCATACAAAATGTGTTTTAGCCTGCAAGTTTGCCTCTAAAAGACTAAACGATTATTTCTAACCTAATAGTCTCCCAGGCGCATTCCAACGGGCCAACACAGGAGTAAGGAGCCAACAAGCTGCAACTCAACTAGATATTAGTTGACTTTGCTCTTTCTACATCGATCATCATCATGTTAGGACAATAATTGATGCTGCTGATGAACAGATCATAGCACAGCTTAACACCTACCATCCTTGTTGCATTTCTATCATAAACTGAAGCAGCTAAAGCAACTAGCAAATTAAAAGAGAAAAAAAAATTAATACATGCATACATATACAGATATAGTTTTTAAAAAGCTAATATTATTTACTAATGACTAATTAATTATTAAGAAATTTAAGTATGCTTATAGACAAAATTAGATACTATAGTTTTGTCACTATATCATCTAAATATTTATTACAGAATGCTAATTATGAAAAAACACTTAAAATGCTATAAATATTAGAATAAATTTATCGCATCGTATTTTAAAAAAGATATACTGCAAAATAGTTCTTTTGTTTACATTACATTTTTATCAAGTTTTAGGATAAAGTTGTAATATAGATTCCAAAAGGCCTCAACACAAAAAACAGTTGAAGGTGAATACGTACACTAAGCCCAAAATATAACACAAAAATAAATAAATATTTTATTTAAACGGTAAATGTCAATTTTTTATTAAAGTACTACTCAAAATCAAATATGGGAAACTGAAAATAGCTGATTATATATATTTATTAAAATAGTATCATTTGTAACATTAACAAAAACCTCATAAAAGAATTTTATTTCTAAGCAACGATTTATAAAATTACATATGCTTTCACTTACATTAGGCCTAAGTTCCATCAACTGTTACAAGACTTTAATAAAACTACATTTAAATACATAAACAGTTATATTAATACTTTAATGTCCTACCTGCACATGCTTAAAATTGTTCTGGTGGACTTTAAAATCTTTCTACAAAAGATTAAGTTTATTATACGTATAAAATACTCACATCTAATTATAAGAAAGTTTCTGTCATAATTTTAATTGGAACAGATGTATTATAATCTCCTTTTAATTTTTGAAAGATTACCTTACCACTAATTTCTTTAAAAACATTATTTGCAATGTGACTTCACATTTAAATTTTTCCTTTTCTCTGTATTCATAGTTATTAACAAAACAATAAGAGTAAAAAGCAATTGAAGAATCAAGATTTAACAAATTTCAGTTTCAGTCGATACTTAATTTTAAATCATACCAACTGTATCACGTAATTGCTCTGATGACACTAAATATAATTAAGAAAAAAAAAACACTGTCGTCTTAAAACAAACTTTTTATCTTTTAAAAATGCTTTTTTTTTCTTACTTTCAAACACTTAGTCTCATTCATATGAATAGAAACGACAAACCCTTTTTGCATCTTTTAAGAACACTTTTTTACTTCCAAAAAGAAAACACTAGAAACATTTAATGCATAAAAACATATCTCCCCCCCCCCCCCCCAACCAGCCTTTTTTTCATCTTTTACAATAAAACCAATTAGTGTAATTGCCCTGGTAACAAACAAGATGGGGATACTATCTAAGGCTGGTCCACACTTTTTTTTTTTTTGCTTAGTGGCAGACTTTAGGTATCAACACCTTTTCAATCAATGAAAATAATCACTCCGTCGCTAACAAGACATGCTGATTTAACTTAAAATACATTGAATAGGCATTTATTGGAATATGTATCGAATTGGAACGGTAATGTGTACAAATTTTTCGAAATGGGCACATAGAAAAGCTACATATGGTCTGAATATCTCTCAACTGATTTAAACTTCATACAAAGTTATAAATCTTCATAAAAGTTTCAACATTAATCTTAACAACAAAAAGAAAGATAGCATATCTGTAGGTGAAATGCATTAAAAATAAAAAATAGATCAGCAGGGTTTTTTTTTTTACATGACAAAGTTCACAAGTAAATATCTGAAAAGGAGTAAAGAGCAAACTGTTTTGCAATCTGATCTTTCTTGCTTAAAAGAGAACAGGAAAATGCAAAATACATTGGCTTATTTATTTTATAGAAATTTTGTTTACATGCTTACTTAAACATGCAGGATCAATTACCTACAATAAGCAAAACTGGACTGAAGTTTGCCTGTAATTAATTTTCCATTTAGATATCAATGGGCTACAGTAAACAATATCCTTCTTAATACTTACAATTATTTTAAGTGAGCAAAGGGAAATATAAATCTACATAGATCAGAAATACCCTATCAGGTAACCGAATATAATCAATGAAGCAAGTAATTCATTTAAAGAAACAAATATTATTAAAAAAATACTTTTATTCTTTGTATACTAATAACATTCAATAAAAATAAAATAATTTTGAGAACTGGACATATCTTCATTCTTATATCAGAAATGAAATCCTTAAACGGAGTATATAATTGGCATTCCAATATTAATAAAATGTATCTGAATGATTACCAAGAATAGCGATATTTATCCTACAAAAGTGCAACAATTTAAACAATCCGTATGATTACCTACTATTTATTAAATTAAAAGACAATAATAAAAGATATCTATTCAACATGTCAATAAAACTTACCATTTTGCTTCAATCACAAAAAATAGATTCCTCTTTGACGTAAAAAAAGAATAATTTTAAATACAACAACGCTATAAAGTATAAATATTACTTCGTACATTCATAACGCCGCCATTACTATAAAAAAGCTCTTTTTTATTTGGCTGCGCTTGGGTAAGCGGTGCTGAGGATTGAACAGAGATCATTCCTTCAAAATCACGTTCTAACGACCTAAAATCTGGTGCTTAGGTAAATAGTTAGTCCTTGGGTCGACCAGTGAAAACACAGAAGTCTTTATGGAAAGTCAAATTTCGCCACTGAACGCAGCTTGGAAATCCGCATAAAGCGCCCTCTTTCATAAGAAAAAGACTTCTACTTCTACTACGAAATACCCGGATTGACGGCCAAGGGTCTTGCCTGTGGGGCCGGGGCCACTCCCTTTCGCTTTCCCTTTTGACGCTGAACGGTCATCCTTGTCGAAGCGGAGTAACTGCGTCTCTTTAAACAAGTACTATGGGTAAGAAATTATAAAGAAAATTTGTATTTATTCTCTTGTGTAACGTACTTAATTGATAGATCTTTTGTATAAAATCAAATTTTGCGTTAATTAATGAAATTATAGGTGATCAACAGGTTTATGACATAAGCCTGTTTTTTTGGGTGCGGCTTTGTTACAAATATGTTGTTTCTTAATTTTTAGTGTTTATATGTTGAAAAAACTTGATTTCAGCTCTAAAATGTGTTGATCTTACTCTAACATTTCAGTCTCATGTATTAGTTTTTAGTTTGGGCTATTTTCTTATTTTATGCGAAGACTGGAACTAAACTGCTGTTTATTTTATTGCGTCGTTATCTAAACTTGACATTGTAAGCTAACAGTATGTTTGTTATAAAATTTCTATTTTTATGTATTTATCTTAATGTTTTTTGCTTATAAATTTACAAAAATTTGCTGTCTGTTACTAAATTTTTGGATATTTCTATTGCCACAGTTAATTTTCGATTGGTAATGGGAAACGGTGGCAAAATTATGTGATGTAATGCAATCACAATTGGAAAATAATAATTAACTATTTTTATATATGAAAAATTTCCAAAAGAAGGTTTGTGTTTTGTCAATATAATTTAGTAGGTAGTGGAAGATGCTGGTTGTGTGATAAACTAGTATGTATAAAAATAAAATATGAATAACAATTTAAAAAATATATACTGGCAACTAAAGATGAAAATAAGGAATTTTGCTTAGTGGCCACTGGCCGGTAAGTTGATTTTTTTTTTTAGTAGCCAGTTACTGGCTAGTGAGAATAATTTCTTTAGTCGCCAGAAAGTACATTTATGTAACTGAATATTTAATTTTAAAATACACAAGTTTACAGTAAATAAGTAATTTATGTAATAAAAATATTTTATTTCATATTGTTTTGAATAAACTTGAGATACTAATTTCCAATCTATTTTAAAATTTAAATTAAGTTAACAGCAAAGTTATGTGTAACATGCTTATATAGCTAACTACACAACCCTCTCCTGGAACTAATTATGCATTTTTTTCATGATACTTTAACAAAATTCGCGTTTTTCCGCGGAATGTATTGGCGATGTTTGTGTTTCTTCCGCGATCCTTTGACAAAATGTTTTTTGCGCGATCTTTTCACAAAATTCGTATTTTTTTTCGCGATCTTTTGACAAAATTCGCATTTTTTCGCGACCTTTTGACAAAATTCGCATTTTTCCGCGACCTTTTGACAAAATTCGCATTTTTTCGCGACCTTTTGACAAAATTCGCATTTTTTTTCGCGACCTTTTGACAAAATTCGCATTTTTTTTCGCGACCTTTTGACAAAATTCGCATTTTTTTCGCGACCTTTTGACAAAATTCGCATTTTTTTTCGCGACCTTTTGACAAAATTCGCATTTTTTTTCGCGACCTTTTGACAAAATTCGCATTTTTTTTCGCGACCTTTTGACAAAATTCGCATTTTTTTTCGCGACCTTTTGACAAAATTCGCATTTTTTTTCGCGACCTTTTGACAAAATTCGCATTTTTTTTCGCGACCTTTTGACAAAATTCGCATTTTTTTTCGCGACCTTTTGACAAAATTCGCATTTTTTCGCGACCTTTTGACAAAATTCGCATTTTTTTTCGCGACCTTTTGACAAAATTCGCATTTTTTTTCGCGACCTTTTGACAAAATTCGCATTTTTTTTCGCGACCTTTTGACAAAATTCGCATTTTTTTTCGCGACCTTTTGACAAAATTCGCATTTTTTTTCGCGACCTTTTGACAAAATTCGCATTTTTTTTCGCGACCTTTTGACAAAATTCGCATTTTTTTTCGCGACCTTTTGACAAAATTCGCATTTTTTTTCGCGACCTTTTGACAAAATTCGCATTTTTTTCGCGACCTTTTGACAAAATTCGCATTTTTTTCGTGATTTTTTTTGATAAAATTCGCGTTTGTTTTCGTGATTCTTTGGCGAAATTATCTTTTTTACGCTATTCTTTGCCAAAATTCGGGTGTTTTCTGCGATCTATTGAAATTAGCGTTTTTTCGCGATCCATTGACGATATTTTGCGTTTCTTCTGCGATCCATTGACGATATTTTGCATTTTTCTGCGATCCATCGACGATATTTTGCATTTTTCTGCGATCCATCGACGATATTTTGCATTTTTCTGCGATCCATCGACGATATTTTGCATTTTTCTGCGATCCATCGACGATATTTTGCATTTTTCTGCGATCCATCGACGATATTTTGCATTTTTCTGCGATCCATCGACGATATTTTGCATTTTTCTGCGATCCATCGACGATATTTTGCATTTTTCTGCGATCCATCGACGATATTTTGCATTTTTCTGCGATCCATCGACGATATTTTGCATTTTTCTGCGATCCATCGACGATATTTTGCATTTTTCTGCGATCCATCGACGATATTTTGCATTTTTCTGCGATCCATCGACGATATTTTGCATTTTTCTGCGATCCATCGACGATATTTTGCATTTTTCTGCGATCCATCGACGATATTTTGCATTTTTCTGCGATCCATCGACGATATTTTGCATTTTTCTGCGATCCATCGACGATATTTTGCATTTTTCTGCGATCCATCGACGATATTTTGCATTTTTCTGCGATCCATCGACGATATTTTGCATTTTTCTGCGATCCATCGACGATATTTTGCATTTTTCTGCGATCCATCGACGATATTCTGCGTTTTTTCGCGATTCTTTTACGAAATACGGAGTAATGTATTTTCACCCCGATTGTGCTGTTTTCACGCTAAATTCCACATTAATCATTGTTTATAATCTTAAGGATTTCATTTCAGTATCTTTGTGTAGCGATTTTTTTTATTGATATATTAATAACGATAGTTCAAAAGGTTAATTTGTGGCGTGGGCAGACCTGCCAACTGCTATGAAAAAATCGTAGTTGCTACAATTTGGACCTATAAACTACGATGCTATGAAAATCGATCTTAAACTACGATTTTTTGCAAAAAAACACAAATGCATTTTTTGTTTCTAGTTGCGACTTTTAGCCCATGCAGCATATTTTTCAGGAGTGATTCTGTTCCAAAATTTCAACATATTCGTTTCCGAAAGTTTTAAAAAACTGGTCATTAGTCTGACAATTCGGACATTAAAAATGCTCATGAAAAAAGAAAATCTGGGGCTGCAAAACAAACTTCTTAACATAAAACACTCTTTATGTATATTAACCACGAATGAATCTGTTTCTGTATATATTTATATAAGAACTCCCTTCCTTAAAAACAGGGGTATATTTTATGAGTTTCTTGAGGGGGGGGGGGGGGGCTTTCAGGGGCATGATTTGAAATAGTGTGCGGAATCGCGTGATTAGCACACCGAAAAGAAAAGTCTTGCATAATGAAAAATGCTGTGCAGTATTTCCCCTTACGAATTCTGCAACATGATTCTTCTGCGAGTATATTTTGAAATTTCTTCGAAGTCCGCGAATTTTTTTTTTTCTTTTATGGAATTTTCCCAAATTAATTTGTGAATTGATCGTGGAAAAAATTGAGCATTTCTTCAAACGATCGTGTAAAAAGTATCGGGTATTTCGTCAAAGATCTCAGAAACAAATAGTGATTACCTGCAATTGGTCGCTGAATAAAATCGTTATTTTTGTTAGAGTTCAAAAAGAAATTGCGAATTTCGTCAAAAGATTGTGCAAAAAATCATGAATTTCAATAAACTATCAAGGGGAAAATATTGCAAATTTCGTCAAAAGGACGTGTAAACGAGCAGTGAATTTTGTTAATTGGTCGCGAAAAGATATCGAAATTTTTGCCGATCGGTCACGCAAAACTGTTGTGAATTTTGCCGATCGGTTGCGATAAACTATTGCGAATTTCGACAAATGACCGCATAAAAAAAAAATCAATTTCGTCAATTGGTCGCAGAAGAAAATAAATTTCGTTGAAGGATGGTAAAAACGTGAATTTTCTCAAAATATCGGAGAAAGAAAACTCGAATTTCATCGAAAGATCAGTAAGAAAATGCAAAATTCATCGAAAGATCAGTAAGAAAATGCAAAATTCATCGAAAGATCAGTAAGAAAATGCAAAATTCATCGAAAGATCAGTAAGAAAATGCAAAATTCATCGAAAGATCAGTAGGAAAATGCAAAATTCATCGAAAGATCAGTAGGAAAACGAAAAATTGGCTACGAAAAACCAACCAACCTGCAGATTAATTTAAATTTTGTGTGCTACGATTTCATTTTGAAAGGTTAGCAGGTCTGCGTGGGATTTTAAAGGCTTTTTATCTTTTTGTCATTCTTTTTTTGTAAATATCTCTTTAAATATTCGAAAATTATTACTTTTCACAGCAAATATGAAAATTCGCCTTTATCAACTCATTAATATAATTGAGTTGTTGACAAGAGAGATCGTTACATTTATGCATGTCATACCTCAATTGACCAGTTCCATTAATGTGTTACAAAGCAGTTTTAACCAATTTTATTAATTTAGATATTGCAACTTTATATCTTAGCATCTCTCTCAATAAAAATCGCAGATTAACTGTTTTAAAATTTCATATCTTTCTTTTTAAAAAGTTTTTTTTTTCTTGTGTGTAATTTTTATATCTGCTTAAAAAAAGAAAGGGAAAAAAAAAGCAAATTTAGACACATTTCTCCGAAAGAGGGAAATTCTGCAGCTCCAGGAAGGGGGGGGGGGATGCAAGGCCCACCACTCTCCTTCTTTCCAAATAAAGAAGTGTCAAGACTGCAAAAATTACTCTTCCAATATTAACAAGTATAAGATTGAAAAAGTAAGAATCCATTGAAATTGGGCCAACCATTTAAGTTATAAACTAATTTTCATATTTATTTTTAATATACAAGAATAAATCTGCTTAAAATGTCATGCAACTTTAATTTTTTCCTGTCCCGTGCTAGGGGATGCAATTCTAATATTTTCAAGAGGCATTTTTCAATTCAAATTTCTGCTTTTTAAGTTAGTTCATGGTTAATTATCATAATTAGTTCATGGTTAATAGTTTCATTCATGGTTAATTATCAATCAGCATTTTGAAATCCTTGATACATTTCTTTTGTGTCAGATTTCAATGAATCGTCTCAATACTTTTTGTTGCAATTTGTCGATCCAAAAATGTCTTTTATATAGTGGAATATTTTAATTATAAATTACCCATTTCTAAGTGTGTTTTAATTAATTTTAAAGATGTTTAATTGAGTTCCAACTAGAGATGGGAATGCTCGGAAAAACCCCGGAAAAGTTGGGGAAAAAAAACTTTTTTTCCGAAGGGCTATTTTTTAATTTTTCCAATTTGGAAAAATTTAAATTCATTTATAAAATAATGTAGTCAAAATTTTATAGCTGCTACAATCTGATACTTTTATTTATATTTTTTTCATGTTTAGTGTCCATGAAAATCTTAAGATGAAAAATCTTATTCATAAGCAGGGATCTCTTTAGAAAGAACTTGAATCCCTTAAGGGTGTTCTTAACTGCTCTGCTCAACAAGCGCAAAACATTTTGACACATTTACAAATTCATTTTTTAACGGAAATATATAAAATTGGAAAAACTGACCATGGAAGCAATTTGGAATCGACCTGTGTTTTCCATTTTTTGATCAATAAAATACCTATTGAGTTATATGCGATTTTGATCATGTGACAAACACATTTTTCACCCATTCTTGACCGGCTATTCTTCTTTCGTGTTGAAATTTGGTTCAAAACGACCACTTTGACACTATTTTCTAAAAGATCTATTGCGTTTGCAAAAAAATGGAAAAAACAGCTTGATTACATAGTTTTTGAACACCTGCTAGTTTCATGCGTTTAAGAACAAATATAAATTAAAACTTATGTCTCAAAGTTGCCCTTTTAGATTTGAGAACAGCCTTAAAGGATCCTTCATAGTTTTTTCTCCTTAAAACATATGACCTTTAACGAAATTCTTTCTCTTAAAAATAGACATTTCAGAATTTTTTGTACGATCTCCAAATTAAATTCTTCACAAACGTAATGATTTCAGGAAAAAAAAAAAAAACCTGTTGTATAATAACTGCAATAACCAATGAATCTATTATCTAGCTATTTATATGTACAAAGGACCATCTAAATAATGTCGTCTAAAAAATAATGTTAATTATGACAAATACTTAAATATGACAAATTTACAAAATTCCAATTACATTATACATTTCATTCGCATTTTTTACAAGTTCACAAGTTTTTATACAAGTTCACAATTTTGCAAAAACATGATCGTGTGAAAAAATATCCAAGCAAATCCCTGGTAAGATAAATGCAACTTCTCTCGTTAAAAATGAAAATTCATGTGCAAAAGTATTTCAATATTATACCAATAAATAAAAATGGTAAGTTGGAAAATTTAATGTAAAATTTGAAATATGCATTTATTTTTATTCGCATGGCTGTAATTTTTCACTATTGTTAAAAAAATTTCTTTTGATAATAACATGTAGTTGAAATTATGTATCACTTTTTTTCTTTTTTGAAATATATATTCTTAGATTTGTCTATATGTATTTTCAAAAAATACAAATCCATACAAACTTTGCAAAGAAAATGTAAGCAAATCTCTGTGAAAAATCTAGTTGAAAACAATTTTCAAACAGATGGAAAAATCCACCTGTTTTAAAAGTTTCATAAAAAAAAAATACCACTTTCAATATTAAGGATCTAAATCTTGCTAAAACATAGTTTGGGTTTAGTCTGGAAAGCTGTACCAAAACCACATATACAGGAAATGAAAATTATAACTTTTAGGGGAGGGGGGGGGGGGGGGGAGAAATAATACCAATTTTTAAACAACGGAAGATTTGAAAATGATAATAGTATTTATAATACTAATACCAGAACTACTATAATTATTCTTTTATTTCTTTCTTCTTGTTTCTTTTATATTTGAGTTCTTTATGTATTTGAAAACCAGTACTATGTAGATGAGATGTACAATACAGTTTAAAACTGCTTTACAACTACAGTAATATTGGTTGCTTGAAACTAGTTTCTTTTTTTTAATTAGCTCTACTGATATAAAAGTGCTACTGAAAAATCATTTTAACAGACACATGATATATTTCAAACACTGGTGTTAAATTAAGCAAGAAAAGCTACTGTCAGAATTCTGAGACTGAAAGGATAAACTTTTAAAAGCTGGCTTTTTTTCTCTTTTTTTTTAATAACATATTCACATGTAAAGGGAAGTTAATTTTTTTAACGTGCATAAATATTGAAAAAGTTTATTGTATACTTTTTAAGAAAATATAACTTATTTTTGAGAAACATTTATAGGAAATCAATTTTTCCAGAAAAAAAGTTTTTTCCGCCACTTCAACTTTTCCGGAAAATTTACATCTCTAGTTCCAACTTTATAAATAACCTTATTTCTTAATAATGAAGACATTAAGCACTTATGTGAAAACATCTGCTTGCTAATGTTAATCCAATGGTAGAAATTTTTTGAAATATTTTTTTTATGGATAAAGTCAATCTCTACAAAAGTAGTTTTTTATTTTTTGATTATGATTGCAGTTTTTTTATGACTTTAAAGGTTTTTTTTTTTTTTTTTTTTTAAATAAGGTTACTTTTGAAACTTGTTCTGAAAGTGAATCTGTTAAACATATAGAAAAGCAAATGAGATATTAAAAAAAATAATCTTGTATGATTAACATTAGAAAGCAGGTGTTTTTGCATGAGTGAAGTAGCCCCTTAATATTGCAATAACACATAGATACCAGTAATTTGTAGATAGAATTGCAAATATGTCAGCCAGTGCTGTAGTTGGAAAAAAATATTTGTTAGAACGCACCTTTTCACTTACTCTGTCACCCTTAATTTAACAATGGCAGGGCTTCCATAAGCGTCTATTTTTATTATTATTTTGCTTATGTTCTTCTTAATTGGTTTTTCTAAACAATATATAACAAAGATTTTTTTTTTAAATAGTGGTAGAACAAAAATAATCACCAATGGAAACCCTGCAATAACTGAAATAAAAAGGGTAGGAGGCAATAAAATAGCAACACAATTCATTGATTTGCGGTATGCCGCTTCGTTTATTGAAAGTACAAATTATATATTCAGTAGAAAATATATATGACTAATATTTATTAATATAAACACATTTTAGATACAACATTTCCCCAAGACAGTTTCCGCAGGGTGCTGCAGCCTGTCTGCCATTTGGTTTAAAAAAATAACATCCTTCTGTCCAAATGAGGATCTTCAATACAATGAGAGTCATCAAAAACATGCAAGATTTGGAAGCTTAGTATATTTTGCATCAAGAATCCAAGTTGGGTAAAGTGGAATTGCTTCAAGCACCTTAAGATCTCGACCTATTTTAATATTGAAAGGGTGAAATTTTTTAAATATAAAATTGTTAATTGTGCAGACATAACATAATTTTACTTAATCATGCAGTATTATAATAAACAAAATAATCAACTTTCCCAGTTAGACAGATTTTGGATACAATGTGCACAAAAAAAAATAATATTGAAATGCAAATGAGAAACTGGAAAAGAGCGCTCCCGTAGGTTTAACCTTTAACATTATTTCAACTTTTTTTTCTCGTTGATTATTCCCATTTTATAGTTTAAATTGACAATTAAGGCCAGAACGAAAGGCGAAGTGGGGGTGCCAAATGAAGATTTTGTTTGTCGTTTCATACTAAAATGTGTAGATATATGAAATACAAAGAAACTCTCAAGCTAATGTTAAACCTATGAGAGCGTTCCTTACTATTTTTGAAAGTAAAAGTAACTTTATAAAAAACAAACAAAAAAAAATCTGCAACCAAAATCGAAAAGGCAAACACTAACCCGGTTAAAATTCAATCTCACCTATTCTAAGCAAGAAAAAAAAATTTAATACTATTAATATACAAGTTAGAAATTTTAAAAAGAACGCTCTTAAACATTAGCGATCCACTTTCTTTGCATAACTGGAGTAGGTTCTTAATGCTCAAACTAATGTTGATCCTATGGGAGCGTTGCTTACACATTTCTTGCTACCATTTTAATTATTATTAAATGGCTTACTTTTTAGGGATTTTTTTTTCTTTTTCTGCATAGGGTACCTGCGGTCAATAACATTTATTGTGCGTGAAGAGGGGGGGGGGGGGCACCAAAAAAGCCTCCTTTAACATGGTAAAACAACTTTATTTTTTAGAAACTCATCGAATCTTCATTTCTAGTGCCAAAACAAAGTTCTTCCCAAATTTTGGTAATTGGCCATCAGCTGTTTAAAAAAAACTTTTACCTGTACTATAAGCTAGCTTTATACAACTTCAGAGTTCATACTCAATCTTAAAATGTAAAAGTTTTTGAAGAATTTTTTTTTTTTTTTTTTCCCTAGGAGTGCCTTCGAAGAAAAACATAAAAGCAAAGAATGTTTCATTTACTTCCCCACCAATTCTAGAAACACCTTTTTTTTTTCGAGGGGGTGGGGGCATTTTAAAAACTAAAATTTATCTGTACGACAAAGTAACAAATAGGAATCTTATTTTAAGGTATCTGCCTCTGTTTAGAGTGCTTTAAAAAAAAATGGACAATATTGAATAAATACATGTATTTTTAGTTCAATTGTAATACAGAATGATGAAAAAATATAAAATCTTAGCAATATCTTCAAGCATTCTAAAAAATTGGAGTTTTTTGCCATTTGTTTAGCAAAATTTTATGCTTTTACCCGACAGCGTACACTCAATTTAATTAAATATATTTCAATTTACATTCTACTACGTACTACTATGACACATACCTGTGCACTGAACTAGAAGTTTACAATATCTTCAAAATTAACTGAAATATTTCAAACAATACATATTTTTTATTAAAAATTACCATTTTTTTATATTCAAGTGCCTATGAAATAACTGCATTATCACATAGATCCTAGTTCAGATTTTAGTAAGTAATATGGAAAGCTTTCTGACAAATGACAAATTTTCATGGAAACATGTTTAAAGCATTTTATGTAATTAAGTGTATTGTACATGGAAATAACAGAAAAATTGGTTTTTCAGAAATTACATTTAAAGATTTCTTAATGTTATATAAAAAATGTAAGAAAATCATGTATAGAACCATTGTTTTAAGAAACATTTCAAAAAACGTTGACCTATATATTTAGTATACTAAGATGTTTGTAGAATACAAATAAAATGATGTACAGGGCCACGTAAAGAATTGGATACATGGCCATCGATGGATGATAATTTCTGTGTGTGTGTGTGTGTGGGGGGGGGGGGGGTAGTTTAGATGCTTGATTATTTAGTCATTATTACAAAAACAAATAGTCCACTTTTTTAAAAAAGACAATGAGAAGTAGAAAATTTTACAGCATGAGAGGAATTTAGACTTGATTATTTATTCATATGTATTGTTACTTCAGAGTAAAAAAATAAGTAGGCAGAATTTTTTTTTTAAAGTTAACATTTTAAAATATGTGCCGAAAAAAAAGAGATGCCGGCAGAAATTTCAGTGAAGTAAAATTTAGATAAATACTTCGTGTACTTAGGGGGTGGGGGGTGGATAACAATATGAAACAAAACAGATAAATAATAAAATAAGGCCTCTTTTTTTAAACACTTCAAACACTTTTAAAAATACTTATACTAATTTATTATGGCAAAGGCATAAGATTTTTCTCCAATAGTACAAATTTTTTTTTTTCAGTTATTCTTAATTTTTCCCAATATCAACATTTTAATTATTTCTTAAATGGAAAAAAAAAATCTATACTTTCGTATTAAATATGAGTTAAAAATTATCACCATTAGTACAGAACAAAATATTTCTAATAGGTGTAATATATTTTCTCCTTCAAAAACAGATACTGTTACAAATGACATATAGGAATAAGTTTTTAATATCAATTAAATCTACTTTAGAGCTCAGTAGCAGAAAATTCTCCAAGTGTTCCGACAGATATTTCAGGGACAAGAAATAATCTGCAGGTAAAAGATTTTCACAATTGAAGCATTAATTAATCACTTACATGTAGCGTTTTTATGCATTTTATAAATTTTTATTAATAATAATCTTCTAGTGCCAAAAGTAAGTGCATTAAGTAATAAAGAACTAAAAATAATATAAAGCAAAATAAAGATTCGAAGAAAAATAATCTGTAAAAGAGAAAGAAAATGTGCGATGCCAGTCTCCCACCTCGAACTTTCTGCTATCAGGCATTATAAACTTGAGATACTCATTTCCAATCTATTTTAAAATTTAAATTAAGTTAACAGCAAAGTTATGTGTAACATGCTTATATAGCTAACTACATAAGTCCTCTATACTTAGGTACTTTTCAAAATATCTGAAATTTGCTGCAAATTTTCTGAAATGTAAAGGGGGGGGGGGAACTAATTATGCATTTTTTTCATGATACTTTAACAAGATTCGGGTTTTCCCGCGGAATGTATTGGCGATGTTTGTTTCTTCAGCGATCCTTTGACAAAATGTTTTTTTCGCGATCTTTTGACAAAATGTTTTTTTCGCGATCTTTTGACAAAATGTTTTTTTCGCGATCTTTTGACAAAATTCGCATTTTTCGCGATCTTTTGACAAAATTCGCATTTTTTTCCGCGATCTTTTGACAAAATTCGCATTTTTTCCGCGATCTTTTGACAAAATTCGCATTTTTTTCCGCGATCTTTTGACAAAATTCGCATTTTTTTCCGCGATCTTTTGACAAAATTCGCATTTTTTTCCGCGATCTTTTGACAAAATTCGCATTTTTTTCCGCGATCTTTTGACAAAATTCGCATTTTTTTCCGCGATCTTTTGACAAAATTCGCATTTTTTTCCGCGATCTTTTGACAAAATTCGCATTTTTTTCCGCGATCTTTTGACAAAATTCGCATTTTTTTCCGCGATCTTTTGACAAAATTCGCATTTTTTTCCGCGATCTTTTGACAAAATTCGCATTTTTTTCCGCGATCTTTTGACAAAATTCGCATTTTTTTCCGCGATCTTTTGACAAAATTCGCATTTTTTTCCGCGATCTTTTGACAAAATTCGCATTTTTTTCCGCGATCTTTTGACAAAATTCGCATTTTTTTCCGCGATCTTTTGACAAAATTCGCATTTTTTTCCGCGATCTTTTGACAAAATTTGCATTTTTTTCCGCGATCTTTTGACAAAATTTGCATTTTTTTCCGCGATCTTTTGACAAAATTTGCATTTTTTTCCGCGATCTTTTGACAAAATTTGCATTTTTTTCCGCGATCTTTTGACAAAATTTGCATTTTTTTCCGCGATCTTTTGACAAAATTTGCATTTTTTTCCGCGATCTTTTGACAAAATTTGCATTTTTTTCCGCGATCTTTTGACAAAATTTGCATTTTTTTCCGCGATCTTTTGACAAAATTTGCATTTTTTTCCGCGATCTTTTGACAAAATTTGCATTTTTTTCCGCGATCTTTTGACAAAATTTGCATTTTTTTCCGCGATCTTTTGACAAAATTTGCATTTTTTTCCGCGATCTTTTGACAAAATTTGCATTTTTTTCCGCGATCTTTTGACAAAATTTGCATTTTTTTCCGCGATCTTTTGACAAAATTTGCATTTTTTTCCGCGATCTTTTGACAAAATTTGCATTTTTTTCCGCGATCTTTTGACAAAATTTGCATTTTTTTCCGCGATCTTTTGACAAAATTTGCATTTTTTTCCGCGATCTTTTGACAAAATTTGCATTTTTTTCCGCGATCTTTTGACAAAATTTGCATTTTTTTCCGCGATCTTTTGACAAAATTCGCGATTCTTTGACGAAATTCTCTGCCAAAATTCGGGTGTTTTCTGCGATCTATTGATGAAATTTGCGTTTTCTCCGCGATCTTTTCACGAAATTTGCGTTTTCTCCGCGATCTTTTCACGAAATTTGCGTTTTCTCCGCGATCTTTTCACGAAATTTGCGTTTTCTCCGCGATCTTTTCACGAAATTTGCGTTTTCTCCGCGATACTTTGAAGAATTTTATGATTCTTTTTCGAAAATTGCGTTTTTCTGCGCACTTTTCACGAATTTTGTGTTTTCCGTGATACTTTGAAGAATTTTGTGATTCTTTTTCGCGGTTCTTCGTCGAAAGTTGCGTTTTCTCCGCGATCTGTTCACGAAATTTGCGTTTTTTCCGCGATGTTTTGACGTAGTTCGCATGTTTTACGTGGTCCTTTGGCGAAATTCACGTTTTTTCGCGATTCCCAGCTTTTAAGCTTTAGTGAAAAACTTGCCCAGCTTCGTTCTTTGACCATGCGCGGAAGAAAACTCGCGTTTGGAAAGAAATCACCAGTTATTCAGAAAGTAGGTGAAATAGGTGGGAAGGAGAATGATTGATTGCGACATTCTTATTTCTTCCTAAATAGATTCGAACACAACGAAAGTAGTACCCCGCCCGAATTCTTTTTGCTTTCACATCAACATGCACTTTTTTTTAACAACAACAAAAAAAAAGTAACATTTGTCTTGAAATGTTCTGCAGCACATCTCATTGTTCTGCGATGCACGTCGCACTTTTAAGCATATTCTGCTTTGGGGTTGGTCTTTTTGTCATTTTTCTCACTTTTTTGGAATCATTGTTGCACTTGCATGCCTGAAATATTACAAATCCCATTTCTTTCAAAAATAAGTCTTAAACTGATTTCTGATTTGAAGTAAATGAAAGAAACTATATAAATTTAGCATGTTTAACTTAAGGTAAGAATTATATAAAGAAATCCAGTTGTACACACTTAATACACTTAATGTATCCTTATAGCAGCAAACTAGTCCCATGAGATGCAAATGTATCTTTTAAATTTGTTTTTCTTTTTATATATATATTTTGTTAATTCATACTTAATGCAAAAATATGCCAGTTTTCAATGACAAATGATGAATTTAGGTATTATGTATATGAGAATTAGAAGTTTAAAGTGTTCTCCAAAAAAACTCAGTCCGAAAACCCCCATGTTTTTTCAGAAAAACCCAGGTTTTAGACTAGTGGGCCCAGTGAGTTGGGTTTTTCTAACCCTGGTTCCAATGCACATGAGATTGTGAGATTTTTGAGTTTTTAATAGTTAGCCGTGATATTAATTATAAACCTTCATTAAATGCTTATGAATGAGCTCTGATTGTCCTCAGTTTGCTGCCATCGTAATCACTGCTATACACGTCCAGGTGAAAAAATATTTTTCTAGTGTAGAACTCTGACAGGGATGGAATCTTCTCTTTTTTTTCTTGAGTTTAAAATTCTGATTGCTCAATGCTGGAAGAAAATAAATAATATAAAACTACAGCTGCAAATAGCTGATACCGTCTACATATTGATGGTACATTTCATTAACAAATATATGAATATTATTAAAAAAAAATTCTGAAGGTTTTTCATGTTTTCCATTTTTGTGCAATCATGAGGGCCTAAATAAGGTTATGAAATAACAAAAAATATCAATGGGTAACCAGTACTACCTTTTTTAAAATTCATGCTGGTACCCTGTTTTTTGCTTTAAAAAATTAATATTTATTGTATTAAAAAATAAAAGCGGGAATGACCGAGTGTAGCTCGGTCAAAATTAGCTTTATGTTCAACTCTATAGAATATTCTCACTGTGTCAATTTTTGTGTATTACTGCTATAAAGCATGTTATATTATAAAAGTATTACTTACAAAAACAATCAATATGAAAAGTATGTAGTACATGCTATGCTGCTAAATTTTACACTACTTGCACATTTACAACAAAAGGACATCAAACCAAATTACATTTTTAGCTCAACTCTGATTGGTTTAACCCCATATCTGGAGTCCTATTAAGAATTTCTAAAAATTTCTTTCACATTCTGAATGCTTATTTTTTTTGACAAAAATAGCCAAATTTGGCGATATTCTTGCATTTGGCACTGAGTATGTGTTTTGGCATTCGTAATCTTGAAAGTCAATTTTTCGGCCAAATGTTGCCAATATTTTGCTAACTTCGTGATTTCATGACCCTGACCGGTAGTGACCCAGTATGATGCACTAATCAAATCTGTTCGAACATGTGACTTAGCTCAATGGTCTGGTAGTCAAAAAACGATGCAAAACTTAGTCAATCATTTAAGCCGTTTTAGAGATAAAATTAGTTTGATCTGCAGTGATTCAGAAATGGCCCACTAATCTAATTTTTGCGAACATGTGACACATCTGCATGGTCATCTTGGGACCGAAAACTATAGAATGCAAACTTTAATCAAAATCGTTAGAACCGTTTTCTATATAAAATTATGACCCGAAAAGGACCCACTAATCCAAATTTCTCAAACACATGACCTAGCTCAATGGTCTTGTATCCCAGAAACAGCATAATACAAAATTTTGTCAATTATTTGAGACTGTTTTTAGATATAATTAGCTTGACCCAGTGTGACCCAAATGTTCAAATGATGCTGGGCAGGTTTGCAAGTATACTATAAAATGTTAAAAACTGATTTTAGTGAAGCTTTGTAATTTAAAGACCAGGTTTGGCACGGTTTAAACCAATGGGTTTTTTTTTTTTTTTTTGAAAAAATCTAATATTTTCTCTTTTTTGTAATTCAATTGTTTTAAATTATAGATAGAAGTAATTTCTACTTTTAACACTTCATCTTAGCGGTCAACATGAGACATAATGAGCCTAGGCCATGTTTCTATGCATGTAAAAGGAAAATTAGCATGTGCTGATAATCATATCTGGTACCCTAAAGATTTTTCTTAAAACATGTGAAATTAGAAAAGATAAAATAGATAAATAATATTCAATATTTAGCATAAAATATTTTCATTTAAAAAATGCAGATTATTTACAGCAGTTAATAACAAAATGCAATGATCTTTAAGATTTTGGTTAGGTTGTAATAAAAAATTTTCTGGATTGGGATTGGGGAAGATTATCCTTAAAGAATTTAAAAGAGTAACTTAAGATATCAAATTGAATAACACAGCTTGTAAAAATTGAGTGCTAGTTATAGCATTTCAATAATATCAATCAATCTTTTCTGTTAGTTGCTGAATCTAATGGCCAAAAATGTTGACTTGGATGCTTGGAGTTATCACTCAGAAAACAAAATAACCAGAAGTATTTGGATATTAAAAAAATAACCACCACAGAATAATATATTATATTCATGAAACTGCATCAAATGTTTGATTATTTTATTATTAATCAAAGGATTCTTCATACGATTTTCAAGGTATCAATGTTTCACTGTGTGGAGCAGTTTACTTTGAACATAAGACATAGCTGTTACTAATAATGTTTAAATTAGAAATGATTTCAATTTTCTATATAATTGACTGTAATTATTTAATTTAAATATTTTCAAAAGTTATATTACTTATATAATATCTAAAAATGTTTATTTTATCAACAGATATGCATCTCTACGCAATAGGAAATTATATTTAAAAAAAAAAAAAGTTCTTTTCCCCAACTCTGTTAAAGACTATATCATATTTAAGCAGTCTTGTCAATCTTTTGGCCATTTGTTTTCACGATGAAAAAATTATTTTGAACATATGGTTAGTATTAAAATCAATTATCATTGCATATGATAATCCTTAATTTATGAATAATCTTTGAAAAATCTTAGACTTTTATTCTAGCTGATCTTGGTGCCTAAGTTTTGAATTTTAAATTTAACAAAAATAAAAAATTCACAGTTATTGAATACTGCAGAATATTAGTTGTAAGACAAATATTCACATAAATTTTCGTAACTGTTAGGCACTATTGTGCTTGTTAGAAAACTCCTAATTGAACAACCAATTCTTTTTCCGTGTTGGCATATTTTTGCGTGTTAACCCTTTGACCAGTGGTGTAAAAAAAGCAGTGGGTATACCTTAGTGTATATACTGTAGCTTTTTTGAGAAACAGGAGGTATACAGTGTTCCTTAAAAAAAAATCCAGAAGGTTTATGGCGTATACCCCCACTACATCCCTGCCTTTGACTGTCCAGAAAATGGATAAAAGTGTAAAGTTGTTTTCACTGTATATATTTTTAATGCTAAAAAAAGACAATGATTCCAACATGATATTAAAACATAATTGAGTATGTGAAGATAATGCTTGTCAGTTTTCACCATGATGCAATAATTGAAAAGACAGCAAAATTTATAAAATTATATTAAATAATCTATAATGTGGGTTTGTCAGTCAGTGGGTTTAAAGGCATTGAAAAATGCAACGTTTTTTCAGTACTTGAACACCTCCTTTTCAATATTTTCCCTCAAAATATTTCATAAACATTTATTAGGTAATAGTGGTATATTTTTCTTTCATTGCATCTATGTTGTAAATGCAAAAATCCTATCTTTATTAATTACATATGTTTTTAATTTTTCAATAATCATAATTATTCAGTAAATATATTAATGAATAATAAATGCATTATTTAGTTAAGAAAATTTTTAATTTCCATCAATTTTGTAAAAAATTCTTTCTTAATGTTTTTAAAATCTGAAAATCAGAAAAATATTTTATAAAGTGGACTCTCATCAATGCATCTACACGTATGACGTATCAATAGTTATTGAGGACAATTTTATTTCCCTCATCATTTTCTGTTTGGAATTAATGATTAGGACATTGCATTACTCATTTGGTAATGCAGACAGATTTTTTGCATACTAACAAGGTAGAAAAAAAGAAAGTTGTATACATTACTTCTTCAAAACCAACTTTGGTGTAATGTTGGTTATTCAGTGATCAAGAAATTGTCGATGACAGTGATGAAGAAAGAGAAAACATTCCACCAACAAAAATATAAGTTTCAAGCATAATTAATGACTTCACTGATCGTACCAAACAAAATGTGATGTAGTAGATCAAATATTTGAGTGTCAAAACTGGAAAATGGTGTGGCAAACAGATCATTTGTTCAACTATCACAAATGTGAGACATTACTTGAGAATATCAAACAAAATGTGATGTAATAGATAAAATTTTCGAATGTCACTAAACTGGAAAGTAGTGTGGTAAAAAGATTATTTGTTAAACTATCACAAACATATGCTAGCTATAGTTTGCAGGTCAGAGTTGGGCAAATTTGTAATTGCAATTACTTGCATTGTAATTGCAATTTAGTGGTATGTAATTATAGTTAAAATTGTATGCTGTAAAAAATTCTTGCAGCACTGTAGCCAGAACCACCACCCATCCCATTATTTCATGAAAGTTCTATGCTTGAATACATATAACTATAATCGATTACATACAACTAAATTGTAATTATGCTGAAGATAATTAGAATTACAAATCTACCCAACCTCTGAGTACAACTATTTCTTTGCATAGTTTGCCCTGAGCAATGTATTATTTTATATCCGGTTGTAACGAAAGTTTCCCGCCACAGCTTATACGGTCTGCACAAACAGTTTGCGTTAACGTGCTTGCCCATATTTTGTTGAACGATTTTTGATATTTGAAAGACAAAGACCTGCTTTATAACACCGTGTTCTGAAATTTGTAAAAAAAATATTAAGTACAAGGTGTCTGGAATGGAACTATCACGCTACCAGATTAGAACCATCATTTATTTCCAGTTCTGTTGCAAAAAGTCAGCTACAGAATGTCACCAAATAAAGTGTACAGCTTTAGGTACTAGTATTTTATCATATGACACTGTGAAGGTTTGGCAGAATGGTGATTATATATTATATATACTATAATTAGTATTGTGCAATGTTGATTTGGCGGAAAACTTTCGTTACAACCTAATATTAACAAATTGTCATTAGCTTAGTTTTTTTTACTAAAATTATAAATTTAAAAGTTGTTTCTTTTAGCATAAATTTTGTAACCCATTTAATTTCTGTTATAACTGAATTCAATTTATTCAATACAGATTATTTTGTACTATTGAAATTCTTACATCGTTTAATGTTGACTTTGGGTAGTGTATATGAGAAATAACCTCCCTTAGAAGTTTGCACTAATTGTAGTTGACTGCATATCCAATTACTCTTAATTTCATTATTTAACATTCTGTTGGTGTGTTTTAATGTAAAGGAAGTATATGTCACATTTTGCAAAATTGCTCCCACATATTAAGTTTTTTTTTTTTTTTTACACAGCTGCTTGAAACTTCGGAATCATCTGAAACTGGAGGAGGTGGAGGGGGAAGTGGTGGTGGCTTTGGATTCCGTTCTTCTGAATACTCAGATTATAGACCAGTATTAACACAAGATTATGAAGCTTGTCAAGACTGAGAAGACAACTGGGATGAAGATGCTGGCTCTAATCAAGTAATTATCTATACCTATTCATCTAAAGCTATTTCAGAATGAAATTATCCTTAATGTCTATAATATGCTAATCAGCTCATTCTTATAATATATTAGTAACTTTGAATGTAGGATTTAATGCTCATATTTTTCAGAGCTTAATCTGAAAAATTATTGCTGAATTAAGAAGGGGAGGGTAGTTCTTACATAAATTGAGCTAAAAATATTTGTAAATTAATTTGAAATTAAATAAGTGTAAGGTAATTTTTGTAGAACATTTTTGCTTTTTTCATGAGTTTAGTTTTTTGCACAGTTGCCAACTTGAGTTGAGTATCCAGGAGTCTTCTGAAAAAGTAGGGGAAAGTTGGATACTATGTTCCAAGAGGTCTAAGGAAAGAAAGAATGATTATTGGCATCCATCTTGATTATTATTTAAAAATTATATGATAATGAATAATGAAGTTTGTGAAAGAGGAAATATTGTCTGTCCAAATTATTATAAGAATACTTTACTTTAAGAAATGAACCTATTTCAATTACTCATATTTGTCACACCGAAAAGCTAGAAATTTGAATTTCATAAAAGTGAAAAGAAGTTAGTTTATTTTGTATTTATAAGTGTCTTGATTGTATAAATAAAATTCATTGGGTTTATTTTCATTGTTTAATACCCACAGTAATTTATATATACACTGGTGTCCATAAATTAAGAGACAAACACAAAATGCTAATTTCGAACACAAACAATATTATGAGCAGTCAAAAAAGTTGTAGGTGGCTTGTGTAGTAAATAGATACTAATGATAAAGTTTTAAAAGATGTCACATTTTGGTTCACAGCACTGACTCTGATGCTTGTGACTATTTGTGATATCATAACGATGTCACATCAACTGGTTGTGCGTAGACTTGAAAATGGGAGTTAAAAAAAACTTAGCACTGTGGCCAGAGGTACTAACCCTCAAAGAGTTGTCCTGAAAAGGCTTGTAGCTAAAGCATTCAAATCTATATTCAGAAAACCCCCTCACATTCATATAAAACATGCATAGATGTTTCCTTATAAAAGCAACCCTTACAGGTTTGGTCATTCTTTATACCCATAATAATAAGTTGCATTTTCAAAGGACAAAGCCCCATCAAAAGACCAATAGCTTCCCTAACGCTGTTATTATTGAGCATTAAAAGTTCCTTATGCTTAATGCAAGGGCAAACTGTGGGTCTGTTCAAGATGGATGCTTAGACTGCACACACGCTCAGGTGTTTGTCATGGAGTAGATCTTATCAAAGAAAGGAATTTAAAAATAATTTAATTATTTAATATTTTTATGGTTCAAAAGGGGTAAAACCAATGACTACATTTCTTTATCCTTCCAAAACATTGTTTGCATAACAGGAATACATGTACATGTTCACTCGGATAGAGTACAAAATATTTGTGAAAAGCATCACGTGACATACTTCACCTATTTCAGCTGAATCAACGTTCAAAACCTGCAAACCGCCCAGGCTTCGTGGCCCAGAAAATGTTTCTGACCAATTTGATCACGTGATTGTGCTTTTTGTTTGTTTTATTGCTTATGCTTTGTTTGCTTGATTGATTGATACAGTTTAAATTCTAAAAATTTTCAACTTTTTAATAATTTTTCATGATAAATAGAATGCTGTTAATAAACCACGATTTTAATACCAACATATTACGAGATTTATTTGTAATCTACTATACTGGATGGATTTCAATGGAATATGCACTGTAATTTTTCAGAGTATTTTCTTTATGATTGCACATTTTAATAGCATGTGGATAACAGACCAAAATACATCATGAAACATGAGGAACAAATGGCATTCAAAATCCTGTTAATATAAACAAAATAGTTACTTAAGTACTGTAAAGAAACATAATAAAAAATAGAATTAAAGGAATACAGTAAACTTCAGATTATCTACCACCCTATCGACTGCCATCCCCCTATCCTATTTTTTTAAATTTATTTTTTAATCAGAAACGAGCAATGAAAATTCAAATATCCATAAACCCGTGTGAGACAGTGCAATTTTGAGTAAAATGAATGCCTGACGTCCAAAACAGCAGTTTGAAAATATTTTTTCAGATGAAATTGCAGACTGGCTCAATTGTAACAAGAATGATAATGGTTGTGAAGAATTAACGGAACACAAAATTATTCAATGTTTTGAATCCAGAGAAATCTGAAGGGTATGAGTGTGGTAAATTGGGAAATGATCATCCAGGAGTCAGTCATGCTCTCCAAATGCATTAATTGGTTTGAAATGCAAGAGGATGCAGATGCAATTTAAAATACTTTTATTACATAGAATTGAAAATCTTGCTGCAGCAAAAACAAAATGTAAACAAAAAATTATAATGGATTAATTTGTGTGGAAACAGGTACCTACATATTTATTTAATAAAATTTGAAATTTGTCAGATAGATTTTTCTGTTCTGTTATGTTATGTTTTTTATTAACGAAAGTACATAACAAATAGTCTTTTGATTATTCTTAATTTATAATTAATTCTAGCAGACCCACCCGGTGTTGCCTGGGGTTTGTAAATAATAACCTTAAAATAAACTTTTTGTATGATTTTATATGTTTGAAAATTCTCTTAAATGAACATAATTTTGGAGGCCCCATTGCCTTCTGCAGCGTCTAGTGTGTTCCCATGAAACTTCTTTCCGAATGAACCTATAATCTAGATCCCCGCTACCTATGGCATCATTTACCGGAAGTTGCCCGCATTGCCAGAGACAATTGAAAACAAAGTTGAGTGAGCCAAACCTCGTAGAAATAAAGTCCAGAATCAAAAAAAAAAAAAAAAAAAAGTGCACCAAAAAATTAATGTTAGAAAATGTCGGTAACTAAAGTCTAAGATAAAATTTCATAATACAGAAAGCAGCTGAATTGTAATCTTAAGTTGGAGGAAGCAAATCCATTGAAATTGGGCCCTTAAACCCCGAAGAAATAACGTGACACAAAGCGGTAGAAGATGCCTCCTCACCTTGTAAATTTCATGAATTACTGTTAGCTTTAACACAATATTTAATAAAAGGATGAAATCCCATCTTTAAAGTAACATGATTTTTAATTTACGGCTGTAGTGAGTAGACATAAGTTGATGCTGAAAAAAGATCAATGTTTGAAAAAGGTGGTAGCTGAGGTATAAGGAAAGACCGGACCCTGGGGGCCAGGGTCTTAGTGTGAATGTAATTGGGTATAAGAAAAATTTTTAGGGGTTTTAAAGTAGCTGGAAGATGCTAAAATTGTTAAAGAAAATTGCAATAGAATAGGATAGTTTTTGAAGAAACTGCAAGAAAGGCCCCAAGAAGATGATTAATATTCAAAATTGGTGGTAGCTGAAGCCTGCAAATTTTTTTTTGTTGTTCATGTGGTAGCTGGAGAACCTAAGAATTGTTAGAAAAAAAAGTTTGTGAACTGGACCATTTTTAAGGGAGCTATAACAGGGGGCCCAACTGATAATTGAGAGCAGGGCCCTAACATGAAAACATGTTTAAATATTTTAGTACTTGGCATTTTAGATCTTCAATTAGTCTAAATGAATCGTAAGGTATGAAATAATCATTAGAATAATATTTTAAAGAAATGCGTAAAAATGGGGTACATGCTTAAAAGGGGGCCCTAGAGCCCCAATAAAAATATGAGGGTGTTGGTCTAGGAGGAAGAGTCCAAGACTCAATTTTAAAATTATGCAATAAGGTGAGAAAATTAGGGTGTAAAAAATGCATAGCACACAAAAGTTCAAGGGGTCCCTGATCGGGCCCTACAGGATCCTAAGGTGCTCCAAGATTTTAACTGGAATATAGAAACTGGAGAATAACTAAATTGAAAAATGGTTCCAAAAACGAAGACTGAATTAAGAGGGGCAATTTATTAATTTATGGTGAAAAGCTTCAAGGGGCCTTGTATTGAGCCCCAAGGGGAGAAAGGACTTAAGTGGCATGTAGTTTGGTATAAATATACTTTTTAGTAGTTTTTAATGGAATCTGAGGATGCTAGAACAATGGTAAAGAAAATTGCAAGGAATTCGTATAATTTTTAAAGAAGATGCACCAAGGGTCCCAAGAAGACCATTTATATTCAAAATTAGTGGTAGTTGAAGTCTGAAATATTTTTTTGTCGTTCATGTAATAGCTGGAGAAACTAAGATGTTAGAAAAAAAAGCTAGTGAATCAGACTATTTTAAAGGGTGTTATAATTAGGGATGTAACGAATATTCGGCCACTATTCGGCCTATTCGGCCCTTTTGCCGAATATTTGGCTGGCCGAATATTGAACAGATATTCGGCCGAATACCTGTGGCCGAATAGTGGGACATTTGACCGAATACCTGTAGCCGAATAGCGGCATATTTGGCCGAATATTTTAAGATATTTGGTTAAATATGTTCCAGAAAATCAAAACAAAATGTGATCTTAAATATTTTCGACAAACAATATTAAAAAATTATACCTAAATACATTAATTATTATAAGAAAAAGATCTCATTCTGAAATATGGGGTGGAGGAAGTATTTTGAGAGAAAGAAAAGAGAAAAGTATATCTTGGTAGCAGAAAAGAATATATAATATTTTAATGGAATGAATAATTATATTTTAAGAAAATAACCTTTTTATTTTGACATACAGAATGTAAATTTACTAAGTTTAAGTTGCATGAAAAAGGATATAAAAAGACAGACGACACATGCAAGTTCTTATTTTTAGGGGGTGAAAGGATTTTACTAAAATAAAAAAAAGTTTCATTTTTACAGAGGTAATGAGTTCTATTTTAGATAGTATATATATATATATATATATATATATATATATATATATATAAATTACTAGAACTATCTATGGATTAAATAAAAAAATTATGAATTAAATTATTATTTACATTTTTAAAAGTCATATGTTATTTTTAAAGTATTTTTTAAGCCATTTAAAATATTACAAAAAATACATTCAGCTGTTATGATTTTAGAAAACTCAAACAAAAAATTAATTTCAATTAGTCCTTAATTTAATTTTTTATTTTAAAATTGAAAAAACAAATTTAACAATTAAAATAAGTCATTTATATTAAAGTCAGTATTCGGCCGCCGAATATTCGGTATTCGGCCTAAAACTTGGCCGAATATTCGGTATTCGGCTATTCGGCTAAATCACTATTCGTTACATCCCTAGTTATAATAGGGGGCCCAAAAGGGGCCAACTGATAGTTGAGAACAGGACCCTAACATGAAAATATGTTACAATGTTTTAGTACTTAGTGTTTTAGATCTTTGATTAGTCGAGATTAAGCATAGGGTATGAATTAATCATTAGAATATAATTTGAAAGAAATGTGCAAAAAAAATTGGGGAAATGCTTAAAAAAGGGCCCTAGGGCCTCAATAAAAATGTGAGTATTGGTCTAAGGAGAAGAGTTCAAGACTCAACTTTAAAATTATGTACTGCAAAGGTGAGAAAATTAGGGTGTGAAAAATGCAATGTGCACAAAATTTAAGAAACCCCGGGCCCGATGGACTCATGGTCTTAACTGGAATGTGGAAATGGGAGAATAAGTAAATGGAGAAAGTATCCCATAAATGAAGATCGGATAAAAAGGAAGCAATTTATTAACAATTTAGTGCACTAAAAGTTCAAGGTTGCCAGGGTCTTAACTGAAATGTAGAAATGGGTAGTAACTGAAAGGAGAATTCATCCCAAGAACGAAGAAGATCGGATAGAAAAGAGGCATGTTATTAACAATTTAGTACACTAAAACTTCAAGGGGCCCTGTACTAGGCCCCTTGCAAGGGTGCCAGGGTCTTAGCCGAAATGTTGAAATGGTGTAGAAACTGAAAGGAGAATTCACCCCAAAAACGAAGATCAGATAGAAAAAAGGCATGTTATTAACAATTTAGTGCATTAAAACTTCAAGGGGTCCGGTACAGGGCTCCTTGCAAGGGTGCTAGGGTCTTAACTGAAATGTAGAAATGGGGCAGAAACTGAAAGAAAAATTCACCCCAAAAACTATGAAGATCGGATAGAAAAGAGCCATGTTATTAAGTGCATAAAAACTTAAAGGTGTCCTGGCCCTTAAAAAATTTAAAATCTGAGCCTCAGGTGCATCACGACTTCTCTTGGACTATTCACGTCTAAATTTTTGGACTTCTATGTGCAGTAGTTTTCGCTAGCCATCGCACACACACACAGTGATTGGTCCTCTTATTAGTATAGCTATGTATCTTATGTATATTAATTTATAGGTAAGATACAGAAATGTAATTTTAGTTATGGACTTCTACTGTCTTTCGATTATCTGCCACATCATCAGTCCTGTGAATGATGGATAATCAGAAGTTTACAGTATAATAGAAATTTGTAGAACCAAGGCAGAATCCTCAGGCACTAAATACCTAGGCACTATAAATAGTGTTTGGTTACATCTTCGTCAGTGATGTCGCTGTACTTGAAAAATCCTGTGTCCTCGGGACCCAGGATTTCCAAAAATCTGGGTCCGTTTTTTACAAAAGCAGGTCCCCATCAATAATAATTCATATTTTAATTAAATAAATGAAACTTTATTATTTGCAAAAGATAAAATAAATGCATTAATTATTGTTTTAAAAATAATTAAATAATGAAAACCAGTATCATTTGCACTCAAATAAGATATTTAAAAAATATATTTAGAGAAATTTTCTTTACTTTTTTAAAAGCACAATTTTAATTGTAAAATAATGCTTATTTGAGAGTAGAAGATACCAAGTTCCACTAACAAGTATTACTAATGTCCACATATCTTTTAAAAAGGGGCAAGACGGGTTTATTGAAAAAGATATTTTTGCTGAAAAAAAGAATACTTATTATAAGTAAAGGGGTACTTTTGTTGAATGAATGGGTGTTTTCATTAACTTCTCATTGAATTATTTGTCAGCATAGATCTGTGTTGGAATCGGACATTTTCCTTGGAAGAGAAGTTCAGGGGGGGGGGGGGATTTTTAACTGGTCCACCCCCTGAATACATTATCAAAGTACACTGAAAACATGCTGTATTTTTAAGAATCTCATAAAAAAAATTAAATCCCATTTTATGAATGTTCTACCTACAAGTTTGGTTTGCACATCTTTTTTGGTGCTTTGACTAAATTCGCGTTTTTTTTTTTCGCGACATTTTGACGAAATGAGTCCCTCGCCCCCCCGCCCCGAGATCTTTTGGTGAAAAGCGGTTATATTCTGCAATTTTTTGATGAAATACACTATTTTGTATCGGCTCTTTTACGAAAATCATGTTTTTTTGTGATATTTTGATGAAATTTGCGCTTTTTTCGCGATCCTTTGAAGAAAAGCGGCTTTTTCTGCGATTTTTTGACGAAATGTGCTATTTTTTTGCAGCCCTTTTACGAAAATCACGTTTTTTCTGCGGTATTTTGGTGAAATTTGCACTTTTTTCGCGATCCTTTGATGAAAATCTGCTTTTTTCCCCGCGATTTTTTGTCAAAATTCGCTACTTTTTTCGATCCTTTGACGAAATATACTATTTTTTCGCAGCCCTTATACGAAAATCGCGTTTTTTCCGCGATATTTTGATAAAATTTTTGCTTTTTTCGCAATCCTTAAACGAAAATTGGCTTTTTTCCACGATTTTTTGATGAAATTCGCTACTTTTTCGTGATCTTTTGACGAAATATTTACTTTTTTGCGGCCCTATTACGAAAATCGCATTTTTTCCACGATATTTTGATGAAATTTGTGCTTTTTTCGCGATCCTTTGACGAAATACGCTATTTTTTCATGGCCCTACGAAAATTTTTTTTCCCGCGATATTTTGATGAAATTTTGCACCTTTTAGCGCTATCCTTTGACAAAAATAGGTTTTTTTTCCCGTGATATTTTGACGAAATTAAGCGTCCCACGGGACATGTAAGAGCTGTTTTTTTGCATCCCACCTCCGATTTTTCACGGAATTTACGCGCTATAGCGCGTCCGCGGCATCGCTGTTCGTATTAGCCATAAAAAATCGAAATAATACGAATTTAAGGCTGCCAAGACTCAATAAAACCAGAAAAAAAATTTGGAAAAACAAATAAAAATTTTTTTAATTATTCTTATCTTAATTTATAATTAATATATATATATATATATATATATATCGTATGTATATTAATTTATAATTAAAATACAAAAATGTAATTTTAGTTAGACTTCTACTGTCTTTCAATTATCGATCTATTTCAACTATCTGCCACACCGTCAGTCCTGTGAGGTACGGATAATTGGAAGTTTACTGTTAAAATGGAAATTTTGTGAAACCGAGGCAGAATACTTGGGCCCTAAATACCTAGGCATTACAAATAAAGTGGTTTCATCTTTGTATTAGCCATAAAAAATCTAAATAATACCAATTTAGTGCTACCAACACATAATAAAACCAGAAAAAAAATTGGAAAAACAATTAAATGAAAAAATAGATATGGATGTAAATGGATTGAAAAAGAAAAAAAAATATATACCTTTGAGATCCTCTGTTACCAGCAATGATGTATATAAAGCAAAACAAGGGTAAGATTATATGCAACTGTTGCCAAAAAAAGTTCTTAAAGATAATGGACCAAAGAGTAATAATGTACAAACTGCAATATATTGGACCAGCTTCCTCTATAGTACATCTAAAAATGAATTTCACTTTGTTGTCCAAGGAATAACTGAAGTGCTGCCATCTGTTGAGATTATTATTAGTAAAATAAGTTGTTTTGGAATAAAAAGTAATATGTAATTAAATATTTAGCTTATTGGATGATGCTTTGAAGCATATACTTTCTAGAGATATGTGATAATTAAAAATATTTCAATAAATTAATAACGTTAGAAGAAAAAATATATAAAGGATTTATTATTTTAATAATATGTAAAATGTGACATGGATGATTCATTAATGTTTCACACAATTAAATGTACCAGACAATTTTAAATTCAATATTTAAATACATATATACACAGAGGTGACAAGTCATGGGATAGCAATATGCAAATATATAGATGGCAGTAGTGTCACTTACGAATTGTATAAATGGTCAGTGCCTGGGCATGACTTTCATTTGTATTCAAATGCTTCGTGTGAGAAGGTTGATTATGTGATTATGGCCACGCAACGAGAATTAAAGGATTTCGAACGTGGTATGTTAGTTGGAGCTAGATGCATAGAACATTCCAATTTGGAAATCATTACGGAATTCAACAATCAGAGATCCAGTGTCAAGAGTGTGCCGAGAATACCTAAACTCAGGCATAACATCCCATTATGGACAACACGGTGGTCGACCACCGGCACTTAATAACCGTGACCAGCGACATCTGCATAGACTTCTCAGTAGGAACAGACAAGCAACACTGCATGAAATAACCACAGGAATGAATGTGGGACATCCGACAGGCATGTCCGTTAGGACAGTTCAGTGAAATTTGGCTTTAATGGGCTATGGCAGAAGAGGACCAACTCGGATACCATTACTAACAGCACGACATCGCCAACAGCGGCACTCCTGGGCTCGTGACCATACCAGTTGGACCGTAGACGACTGAAAAAAGTGGCTTGGTCAGATGAGTCAGGATTTCAATTTGTAAGAGCTGATGGAAGGGTACGAGTGTGGCGCAGACTCCATGAAGCCATGGGCCCAAATTGTCAACAAGGTACTTTGCAAGCTGGTGGTGGCTCCATAATGGTGTGGGCTGTGTTTACATAGAATGGAATGAGTCCGCTGGTCAAACCGAACCGATCGTTAACTGGAAATGATTGTTCAGCTACTGGGAGACCACTTGCAACCATTTATGGACTTCATGTACCCAAACAACGATGTAATTTTCCAGAATGACAATGCGCCATGTCACCAGGCCGTAACTGTTCGCGATTGATTTAAAGACCATTCTGGACAATTCCAGTGGATTATTTGGCCACTGCGATCACTTGACATAAATTTCATCGAACATTTCTGGGACATAATTGAGAGATCAGTTCGTGCACAAAATCCTCCACCGGCGACACTTTCGAAATTATGGACATCTGTAGAGGCTGCATGGCTCAATATGTCTTCAGAGGACTTCCAACGACTCGTGGAGTCCATGCCACGTCGTGTTGCTGCACTTCGCCGGGCAAACGGAGGATTTACACGCTATTAGAAGGTTATCCCATGACTTTTGTCACCTCAGTGTATATCTTTGATTATTAAAAGGTGTTCTAATTTAAAATTATGATCATGAAATGTCTCATTTTATTATAATAATAGAAATACATGTGCTTCTGTGTTGTTAATATAAAAAATTTATCTTTATCAAAAATGTTATTTATCATGAAAAATATAAAGTAACCAGTAAAATAAAAAATTAATGCAATTTGAGATGCACAAGATTCAAACCCATAGCCTGAAGTCTCAAGATCAGTGCTCTAACCATTCAGCCATCAAGCTCACCTTTCACATGCAACAGATTATCATTATATTAGCACCATAATTAATGAAATCCGTGATCTGAAACAGAGTGTACTGAACATTAATTCCATCCACAATAAAGACCCACTCCATATTCCTGTCTCCTGAGTGTTCCTGCAGCCTGAACATCCATCTTGGACAGACCCTATGTTAAGGCCTTTCACTGTGCTGTCAGAGAATAAACCTATTTGCTACATCTGCCTTTTATATCCATTTCTTTTGACCACTCACAATTAACTTTATGTTCAAACATTAGAATTTCATGTTTGCCCCTTAATTTACAGGTACTTGTGTATTTCTAATACAGTATGGAACCATTTATCTGGAAACCAGTTAACCGGAAAACCAGTTATCCGGAATGATATTTCTGATAGACTGATTTCAGAATCTTTGCTGAAGAAGGTGTCATACATTGCCAGTTTGACATAGACTTTGCTTGAAACAATTGTACAATTTGATGACAACATCTAGTATTTTTCGTCATCACATTTAGTTGTATTTTAGATGTTTTAATTTTTATGCAGAGGAAACAGAAGAATTTTTGTTCCTAAGGAATTCCCATAAATTGCCTTCTTTTAAACTGTGGCTAATTTTTTCTTTCTTGCATTGATTTTTAATCCAACTAATCTAATAATTTAAAATGAGAAATAATGCCACAACCACACATATTCCATAAAATTTATCAAATGGATGCTGCTTTAATGCACAACCAGTTAACCGGAAAAACCAGTTATCCGGAATACATCTGACCCCAAGCATTCCGGATAAATGGTTCTGTACTGTAATTATGGCATGACCATGAATGACCCTTAATTGTCTTACAAAGATATTTTTAGATATTAATGATACCAATTTGTTTAAAATTATGTAGATTGATAGATCAAAGATGCAAGACACCCTCAAAGTATTAAAATGCACTTCTAAATGATACGAAAGAAAAAGATTTATTTAAAATTCTTACAGAAATTAGCATATTTACTCACTGTTTTGGTATATTAATTATGGCACGTAACTTGACTTTTATAGATTGTATTTTTGCCTGATTTATTATTTCACTTTTATCGTTTTTGATTGATTGATTTCTAATTGCTTACTGTGTCTTTTCTGTTATAAAATAAATATTACTGAAAACTAAATTTTGATACATGAAATCATTTACCAGATATATAGTAATACATAAATGTCTAATGAGCAGAATTAACTTATTAGAGTATATACTTTTTAAACTTAAATATATTTCATGTATAATTTAAATTAGCTTTTAAAAATTATTTGTTTCAATTAAATTTTTTAATGAAATACAGGAAACATGTACTATACCTCATCAAAACATGAGAAACAAATAAATCTGACATTAGTTGCAACCAGGGTTGTTTGGTTTAAACCAAATAAATGTTTTTTTTTAACCATGCTGTTTTTTTTTTTTCATCTGTTTTTTTTCTCTTTTTCCTTAATGTTTTCCTTTTAGTCCCTGAGCCAGGTGCAAATTTCGTCAGTTATTTCCTCCCAGCCGATAATTTGTAAAACGCTTCAGAGAGTAGTATCATGAAGTTTCGTGAACGTCAGCTTCGGTTCCGTGGGTGGGTTGAGCAGCGGTGACCTCCCAAACACGTAAAAAAAAAATTATTTCCTCCTGGTTGAAAATTTGTCCAATTATAGCTAACCCAATATCTTGAAGAAAAAAAAAAAGTCAGCTGATTATAAAGTGGTGGGGTAATACGTCAGCTGGTCACACAAACATGAAAAAAATATACAGGGTGCAAAGGAAAGTCCTTTTAACCTGAAAATGCTTGTGAACAGAGAGAGCTATAGCTATGGAAGTGAGGTAACTGTATAGTAAAGTAACTACGCCCGATTTAATGCAAACGACGGCAGCACCTCCTAGTGGCAAAATTTGGAAGATACCTATTGAAAATCGTAAATAAAAGAAATAGAGCAAAATTTCCAGTAAGAAAGTTTTAGAGCATCAATTAATTAGAACGAAATGACATTTGGTTCAAACGGATAAGATAAATCGTCGCCTGTATACCCAAAAATGTCCGAAATCGATGAGTGACAGTTCTACTTTGCATATTTACATTCCGTAAATGTAGCAGTGCACAATTTCAGATTGTGATGTTGTACTGTAATGTCTGTAAAAATTTAATTTTGAATGCATTTAAAATTTTTGATTAACTCTTTCAGGGGCAGAATTCTGTTCGTAAACTGATGAAGTAATTTACTGACACCGGAATATTCAAACGGAATCTTGGAAAATAAAAACCCACTAATTTTCACTTTCATTATAAAAGCAAAATTTTATTAATATTCTTGGTGCAATTTGTCAGTTTTGGAATTAAAATTAGGTGGCTAGACAGTCTAGCCACCATCCTTGAAAGTGTTAAATCTATGTTGTCATATTGTAGAGGCTAGCAAAAGACGTTGCATGCTGAGAAATGTGGCATGTAAAATTACTCCCATGAATACAAACGTGCATCGTGAGCGATGGTGAACTTTTCGAACATACTGGATATTAACTTTTTATCACTGTGAGAGTTTTTTTGTTTTTTGTGTGATGTTATCAAAATGTATTGAGATAAACATGAATTTATAGCACAAATTGTGCATATTTCTTCATACTTCTGGCTACTCCATTCAAACGTTTACACAAAATAGAGTGCATCGATTTCGGACATTGTTGGTTATTATACGGGTGAAGATTTATCTTATCCATGTAAACCAAATGTTTCATACTAATTAGTTGATGCTCTAAAATTTTCTAACTGGAAATTTTGCTCTGTCTCTTTTCGTTTTCAATTTGCAATAGCTATCTTCCAAATTTCGCAACTAGGGGGGTGTGCTGCCATCGTTTACATCAAATTGGGCGTAGTCACTTTATTATACCGTTACCTCTCTTCCATAGCTGTAGCTCTCTCCGTTTGCAAGTATTTTCAGGTTAAAGGGACTTTCCTTTGCACCCTGTATATATTTTTCATGTTCGTGTGATCAGCTGATGTATTACCCACCATTTTATAATCAGCTGACTTTTTTTTTTTCTTCAAGATATTGGGTTAGCTATAATTGGACAAATTTTCAACCGGGAGGAAATGACAATTTTTTTTTTTTTTTTTATGTGCTCACTGCCGCGGCACACTTTTACTGTCGCTGCTCAAACCACCCACAGAACCGCAGCTGACGTTCACGGAGCATCACAATACATCTCTCTGAAATTTTTAAAAATAGCCAAAATGGCAGATTTGAGCTAAATATATACTTTTACTACTTAGATTGCTTGATTAGTTAAGACTAAGAATGCCTCAATGATGACATAATCATAAGTAATTCTCTCCATTGGTTACTTTTTGTTCTGTATGCTAATGGAAGATTAGCTGTGAGTTTTCTTTGCTGTATCATGGCTATTGGGTTTAGTAAGCCTTTGTTTTTCTTGCATTCCTGGATTGGGGTTTTGCATTATGATTTTATTATGTTACCAGCAGGGTTGGCACAGTTTAAAACAATTGGTGAACCAACTGGTTTTTTAGAAAAGATCTAATATTTTCTTATTTTTGTAATTTAAGTGTTTCAAATTATTGGATATAATTTCTACTTTTAAGTCTTATCCCAGCAATCACCGTGAGACATGGTGAGTCTAGGTTATATTTGTGTGCATGTAGAATGCAAATTGCATGTGGTGATGAACATATCTGAAGCTCTAAAGAAAAAATTTAAAACATGTGAATTTAGCAAAGATAAAATGGATTAAAAATTCAATATTTTGAATAAAATATTTTCCTTTGAGAAAACAGATTATTTACAATTAATAACATAAAATGACCTTTTAAGATTCCAGTCAAGCTGTAAAAGAAAATTTTCTTGATTGGGGGAGATTATCTTTTAAAGCCGCTATCAGATTCACCAACTTTCCGAGCAATTTTTGAGCCAACTCTTGATTTCCTCCAACTTTTCGCGAAATGTTGTCTCGACACCCAGTGTGATAGCAAACAGAAATATCCCCAACTTTTTATCCGCATCTCAAAAAAGTCTGTCCTAGCCGCAACTTTTCCCTCCCACCTTTCAACATTTCAGCGAATCAGAGATAAGCGATTGATACGAAAATGCAATAAATATTGACGGCTGGTACTATTAGTACTGGTTTTCCCGGGTTTTCCTCCAACTTTAGCAAAGACAATTGTAACCGTTTTCTCCCTTTCAACTGGAAAAAGTTGGGGTTAAAATCAGCTGTAAAGTTGGTTGCTCGAAAAGTCGGTGAATCTGATAGCGGCTTAAGGCTATTCTCAACTGCTCTACTCATCAAGTGCAAAACGCTTCTTTGCACTTGATGATTAAATGAATGAATTTACAAATTCATTTTTCATATAAAATTGGAAGGCCTGACTATGGAAGCGATTTGGAATCGAACTGTTTTCCATTTTTGATAAATAAATTACCTATTGAGTTATAAGCAATTTTGATCATGTGTCAAAGATGTTTTCAACCTTCCTTGTAGTTATTTTTCTTTCGCAATGAAATTCGGTTCAAAACGCCAACTTTGACACTATTTTCTGAAAGATCTATTGCGTTTGCAAAAAACCCCCCGTAAAACACTGTTCCATTACATAATTTCTGAACAACAGCATCTGCTAGTTTCATGCATTTCCGAACAAAAATAAATTAAAACTTGTGTCATAAAGTTGCCCTTTCGGATTTGAGAACAGCCTTAAGAATAAAAAAGAAACTCAAGATATGAAGTCGAATAAGAGAACTTTGAAAAATTGGGTGCTAGCAAAGCACCTGTTTACTTTTAACTAAAATATGCAATAAGATATAAATCGTCTATTGATAATCAAATCCACTATTTAGATTGGACAAAAAAATGGGGGAAAATCAAGATACGGTTTGCATGAGACATAACAGAAGAAAGTCTCATAAAAATGCCTAAAAATATATATTATTAATTTTTAATTTAGACATTTAGAAGTAATACATATTATAACATAGCTTAGAAAAAAAGCCTGTGTATTAAGTCTGGCTGTTTAAATGTTTTAGTGGATGACAACTTTTATAAATCTGCTTTCCATTTTAAGATCAATGTTTTCAGTAACCTAAAAAGCTGGTAAATAAGTATTTCTGTTTATTTTGCTCTTGCCTTTCCCCCCCCCCCCTAACCTAGCAGTTTCTGAGGAGAAGTGTCAAATGACAATACACAATACTTCTTGAAACGTGTAAAGGCTCTACTGTTAAATTCAAATCATTCCAGGAATTCTTTATAAAAAAAAAGCTTTACTTTCAATAAAAGATAATTGTTCATGTAGTGTTCTAACAGAAAAATCAGATATCTCGGATTACAAATATTTCAAAGAAATTATTTTGAATAACCATGGGAAAGTATATTATATTTATGAAATTACACCGTATATTTATTTATAGTACTAGTAATCAAGATTGTTTATTAAGATTTTCAAGGTATTAATGTTTCACTATGTAGAGCATTTTATTCATGGAACATAAAATTTTTACTAAAAATGTTTAAATTTTAAACGATTTCAATTTTCTACATAATTAATTGTAATTATCTAATTTAAATTATTTTTAAATTAAGTTATATTACTTATATATCAAACAATGTTTATTTTTATCAATAAATATACATGTATATGTAATAGGAAAATACATTTAAAAAAAAACCATTTTTTTTTTACCAACCCTGGTTGCAACTTGTAAAAAATGTTAGTATATGCATAAAGATTTTTTGATGTTTGTAGAGAAAATGTTTCATTAACATTTAAAAGGTATTTATCAAGCAATTCATGCACACTTAACCATATCTGAAAAAGTAGTTGCTAATATTTCCTGGTAAAAAATGTAATGAAATATTCTATTTCCTGCATTTTATATTTTATAATATCTGTCACTTTTCATGCTATGCCTTACATTTTCAAAAAATAATTCAGTTGAATTTTTTTTTTTTATAAAACATACAATGTCTGAAAAAATTGTTGCCTTTATTTATGAATTTAATACTTTATGTGCTTCTTATTTCCACCTGCTTACAAAAATTAAACTTACTGTAAAATCCTGATTTGTAAGCCTCCCACCCACTTTTAAATAGTTTTGATTTTCTTTTCCATTCCCAAATATAAGCTTTTCCCCCTCCCCTTCATAAACTTTTTTTGTGGAAAAAAATTGATTTAAATGTCTAAGGGAGATAATTTTGTATCTTTTGACTTCTTTGGGTGGATTTCCATCAGTGGCATAGCTAAAGCATTTTGTTAGGGGGGGGGGGGTCGACACCGAATTTACCGAATATTCATAGTAAAATCACCGAAGGATTTCATTTTTAAATTTTCTATTCTTGCATATTTTTGCCCTATTATATTTTGGAGTGAGTACTGTGAAAATAATTTGTTGTATGACGACAATAAAAATATTAAAATTACTAATGATAGCGTTAAAAACAAAGATCCATGCCAGTGCTAGACCATATAAATAAGAGCATATTTTTATTCTAGGCAAAAATTTCATTGTAAGTTAAATATTGACAATTTTGTTTGAAGCAGTCGTAAAATGCGATTAAATATGCAACGTGTTCCTTCTAAACGTGGTCCGATAGCCAATTTCTATACGGTTAGTCTTAGACATATAGTTCTAATTACAAAAACTTTTCAAACTAACTAAACATTCTAAATTAATCTAATTCCATTTGAGGCAATAAATGCATTTCAGAAAAAGTTACGAAAATTAACATTTATACCATCCTATTAGTTACATCTAGTGAAAAAGACCTTGTGCTCTGACATGTAAAATGAAAAAAAATATATATTTCTACAACCAAAACGTACCGAGTTATGCGACTTTGAAATTCGGAAATTTGTTGGATTTAACGCAGCACCCGAAGTGATGTGCTATTTCGACCTAACTGCACACGAGGATGAATGTTGTTGAAGGAAAGAGGCAGGGGGGGGGGGGGGCACGAAAATTCTAAATTCGTTTAAAAAATTAAAATCATACGAATTCGACGGTGTACGCTGCCGAAGGCTGTATGGCGCCCCAGTTCTAGGCTAAAAATATATAATCATGCAAATTTGAGGGTGTACAGTGACGGTGGAGGGCAGAAGGGGATTCAATTCCACGTTCCTTTAAAAAATAAGATCATGCGTATTCAAGAGTGTACGCTAACAAGGACAGTTTGTGCACCAATTTTAGATTCGTATAAAAATATAAAATCTTATAAATTCGAGGGTGTACACTGCCAAATTCACAGAGTCCCTGACACTAGGTACAACAGGATTGGTTTTCATTTTAAAATACAAAACTATGCAAATTTGAGAGCGTATGCTGCCGGAAGTAATGGGGCACCGACTCTAGATTCGTTTGATAAACTTTCATTTTAAAAATATAAAACCATACAAGTTCGGGGGTGTACAGTGCCAAAATGGTGCCCAATTCTAGGTTCATTTAAAAATATAAGTTCATAGAAATTTGAAGGTGTACGCTGCCGAAGGCAATGGACTCGTGACTCTAAGCTCGTTTGGACAGATTTTTATTTTAAAATATAAAATACAAATTCTAAGAAGTACGCTGTCGGAGGCAGTGCCTCAATTCTACATTTATTTAAAAGTATAAAATCTTACAAATTCGAGAGTGTACGCTAACAAAGGAAGTGGTCCCCCCCCCCCCCCATTTTGGCTCGTTTATAAATAGAAATTCCGGGATATACTCTGTGAAAGGCAATGGGGCCTCGACTCTAGGTTCGTTTTGATAGATTTTCATTTTTAAACATAAAACAATACAAACTCGAGGGTCTACACTGACAAAATGGTTCTCCAATTCTAGGCCCTTTAAAATATGAAATCATACAAATTCGAGAGTGAGCGTTGACGAAGGCAGTGAAGATACCCCATTCTAAGTTTGTTTAAAAATATAAAATCTTATAAATTAAAGTGTGTATGCTGCCGAAGGATATGGCGTCCTGATTCAACGTTCTCTTGGATAGATTTTCGATTTAAGATATAAAATCATACACATTCCAGAGAGTATGCTGGCGGAGGTAATTGGGCCCTGACTCTAGATTTGTTTGATAGACTTCTATTTTAAAAATATAAAACCATACAAATTCTAGGATGTACACTGCCAAAATGGTGCCGCAATTCTAGATTAGTTTAAAAATATAAATTCATAGAAATTCGAGGGTGTACACTGCCGAAGGCAATGAGGCCCTGATTATAGGTTCGTTTAGATAATTTAAAAAAAAATATATAATACAAATTTGAAGAAGTACGCTGTCGTAGGCAGTGTCCCAATTCCACGTTCATTTAACCCTTCACTACACGAATTTTTCTATTTTTGTGATTTTTTTTAAAAATCTGTATATCGGTTTAATAATGGGAAAAATAGTAACAAAAATTAAATTTCAAAATTTCAGCTAAAATTTGATATTTTATGGTGTATGCCATATGTTAAACATTTAGGATTTTAAAATATTGTAATGCTATATTTTGGAACGTAAATGAGCTTAAATTAATTAATTTTACCTGCTTTTTACCCTGCAACTTTTTTTATATTAATACTTTTAAGTATTCAGTAAAAATAATGAAAGTTAATCTTACCTTAATAGTTTGACATTTTTTTTTTCTCTTCCCCTTCCGTAAAACAAATTCTAATTTTTTGTCTAATGCAGCCATCTGACATGGACAAAATAAGTGTTATTTCATTCTTTGGATTGTTCTTGGTCGGTTACAGTGATCATATTAACTAAATTCATGGCATATAATCAAAATTATAATGTTTTTAGGTATGTGCCAGATATGGCACGTGGTGCAGTTAAAGGTATAAAATCTTACAAATTCGAGACTGTACGCTGATCAAGGCAGTGCACACCCTCCCCCAACCCCAATTTTAGGATCGTTTATGAATAGAAATTCGAGGGTATATGATGACGAAGGTAATGGGGCTCGATTCTCAGTTCATTTGGATAGATTTTCATTTTAAAATATGAAACGATACCAATTAGAGGGTCTACACTGACAAAATGGTGCCCAATTCCATATCCGTTTAACATATAAAATCGATACATACTAATTCGATAGTGAACGATGCCAAAGGCAGTGGGGGTGCCTATTCTAGGTTTGTTTAAATATATAAAATCTTATACGTTCGAGTGAGTATGCTTGTACGCTGCCGAAGACAATGGGACCTTGACTGTAGGTTCGTTTGAATAGATTTTCACACATCTACGCATTTTCAGAACGCTAAATACTTGGATAGGTAAGTACTGCCTTCAACATCAAAGAACCGAGTTACTAAGGTGGTTTTTCAGGTGTTATTTGTCTCAGCTGCGTTCAAAGTAGGGATGCACCGAATGTTCGGTATCTATTCGGTATTCGGCCATACTACTGAATATTTGGTTAGGCTGAATATCAAGCTATTCGGTATGCCGAATATTAGGCTTGGCAGAATATCAAACTATTCGGTTTGGCCGAATATCAAAATATTCGGCCAGACCGAATATTTAAGAACTTTTTAAAAAATATTTTTAAAAAAATTTTAAAACTACTATTATTAACTGTCAATTAATAAAGATATTTAATAATTAGGAATATAATTATATTTAAATAAAAGAGAATGTTTTTACATTTTTTATTTGCTATTTGAAAAGTATCGCATAAGAAAATTAACCAATAATGACGATTTTAGTTCCCTTCCTGACAAACTGTATATGACTGTACAATTTTTCATTTAATTCCTTCAAAATTTCCCTTTGATTTTAAAATATTTGTTTTAGAATATAAGAATTTTATTAATTTGTTTTAATTCAGAGATGAATCATGAAATTTAAAATTTTATCAATTAAAGAAGCTTTAAAACTGTCCTCTTCTTAAACAACAATTCAAAGCATATTTTTTTTAGTGTAGAATTTACTTGTAAAAAGATCTTGTTTATCAATATGGAAGTATGTATGTTAAATATTACGTAAAATTGTTTCAAAATTTAACTTTTTAATGCTTTCAAATTCTGAAATTTAAAAGTAATCGGCAAATCGAATATTCAGTATTCGGCAGGCCGAATATTTGGTATTCGGCTTGATAGTCACTATTCGGCTAGCCAAATATTTGGTATTTGGTTTACCTATTGGCCGAATACTCGACATTCGGCCAAAATCACTATTCGGTGCATCCCTAGTTCAAAGTCGATGACCGGTCCGAAAATAAATGAGTAAAAGAGGATAGTATTCTGCAGTTTAAAAATTAGTTAGTTTTTTTTAAATTAACAAACCTGGGTTAAAAGGTTGGTAAAGCCGATTACGGGGGCCCCTGGCTTCCCCCCCCCCCCCAATAAGAGACATGGGGGGGGAGCGGTCGCTACGGCTCTGCGAGCAAGACGACAAAGATTTGTTTCCGACTTGTTGCATTTTTACGAGAGAATAGCTGAAAAGTGAAGTTGTAATCGACTCAAAGCGAAAGAAAAATTACATAATGCAAATAGTATGATGTTACTAATTACGAAAATATTTAATAATTTTAAATATGTTTTTACATTGTTTTCTGTTTTGTAATATCTTTTTTAATATCTTTTTAAAAATTCTTAGAAGGGAAAAACACATCGCCAAATGATGCAATTTTTGAACAAAAGTGAAATTACCAAATGCATATGACTATTCCAAATGTGGGGGGTGTCGCACCCTCCCACACCCCCCTGTAGCTACATCCCTGATTTACTTCCATATGTTTTTACATAATCTTGATGAAATCCCTCACCCCCCCCCCCCACACACACACATGTAATATCTGCTTCCCTTCTTTGCCTCTCTCCCCACCACAAAAAGCTTAACATCTTAAAAATCTTAATTCTTTTGCTCTATTTGTTACTCGCTAGTAAAAATAAGGAAATAATCAATTATCTAAATTACACTCATGGAACTTTGAATATTAAAGAGTATGACATAAATGATGTCACTTGAAGCTGTTCCTACCCTCCTGCTTTTGCCATATTTAACTGCGGTGATCTGCACTGTGAGCCATTTTCTTCTCGCTGCACAGGTCAACTATGGTAAAAGTCAAATATGGTGGACACTGGAGAGGGGGAAAGAACTCGTCTATCCACTTCAACGCTCCCCATGGTACTAGATTGATATGTCGTCTCCTTTTAATCTTCATAGCTCCATGATTACACTCCTTTCTATAAAAGTTCATCTTTCCCTTCTGACCTCCACCCAGCAAAGTTTAAAAGTATATAGTTATATATATTTTTTAATTTGCCCTATTTCTTATTTTGTAGTAAGATGATTTCCCTAAATCTCATATGTCTCACTTATCTAAAATCTTCATCCTCTTTGAAATTTTTGCTCCATCCTTCCCACCCAAATTGGGGGGGGGGGGGGGGGAATTTCTGAATATGCGAGAAGAAAGCAAGAGATTTTATTTGTTTGTTCTCACCACTAAATCACATGTATATTTTGTGTTTAAGGCTGTTCTCAACTGCTCTGCTCAGTAAGCGCAAAATACCAGAGGGAGGCAAAGGGGAGAAGTAGTTTTTATTGGGGAGGGGGACTTAGATGTTTGATTATACATTGTTGCAATAAAATAACAAAGAATTTGAATTTTAAATTTTGCTTAGGGATGATTTGTTGGTAGCACATAAGCTGGATGCATCAAAATCCATGCATCAATCTATAAACTGCATTTAACATGTAAAAGTTGCAGTTGCTAATGCATGTATTAGCATTACATGCCCATGAAAACAACAAAAAATTACTGTATGTAGAAATCTCTAAAAGCATTCCGACTGAAAAGAAAAACAACAAATAAAGGTAAAATCCTGAGAAAAAGGCAGTTTCCCCCATGAGATGCCATGCTTTTCAATTTACCAACATATAACACCAATAAATCGTACATGATATGGATAAATCGTAAATACTGTCATTATTCATTACTAATTTCATATAAAATGCATTCATATACACTATGATGCAGGGCTTGAATTTCAGGGCGGGATGGCGGGATTCGCGCCCAAAATTTTGATATCCCTCCTAGAAGAATATTGTGGGCGGGAGTCTCGCGTCCAAAAAAATCTCGCGATTTTCCTGGAAATTTTGCATTTTGAAATTATGATCAACTCTCACGAACACCTTGCGAATTTCCCGATATTTTCGTGTGACCGATTGACACATTTTGCGGGGCTTTGTACCGCGAAAGATCATTGAAATTCACAAATTTTTCATGCGACTGATAGACAAATTTCATTATTTTTTTCTCGAGATCGGTTGACAAGTTTCCGCGACCGATTGGCAAATTCAGGGATGATTTTGTTCCGAAAATTTAAGGCATTATTATTAGGTTCAGAAAATTATGAAAAATCGGTCATCAGTCCATCAGAAAAATATCGCAAATTTCGACAAATGATCGCCGAAAAAATCGATTTCGTCAATAGTTCGAAGAAAAAATCTACAATTTCGTCGCAAAGGATTGCGAATAAAACTCAAATTTTGTCAAAGGATCGCGAAAAAACGTGAATTTCATCAGATCACGAAAAAGACTCTCGAAATTCATCAAAGGATCGCAAAAAAAACGTGAATTACATCAAAGGATAACAAAAAAAATTGTCAATTTCGGCAAAGAAACGCTGGAAAAACGAGAGTTTTGGCAAAGGATCGCAAAAAAGCGAATTTCATCAAAAGATCGTGGAAAATGCAATTTTTTTCGCGGAATAAACGTGAATTTAGTCAAAGGGCCGCTGAAAAAACTGCAAATTTCCTCAAAGAATCTAAAAAAAACTTGAATTTCATCAAAGGATCGCGGAAAAAACGCGCATTTCTTCAAAAGATTGCGAAAAAGAGCAAAGATCGCGAAAAAGAGCAAATTTCGTCAAAAGATCGCGAAAGCACGAATTTCGTCAAAAGATCGCGAAAGCAGGAATTTCGCCAAAAGATCGCGAAAGCAGGAATTTCGTCAAAAGATCGCGAAAGCAGGAATTTCGTCAAAAGATCGCGAAAGCAGGAATTTCGTCAAAAGATCGCGAAAGCAGGAATTTCGTCAAAAGATCGCGAAAGCAGGAATTTCGTCAAAAGATCGCGAAAGCAGGAATTTCGTCAAAAGATCGCGAAAGCAGGAATTTCGTCAAAAGATCGCGAAAGCAGGAATTTCGTCAAAAGATCGCGAAAGCAGGAATTTCGTCAAAAGATCGCGAAAGCAGGAATTTCGTCAAAAGATCGCGAAAGCAGGAATTTCGTCAAAAGATCGCGAAAGCAGGAATTTCGTCAAAAGATCGCGAAAGCAGGAATTTCGTCAAAAGATCGCGAAAGCAGGAATTTCGTCAAAAGATCGCGAAAGCAGGAATTTCGTCAAAAGATCGCGAAAGCAGGAATTTCGTCAAAAGATCGCGAAAGCAGGAATTTCGTCAAAAGATCGCGAAAGCAGGAATTTCGTCAAAAGATCGCGAAAGCAGGAATTTCGTCAAAAGATCGCGAAAGCAGGAATTTCGTCAAAAGATCGCGAAAGCAGGAATTTCGTCAAAAGATCGCGAAAGCAGGAATTTCGTCAAAAGATCGCGAAAGCAGGAATTTCGTCAAAAGATCGCGAAAGCAGGAATTTCGTCAAAAGATCGCGAAAGCAGGAATTTCGTCAAAAGATCGCGAAAGCAGGAATTTCGTCAAAAGATCGCGAAAGCAGGAATTTCGTCAAAAGATTGCGAAAGCAGGAATTTCGTCAAAAGATCGCGAAAGCAGGAATTTCGTCAAAAGATCGCGAAAAAGAACGATATTTGTCAAAAGATCGCGAAAAAGAACGATATTTGGCAAAAGATCGCGAAAAAGAACGATATTTGGCAAAAGATCGCGAAAAAGAACGATATTTGGCAAAAGATCGCGAAAAAGAACGATATTTGTCAAAAGATCGCGAAAAAGAACGATATTTGGCAAAAGATCGCGAAAAAGAACGATATTTGGCAAAAGATCGCGAAAAAGAATGATATTTGGCAAAAGATCGCGAAAAAGAACGATATTTGTCAAAAGATCGCGAAAAAGAACGATATTTGTCAAAAGATCGCGAAAAAGAACGATATTTGGCAAAAGATCGCGAAAAAGAACGATATTTGGCAAAAGATCGCGAAAAAGAACGATATTTGGCAAAAGATCGCGAAAAAGAACGATATTTGGCAAAAGATCGCGAAAAAGAACGATATTTGGCAAAAGATCGCGAAAAAGAACGATATTTGGCAAAAGATCGCGAAAAAGAACGATATTTGGCAAAAGATCGCGAAAAAGAACGATATTTGGCAAAAGGTCGCGAAAAAAACACTATTTTCATCAAAGGGCTGCAGAAAAAAAATAAGTTAACCTACATTTCTCGCGCAGTAGAAGAAATGAATCAGTATTCACTTAAAACTTTTGACTTTGATTGAACAAACATTCAAATTTTAAACAAAGAAAATACCAGGGAGTCGGGTTTTGACTATAATTCCATTAAGGATACTAGGGGATCGTACCCGGGCTTCCCGGGTTAAAGAATATAGGTTAAAACATTTTTTATTATTGAAAACTAATAAGTTTTTTTATATGCAATAAATTTTTTAGATTGCCCACTTACATTAAAAAAGCATTTTTCATATGGAAAATATGAATTATACAATCAAATAAATTTTCGAAATTTATCAAAAGCGATATTTTCTTATTAGCTGCATGCTAAGAGTTATTTGATCAAGATTTTGCTATTTATGGCATCCTTTTATGTTCTGATAATTTCAGAGCTTATGCATGTCTCTTAAATTTGTGCTTTATTTATATTATTTTATTTATTTATTCATAGGGAAGTTTTTTTTTAAAGGGATATTAGCCGTAAGAAAATGAACTGTTTATTTTGTTTTAAGGGTAAACGGATTAATCTTTCGTAATCAAGCTCCGCGCAATATAGATAAATTTAAAAATATTTCATGTTTTTAAAATTGTTTTTAAAACAATAGACCATCAGTAAACTGAGATGAACTTTGCAAACAAATTCCATTTAAAAAAAAAAAAAAAGAAACCTATTTTATGATCTAAAAATTTAAATTGTACGATTACAAATATGTTAGATTTGTGTTTTTACAATATTATTCTTTTATTTGTTTATAAAAGAAGCATTAATTTCGTTAATTTGTCTTTCACAAATATGTTAGATTGGTGGATTTTTTAATATTATTCTTTTATTTGTTTATAAAAGAAGTATTAATTTCGTTATGCAAAAATAGTCAGAAACAAATGCGGAAAAATGTTTGTTGCTTTATGCTCAAAATGTTTATTATTATTATGTATTGAACCTGGCACTTGATAAGATAAACTTAAAAAATACCATGCTTAAAAATTATTTTAGAAAATATAATACATCAGTCAATTACGATAGTTTTTAAACAAATTACATTTGAAAGTAAATTTTTTCCCTATGCGACGACAATTGAAAATGTACGATGGTCAGAAGATTAAAAAATTGCAGTAGCGAAATTTGATCATGAACTGTTGCCATTCACAAAATGACATCAGCATTACGCACAGATACATTTGTTCATTATAATATAGATAATCAGTAAAATATAATAATGATCAGTTATTAGGATTTGGTTATCAACTGAGGCTCTTATGCTTGGTATTCCGGAATGAAAAACAGCAATTTTCACCTTCTCAAAATTTGCATACGCACATCTCCTATCCATATTCATCATTTAAAAAAAATTGTATTTTGTTTGATCATTTAAAAATCCTTTTAACTCAAAACTTGAAGTCACGATTGTCAGCAACATCTTTTGTGCGAACAGACACACCCTTTACTTGAGATTCTAATCTCAATTCTGGAGATTAAAAATTTCCGTAATTTATGTTTTATAGACGAACTTGTGTTAAAATGTTTAGTTTTATCTAAGAAAATGATCGTTTTCTTTTAAATATGACTTCATTTTCACTTAAATAAGCATTTCGCCTAGTGTATGAAACTTAGTATCAGTACACATGCAGAAGGAAAAACAATACAAAAAATTTATGAGGAAAAATGCGTGTTTTCAAAAGCAGTATGTCATTTTCTGTTATTATGCCCCTAATATAATATTCTGCTCCTAAAGGGATTTTGCGGCACTAAACCCTATACAACAATTTTTATCACAATTTTAAATTTTTATCAGAAAATAGCATGAATAAAGATAAAAAATACCTCATTGTTTCTCTCTTGTCTGCAATAATGAAAGCTATCTAATTTTCACCATTTTGAAGAAATTCCATAAAATGCTTTTAAAATTAAATTATAAAAGTGGGACAATTTAAAAAAACAAATAGATGGTGCGATCACATCTACAAATGAAGAACTTTAAGTTTAAAAAAAAATATTAGTAAAATTGGTTCAGCATAAAGATCAGGGCAGATGACTAAAAAACACACTTGTGTTTTAAATATATAGATTATATAAAATTAGGAAAAATTAAATTAAGCATATTATGTTATTTTGATAAAATTATAGTAGAATGTTCTAAAGAATAGCATTAAAATTTCATTATTTGAGAGAATTTTGGATAAAAACTTCAGAAACATTATATTACTTTAAACCACGAATTATTTGTTTGCTTGTCGAACTCGGTGAAGCAAATCCATCCAGGCGAGAATCATCAATTTCTGTAATATAATTCGCTATTATTTGCATGTCACCTCTCTTCTATAAAGACACTTTAAATTTTTGTAAAACATCGTGTTTTATCAGTGTGTGTTTTCGATTAAACTATTTTCAAAAGTGAAGCATTTTCACCTGTGAAGATTTTCAAAGCAGCTGGGCTGTGAAAATGACGCACTTCTACAAAACATAATTCAGGTTTAAGAATTAAAATACATGCTTTTTTATAAAATGACGTCATTTGCATCCGCTAAAGCAAACCACTTTTTCAATCCAGGCGTAAACTTTGTCTATAGAAAACTATGCATATGACGTCATTATCACGGAATAACAGACAATATTCTTGACATAGTCCATATTTTAATTTCAACTTTTTTTTCTCTTTTTATGAAAAAAATGGCAAAAAAAAGATACAGTATCTCCTATTTTCGACTATTTTCCATTTACTTTCAACATAGGGAAGAACTTTCAATGACTTTCAATAGAAATGGGGTACTTTTGTTGCCACAATAAGAAAAATGGTATTAGAAACTACAAAAAAATTAATATTTCAAAAATAAATTGATACAGCTTTCAAACAAATTGCATTTAAAAGTACATTTTTTTCCTTATACGATGGTGTAAAAATTTAAAATGTGCGTTGTTTAGAAGTTTAAAAATTTGCAGTAGCAAAAATTGCAAAACTAAAATTTTATTTCAAATTTGAAAGTGTTGCCATTCGCAAAATGACGTATGCATTATGCACAGATATTGTCCTTTATAATATAGATAATAAAACAATTTTGTTCAGAAATGGATATTGATGATTCCATCACTGGTTATACATTGTTCATGCAAGTAGTTAAAAATGAAGGCATGTCGGATACTGCAAAGTTTTCTGAAAATTTTTTAAGTGAGCATAACCATATGTTTCTGATAACTTCCAAAGTTATAAATGTTGTGCTTGTGCTGTCTGTCTCAAGTTTACCTTGTGAAAGAAGAACTGGGCTCAAAATGGAATAAAATCTAAATTCAGAAATTCATTTAACAACCCCATTGTTAAGGACCCATTTTGCATAATTATTCTGAGTTGTTGATTTAAATTGCCTCAGTAGTATTTTGTCATGTCTGTTTTAATACAGGCAGGACAAAAAATTAATGTAAATCTTTAAATAGCACTTAAAATAACAGTGAGTTTTATATTTTTTTCTCCCTCCCAAATAGCTCAACTCCCCTCCATTTATAAATGTTGGTAGGGAGACTCCCCTCCTAGGAAAAATTGAATTTCAAGCCCTGTGATGAGAAAATCAGAATCAGTAGATGGAAAAACATGTAGTGCATAAGAATACATTCTGTGTGCATTAATGTCAAATAACAAGCATGTACAATATAATATTTAAAATTTATATATTTCATATGTAAAAAATCTAATTAATGAAGTCTGAAAATAAAAATTAATGTTACTGTTGTACTCAGTTCCATGTACACCCATGCTTATCTATGTACCATGAGGCGTATTTCCTAAATCAGCAAAAAAAAATTGGAGAAAAAAAAGGGGTAAATAAAAAAATGCTTACACAATACATATACTTTGATATTTTGTGTCCATTTCGATGATATGAAAAAACACTGAAATTAAAAAAAAAACACTGGAATTTTATTCAGTATATCAGCAATAATCCCTGTATAAGATTTGTTGGGAACTTTAAAAATTTTTGTCCCACATTTACAAACTAAATTATAAACAGAACATGCAAAAAAGTAAGACATGCATGAATGAAAATGATTACTAAAATTACCTTATTGTGGACAACAGTGAATCTCTTGAAACCTTTTGAGTTCTTTGAATTGAGTACAGACAAACATGCATCAGGCAAATGCACTATATGCATAAATTGTACGTACTAAAATACTTTTTGTATATACCACACCAAATTTACCTTCTTTAAATGAAAGTAGAGTGAAATGCATCAGGAAAAATGCACTACGTGCATAGAACAAACTAAAATTTGTTATTGCACAACATAGGTCCCAAAATTTGTTGCACATTTGGATAAATTGAAGCATAGACAGCCATGCATAAGGCAAACACACTGTATGCATGAATGCAAATACTAAGATTATCCACTTATACATAGCATTAAAAACTTGGTACCTTGCCACCTTATTTGTACATTTAGAGCATTTTTCCATTTATCGCCATGACACATCATGTACGTTTGTTGTTATCTAGCATCAATGCAAAAAAAAAACGCACCCATATACACTATATGGATGCCTAACCTTTTTTAGAGAAGGGCCACTTACAAAAATGTCGAGGGCCGCATCAGTAACACAGAGAATTCTATTTCGGAAGGTGATCTGTGGCCTATAATCAGATAAAAAATATAGTTTCGTGGGTGTGGTGTGTTCCCCTCTAGGTTCTATTATCCAGTAAACATATCCAATTCAGTTGGCAAGGATATATCAACAGTTTACGTTTGTATACCTAACACAGATATAGCAAGGATTGTTTTCAAGGAGCGATAATATCTCTTGACTTTATTCGGGGAAGTAAATTTTGTTTTATTATAAGTGGTAAAAAACAAAGGCGTAAAAGTGACTAGTGCCAAAAAAAAATGTGAACTTTATGAACGAAAAGGAGAGAAGGAGCCAATCAACGAAATTTTAGATTTTTACACGCCTCGTCAAAAGACTTTGTGATTTTTACATGCCTGATCGAAAAAATTTGCAATTTTTCTGAAGCCGATCAGCGATAACCACCTCGGGAACTCCGCTTTCACTTTAGAGTGTTAGTGCAATCCCGAGGGGTAGATCTGAAGCCGATCGACAAAATTTGCAATTTTTCTGAAGCCAATCGACAAAATCAGTGATTCTTAATTGACTCTGACAAAATTTGAAAACTTTTCCTGCAGCAAATTGACAGAATTTACATTTTTTGCTTCCTCCCGATAAACTGAAGAAACTCGCAATTTTTCTATTACCGGTCAATGAATTTTTCAATTTTTCTGAGAATTATCAACAAAATTTGATTTTTTTTTCCATGCCGATCAACAAAATTTGGCATTTTTACATACCTGATTTGACAAAATTCATGATTTTTTTTCGTGCCCGACCAATGAAATTGTTTTTTCTTTCGGAGCCGAATCAACAAAACTCATGATTTTTGTAGTGGTGTGCCGAGTAGTGCTTTGGCCGAGTACTGAGTACTCGGCCACTGACTACTCTACCGAGTAGTTGGGTAATAAGGAAAAAAAAATACTGATGTGCACACAATGTGAGCTTAGGTGTACATATGGTGTGTACATTAGGGTGGTCACAAGCAACATGGGAAAAAATTTTTTTAACGTTTTCTTCAAGGGGACCCTCCTAAAAGTTGCCAATTAGTTAGAAAATGAGATTGGCAAAGTTTCAACTGAAATGAATAACATTAACCCGTGCCTCATCGAGGTTGAAGTCTTGAAAATTTGCAGTTTTTGGCAAAAAATTGTCGTTTTTCTTTCTTTACGTGAAAACTATTTGTCTTAGAAACCTGATTCTAGTTTTATTTCATAGAAACAGTTGTTGCCTTAAACTTTTACCCTCATCAAAACTTATATTTAATGAATATTAGTATTTTTCAGGTCAGCTCGGGAACCATACCTTCAAACTCTGCATTTTTGAAACATAAGTGAAAAATGACAAATTAATAATTTTATTACTTTTGATATTTTTTTTTTGCATTATTTTCATTAATAGGCAAAAATAAATGAACAATTTTTGCAACTTTGAAAATATTTCACGAATTATAATTGATTATTAGTTATCTAGTTCTGTGTCTAGTAAGAAAGAGCTTCTCGATTTGTGTTGCAGTTGAACCTCTGAATTTCTCTTTTTATTACAAGGCTGTTTTTGTTACCTGTTATCGTTATCTATTTTTAGAATTGACAAAACATTCCATAAAGCCCCCCCCCCCCCCTTTTGATATGATGGCAGAAATGTAAGATTTTTTTTAATTGGCCACTTGTCTCATCAAATCATCGACAGTAAGCTACCAAGTAATCATCAAGTTTTATGTATTTTATTTTATAATATTCGCAAAATGAAACTGAATGCCAGAGAAGCTGCTAGATTTAGAGTACATCCACCAGTTAACAACAGACTTTAATTTTAAGTAGAAGTGCAATTGACTCCCCAAATAACTATTTCGTAAACAAAGAACTGAGATCATCAAAAACAGATTTAAAAATTCCGGTTTAGAGAGAACTGTTATTCACTGGGATGGAAAACTGCTTCACCATTTTTTGAATAAAGAAAATGTAGAGAGGATAGAAGTTTTAATTAGTTGTGGGGATGAAGAACAGTTACTACGAGTTCCACAGCTTGAAAATAGTATCTGAATAATTCAGGCGAAAGCTGTATTTTCAGCAGTTGAAGAGTGGAGGAAGTTGGTAAAATCCAGGCAATATATTTTGATACAACTGCAGTAAACAACGGTCACCTCAGAGGAACCTGCATTCTTCTATAGCAATTGTTAAAGCAAAAGTCTTCTGTATTTACCATGTCGCCTCCCTAATCAAGAAATTATCCTAAAAGCTGGTTTTGATTGTAAAGTGGGAATAATCACTACTCCTCAGCCAGATATTTAAAAAAACAATTCTGATTGGGTGGTTTAAATTAAACCAGAGTAAATATAAAAATGCTATTGAAGATGAAATAGTAGATATAAATAGTTATTCAGAAGAAATTTTAAGTTTTCTTACAGGACCTTTTAAAAATTAACAGCTCAGGGATGATTATAAAGAGTTTATCCAACTTTGTTTAATTTTTATAGGACTCCTTCCTACAAGACTTTTTTCAGAGCACCTGGTGCTTTTAATCATGTCAGATGTACAAGCAATTTATTCTCTCAAAATATATTGTCATAGATAATCTCTCAATAACAAATTTAGAAAAAGAAGGTATTTAAGACCTTTGCTTATTTCTAATCAATATTTATGTAAAATCGTGCTTCAATATTCCCACTCCCACTTTGGACCCCAATTCAAGACCTGCAAATAATAAAATCACTTGTTCACTACAGAAAAATTGATAAATAGGTTGCAGACAAAGCACTCGTTAAAATGATAGACCATCTTTGGTATCTTAACTCGGATCAAGTTGCATTTTCATTTTTAGATGATACTTTGAAAAAAAAAAAAAAGTCAACATAAGCATGGCTGTAAAATTAATGTCATTTGAAGAAGAAATGATGATGATGATAAGAATTTAAAAGCAACAAAAGTTTTCAACGAAGTGGATTATTTATTGAACAAAGAAGTCAATGTTTTTGTTTCATCTCAAACTATAAAAAAATTTAAGAGATTTTATATTAATAAGCATTTTTTAAACACTGATCCCAATCTATGGTGTGAAAATAAACCTTATTTGAAAGCAAGAAATCAGTGAATGGTTTTAAAGTTGTCAATGACACAGCTGAAAGGGGAAGAAAATTAACCAGAGATTTCAATTCCTGTTTAACAAAAAACGAAAAATAAAAACAGTATATGCTAAAAGTTGTATGTGAATGTAGAAAAACTTTTCCAGATTCTTCAAAAGCCACCTTATCTAAGCCATTTACCACCTTAATCCTTTCTGGCGCAGAGGTCCCATGTCGAGACTACCTAATTTTAATTGCAAACTTACTTGTTTGTAAATTTAGGTGTAGTCAATCATTTCATTATTTTACGAACAGAAATTTTCTGTACTGGAAAGGGTTAATGTGACAATTGTAAGGGATAATAATTAATTTTCTTTATTATGCTTCCTTTCTTGTAACACAACTTTAATAATAAAATGCATTTGAGCATATTTGTTCTAATTTTTATACTTTCTTTGCACCCCCTCCCCCTTTTTTTAAAATTTTTCAGTTTAAAATTAGATTTTTTTTTCATTTTCTTTGAAATTTTTTTAAAATTAGTACTTTATCATGTACAAAATGAAAAACAAAAGGGGGAAAGCAGATGAAATGGAATGTTACAATGTTTTTTTCACATTTTCATAAAAATCAATTTTTAGGATTTGGGTGAAGTGTGGTCCTGAAAAATGCGCATATGTCTAAATTTATACATTTTTAGAAATAAAATGGTGTGTGGTTCTTCAAAACGAAGCTTTTTTATATAAAATGAGACCTGAATTATGTGTCTAGGTTTAATTGTATTTATTTTATGAAGGAAAAACAGCATTTTTTTGCGAAAAATCACGTTTTTTTTCAAACTTTAACCTCAATGAGGCATGGGTTAATATTATCCAAATGAGCTAAAACTTTGCCATTCTCATATTCTAGTCTATTGGCAACTTTTTGGGGGGTCCCCCGTAAAAAATTCAAAAATTGATTTCTTGTGACCACCCTAGTGTACATATATACACACCTGTGTGTACATATATATAATATATATAAATTAACTAATTAAATTTGAAATTTATTTGTGCACCTTTTAAAGACAATTTTTGACAATTTAAAACATTAGCAAAAAAAGGAGAATTGACACATAATAAGTACAATTATTAACCAATATAAAATTAAAACATTCTTCAACCCTCTAATTTATCCCAATACCTGGAATCTGTCTATCAAAAATAAAAATGTTTATTGGTTACTGTAACAATTCATTGAATAATGCAAAACATTTCATATTTATTTTGTAACTGTACCTTATTTTCTTTTGATTAAAAGTAAAAGAGAGAAAAATACAAAGAGGTACAAAAAGCGATACAGGATTTCTTCACAGAAGACTTATGTAAAACTGACGATCCATTTGCATGGTGGGGGGAACTTTTCCGATTATGTGCACCTTCAACCACTGTTTATTCTGAACGTATATTTTTAGAGGTAGGCCAAATTTATAGTAGAAAAAGAAATGCCCTGTCTACGGATAATGTAGAACGTTTGATGTTTTTGCACCATTATTTGAAATATAATAAATTTAATTATTAATTTTTTTATTACATTTATATTTTCAGTTTCTTTATCCAAAATAATAGTCTTTTCTGTTTTCCTATATATTTAAAAATAACTTATTTTTCTTTGTATAAATGTGAAACTAAATTTTAATCTGGAATTATTTTATGAGGGTTTTTGTTCTAAACTTTTTCTATATTTTGTAGACATATTGTTAAATACCGAGTAAATAGTTTTATGAATTATTCCATATATTATACATTTATATTCGAATACCTTTTTATAGATCAGTTTTAAATTCATATCATATGCTTAAAAAATGAAATTCTTACAACTACTCGGTATTGGCCGAGTACTCGGCCAAAATTTCGCCGAGTACTGAGTATTTACCGAGTACTCGGTACGGCTCTAGATTTTTGCATGTCCAATTGATGAATTCGTGATTTTTCCACCCCTGATCAACGAAATTCATGATTTTTCTGCGCCTGATCAACGAAATTCACAATTCATAACTGACAAAATTTGCAATTTTTTCTTCAGCAGCAAATTGGCGAAATTTGCATTTTTTTCTCGTGATTGACTCATTTTTCCACAGCCAATCAATAAAATTTTTAATTTTTCTGTGCATCAACAAAAACGACGATTTTTCTGCCTGATCAATGAAATTTGAGATTTTTCCAAGCCTTGCATTTTGCATGCACTGAAGCCTGAGAACAACCACCTTGTATAATTTAACTGTTGTGCTGGTAAATGGAGTATAGTGCTTTTAAGTTCTTTAGCACCAGGCAAACTACACTGCATGCATACTAACATTTATTACCCACTACCCCTCAAATATGTTTACCTATTTCTACAAATTGAAATACAGACATGCATGAAGCAAAACATTCTACATGCATGAATGCCAGGTTCCAATTAGTTTATTACAGAACCTCCTTGTATACTACATTCAGTGTTCTGTTGCCTTTTGGTAGTATTTAAACCTTAAGTTCTGAAATGAACGCACCCGAGACATAGTTGCATATAACTGACCATGGCTAAAAACAGGCTAGGGTAAATAAATACCAGCACAATCTAAATTTTGTCCCTGTGTTTTGTTGATAGTCATAAAAAAAAAAGCCAGATATACGGGAAATTGGTGTCTTTTAAAGTAAAACCTGTCACAGAATTTTTTTAAGCTTTCTGCGACGAGCCTCATGATGATGAAAATTTTTCTGCGTGATATTTTTTAACAGTGGGAATGAATGACAAATTTATACATGGCACAATTAGGAAAAAAAAACACTGAAGACCTAATCATAAACCAGGATTTATGTTTTTTATATCCAATGGTTTTATCTGTTTTTAAACTGTTAAAAAAAAATCAGCATTAGAAAACTATTTAGCTTATTTACATATTCATAATGAATAAATTGTTACATTACTTTTCTTAAAATTTTTTGATTGGGTACAATGTTAAATTGCTGTAATTTGTAGCAATGCATCAAAGATATGAAAACTATAATTAGATCAATATATTGGAGAGGGTGGAGAGAGAGATTATACACATATGCTTAATTATTTAAAATATAAATTATTATGCATACATACTTTTTTCTTATTACACATTGAGGATAAGATCATTAGTATTTTTATTTATATCAAGAATTACAAACTTATCTCTTTTCACCAAGTTAATTTAAAGCCAATTTTTCAAAATAATCTTTTATTATGTTTTCAAAAAATATTGGTCTTCTAGAAATTTCAGATGAAATTTTACGAACTTTAAAACTTTTTACTTTAAATGAAAATAAGAATTCTTTAAATATATATCTTTTAGTGGCTCGATTATGAAATTTTTCTGCAAAGGACAGTTCCCTTTCTATGACAATGTCACCGTGTCTCCACATTTCTACCACAAGGGAAAGGGAGTGAAGTGTGATGGTGATAGGTCGATTCCATTCATCAAAGTTTTTTGCCCTTTTCTTTTACCAGTGATAATTTCCAAATCTAAACAATTGTCATATATATTTCTCGCATTTAATCTTGTCCCATTTAAAAGGACCTGGGTAGCATTTAGGTTTCAGTCTGACTTTCAAAGTACTAAGTTTGTCATACTTAATTTAACATTTTTTATTAGATTCATTTCTTAAAATTATCATTTCAGTTGCATTCTCTAAAGAGTCAAGACCGTTTTTAGTTAAAAGATATGTAATCAAAACAAAAGTCTCCAGAAAATCATTTCAGTTGCCCTTTTTAGAAGGTGGTGTTATTCAGCAGAGAAATTTTAAACTATGAAGTTATAATAACAGTAAAAATAAATGAATTGTTTTAAATGATACCAAAATTTCTTTAATACAAATATGCATAAAGAGATATTTCAAGAGAAAATGATCGCTTCGTAATAGTGCCACAGTTTCCAGAACATATTAAATCTAAGTGACTAAATCAAAAGAAGTTAAAAATGGAATCTCACCAAATCATAATAAGCGTCAATTTTCAGAACTGAATACCTGAAATTTGTAGAAGTTTCAGAACGGAATCGCCCCTTGCTCTTGAAAATTGAAGCGGTGTTCTCAGAAAATCATTGGCGATATACATATTTGAACATATCTCACATGGCAAGCATATTATGAATGTAATTCTCATCCCTTCCCGAAAAACCCCCCACATAAATCATGTGATGTTGGACAGCACTGATATACATTAAAGGTTTTACTATACCTAAACACTGATAATTTTGTCAGTGTGTGTGAATGTATTTGCTTTTTGGGATAAAGCTTTCTAAAATATTATTACATTCAGTAGATATTTTGATATTTATTCACTCTGACTTGTTGGGGATTAATCGCAAATGTTTCTTTTTACTTAGTAATCTTAATGGTCTTTGAATTCTCTAGTGGAAACTGTTTTGAAAGCTGTTGGCATGATGGTATGTGTATGATAGAGCATAGACTGTTATTTTGGTGGTTTTTAACACACATCACTATTGTCTGTCAACAAACATTGGAAAAACGGCAGTAACATTTTTTTTCAAATATTTTTTGAGTTATGGGGATACTACAATAAACAATTCAATTAATTTGTAATTCTGACATTGGATTTAAAATTTACTTTAGCATAAGCATTCAAATCCATTTATTTGTCAATAGAAAAGTTGTAGTCTTTTCTAGCTAAATAGTTTAAAAAATTTTAGTACCCTTTTTCACGAAAAATTAACCATCATAATTTAAAAACTTCATTTGTTTAAATTTTAATATTTAAAGTTATTTTAGTTAAAACATTGTGATTGCCGGAAGATTCATTGTAAGATATCTGCTTTAAAAATTTAATTTTTCAGTCTCACTTTCCAAGTACTAAGTTTTTCATGCTTAATTTAACTTAACTTTTTATTAATGATTCAATTGTTAAAATTATCACTTCAGTTGTATTTTCTAAAGAGTGAAGAATGTTTTTAGTTAATAGATATGTAATCAAAACAAAAGTTTTCAGAAAAGCTATAATAACAGTAAAAATAAATGAATTGTTTTAAATGATATCAAAATTTCTTTTGAATATACACAAGGAGATATTTCAAGAGAAAATGAACGGTTCGTAATAGCACCACAGTTTCCAGAACGTCTTAAATTTAAGTGACTAAATCAAAAGAAAAGTTACAAATAGAATCGCACCAAATCATAATAAACAATAAATTAACAAAATACCTAAAAAAAGTAATCCGAAGAATTTATAACCAGGATATAAGAAATGTGTGGTGACTCTATCTGTATCTAGATTGGAATGTCTTCTATCACATTGAAATCCCATTGGAGCTCAGTGTTTGCACATGTGCTGTTTGCCCTGTTTTATCTTTATAGCTCCATGGTTTACCCGGAAGATGATGATTCTCAGTCTACGGTGAATCATTCAGTTGTATTAATCAGTTTGGACAGGCCGGAAGAGTGTTGATGCATGCACAGATGAGCCCTTTTCTGAGTCTTAACTTAAATTTCGACCTTTCTGTTTTAATATGTATGATTGGTTGACTGAATCTCGGGGGTGGTTTTTATATCAAGATGTTGACTGGAGTCATAGAGAAAGAAGAGTCTCAAAGAGAAAATTCTCTTGTCATGCCTTCATTGAGGTATGATACAATATGAAATAAAACAATAAAAGTTGCTAGTTCGAAGGAAGTGCTGACATGAGAGCAGTTATGAGAGGTAGTTAGGGCTAAGGGAAGGGAAAAAGGAGCTAATTGTATTTCAGTTAGAATTTACTGTCGGTCAGTATTAAACAAAAATTTTGAGGGAGGAAGTACTGAAGCCCAAAGTACTTAAGATGAGTAATCATGAAAGTGAGAAAATTAAGGGATGGAGGGGGAGTGAAAATCGGGGGGCAAAAGCCCTCTAAATCATGGAAACTATGGCCCCTAGCTAAAAATTGAGGTTTATGTACAATTACCTAATAGTTTCTCTATTAAATACTTTAGAAGTTGGGTCAATTGCAGATCTGGTATAAAATATGCATAAGGAATGGAAGGGAGGGGGGACAACTGAAAAATTAATAGTGCCAACATCCCTTGCTGTAAGGAAGTTTCCGAGGGTGGGAAAGAGAAGAAGGTCAGAATAAATTTAGAAAATGAAAAGAAAAATATTCAGTATAAGAATGAAAATAGAAAAACATGAATGTGAGAAATTTAGTCGGAAGGAAAAACAAAGTGGGGGCAAAAGCCCCTAAATCTCAAACTATGGCCCTTGCAAAAAAACTAAAGACAGATTTAAGGACAATGGTCCTATTAAGATATCCCTTCAAGCAGTGTCGATTGAAGGTTTTAGTTATAATATATATATATATATAAGGAATAAAGGGGAAGAGACAGCTGAAAAAAGAATAGGGCCCAAAAGAAGCAAAGTTGTCAAGCAAGGGGGGGGGGGGGGGACAAGAATCAGTCCAGAGAGTTCAGGGATTACAAACAGTTGAAATGTAGGAAAATGTCCAATTTAAACACATGAACAAAGGGGGGGGGGGCGTATAAGACCTATATCAGATGCATGTTCCTGGGTGATATGCACCATTAAAGCTAAATAAAATTATCACTTGATGTTATAGTAAAACTCAGTCCAAAACCCTTATTAAATCTCCCTCATCTAGGGTGTCAACGATTTTGATCAGTTGATTTAAATCAACTGATTTTTTTTAAAAAAATCATTGATTTAAATCAAAAATTTTCTAAATGTTTAAAATGTCAAAAAAAGTATTAAAATCTAACATGAACATAATTTGAAAGTTTCTACAGGTATTTTGACTTATGAATAATAAAAAAAAAAAGCTTTAAATAATTGTTTCTAAGCTTAATTCATGAGTATTGTAAAAAAATTAAACAGTTGAGTTTGTAAAAAGCATTGTTTTTAAGTTTTTATCCAAATTAAAACAGTTTCATTTAAAAATGATATCTAAAGCTAATATAATTTGCAATATCATAATTTCATTCAGGTAATCAATTTATGCATTATTTTATATAAAATATACATAGCCAGTGTAATACATTTCTACAAGTAAAAGAATAAATAGTAATTTATCAATCTCAAGCTAAATAAGAATGAAAGAATGACATCTGCTCAACAGCTAAATTGTGAATGAATGCATAAGAGAAAAAGAAATAATTAGTATAAAAATGCTAAGCACAGAGAGAGCTTCTTCGGTATAGGTTGCATTGTTTTTTTTTTTTTAACATTGTAACTCATCTATACTAAATAAAATTAGGGATTGAAAAGGCAGCAAAACTTTCCTTAAAAAGAAAAAAAATTGAACCATTGAAAGCTTAATAATCCACACTGAGAGGTAATAATGCTGTTACTTAAATATTTTGAGGATTTCAGATTTTTGGGCTAACTTATATTTATTCTATACGAATGGGTTTAACTCATTTTCATAATTTTTTTTGGTTAGCATACACATGTGTGTAAGTTTAGATTTTGGTGGTTACTGTAATTTTCCTAAATACAAATGAAAAACTAAAACGCAAAATCCTAAATGCAAATAATATTTGTTAGTTTTGTTATTTGTGCTACTAATGAAATTACTTATCTGCAATTTTTATTAATTCTGTAATGACTCATACTGTTTCTTCTAGGCCATTTTTTTTTTAATTGTGCCGCACCATACCCCTGTTGAAATTGGCAAAATGCACCCTGCCCTTAAAACAAAAGGTTTAAAATCACCTGTAGTTGTAGCCACAGATTTCTTGCAAAAAACTTCCCCATTCAACAGTATTTCTAAATTCATGGGGTCAAGATCTTGCAAAAATACAGAACTTTATTTCTTTTGAAAAAACAGGATATTATTAAAATATGTATTTTAATTGTATTTTTCAATTTGTTATTCATAAAATTATGGACACTTTATTTATCATACTAAAAATTATTTCTTATTCTTATATCATTACTAAACACATTACAGTCGAACCTCTATTTAACGAAGTCGCTAAATCCCGGAAAATAGTTCGTTATATGGAAAATTTGTTAAATAGAGATTCACCTTTTAAAATACTCTAAACTACATAAAACAGATTTTAAAGCCATAAAAACTAAATATTTTTACTAAAAGTTATTAATCACATTTTTTTAAATAAATTATGTCGATTTGTTTTATTTTTCCCACCAATATCCATCATGAATTCATTTTTTCTATGTGTTTAAATCTTTGAAATCTGCAAGGAAAACAAAACATTGTCCGGGAATACACTGTATTTTCTGTTTTTAAAGTAAATAGTTTTACATTAAAATTAACGAATTTTAATGACATTATCGTATTTATTATTATTATAACAAATAATTTTAACCATACATTAACATATGCGTCCTTAAATTTAATTTCTGAAAAACTCTGTTAATTTTGCCTGAGTTTTTTATTTAAAAAAGTGCTTTCTCTCACAATACGTCTCGCATCTTTGCAATGCATCAAAAACCCCTTCATGCATATTTTCTTCTAACTATAATCTGCGTCGGATTGTTTCAAATGATTTTAGCATTTCATCATACAAAGTTTTGTTAATTCCTGCATCATGACTATTTCCATCACTATCATATTCGTCTTCATTGCAATTCATTACTGTATTGTTTTTATTTTTCACACTGTCGAAAATATCCAATTCGGATAGTGTTTCCGGGGTCTCAATTTCAGAATTAAGTGAAATACAATCATCAGTCAGCACATCATGGTTAATTTCTTCTTTTTTTTCTCACTGTATCCACATTTTTTAAAGTTACTCTAAGGGATTATCGTCTTCGTCCTTTATACTTACCGAATTCTCGCTGCTGACAAAGAAGGCGCCTGATTAAAACCAGTTCAAGGCGATTGAACCTCATAAAATGTGTTTAAAGAAAGAGTAAGTTTGAAATTTCCAGAAATATTTTGAGAAATGGGAGAAAAAAAAATTTTGATCACAAGAAAAAGTTCGTTAAATAGAGAATGCACTTCACTATTTGGAGGTTATTTTACGAAGAAATTCACAAAATATTCTTGGTTCCAAGGAAAAGTTCACAAAATAGAGGTTCGCTGTACTAATATATTTCCTCATGAAACAATGCCCTCTTTTGGAACTAGCATCCTGTCCCTTTTTCTTTCTAAAATGAGTACTACATTAATAATTAAGGCTTAAAAATGTATATGTTCCTAATCAGAGAGTTAATTGTTTAATAATTATTAATTTGAAGTAGTGTTAACTGTTTAATATAAAATGCAATTAATAATTTTAATAAATGTTAAATATCACTAGATTTATAAAGTTTTACATAATTATTACATCACTTAAATGTATATAACATTATTGTATGATACTACCTAATGAAACTACTAATTTACAGTTTCTGTAATTACTATACCTAAGGAAGACCTAAGTTGTCAATGGTGTATATGCTAGAGAGGAGTGTACGTCCGCGACAATAAATAGTTCTGTACTGAATATGAAAGAAATGGCATATTAAACCTCTTTTTTTCTTCATTTTCACAGGAAAAATGATTGACTCATTAATCGAAATCGATTGAGCTTAGCATATATTCATTTTTATGATAAATATCTAATAATAGTCAAGGAAATGTATTTATTCGCAAGGAAGATTTTTGGCGAGGGCTTGGCGCGGTGCAAGAAAATAACTAGCAACCTTATACCCCCAACAGAGCTGTGCGGGGTGAGGGTCAATAGAAGTTTCCTCCTCTCATTATCAGAGATTGTAGATTTTTTATGTCCAATTAAAAGTTTCTTTTTTAAAACTATTAAATATAGAGAAACATTTTCGGTGGATTCGAATTTTTCGGAAAATTTCAGCCCAAATACATACCCAACATATGGATGAAACATTTAAAATAACAAAGAAAATTTTCTTTTGCAAATTAAAACGAATAAAAGAAGCTCTTTATTTTAAGGCTGTTCTAAAAAAAATTATCTTTCCCCGCTCAAGAACCGGAAACTTTATTATTTTAAGGCTGTTTTTTAAATGTAAAAACAGGATACTTGCAGGCATGATATTTGAAGGGATTTGAAATCGAACAGTTTTTCTTAGTTTCCGGTAAATTAATTACAAGCAGTTGTTGTCTAAGAATGGATTTTTATTTATTTATCTAATTTACTGGACAATCGCGTTGGATAGAAAATTTTGGTGGATTAGACAATTTCACCTCAAGTAAATATGAAGCATATGGAAAGAATATGTAAAATAACAAGAATTTTCCTTTTGTGTGAATTAAAACGAACCCCCTTTTTTTTTTCTTTTCTTTTTTTTTTTTTTTTTTTTTTTTTTTAAATACGGCTTTTCTTAAGTACATTCACGATATAATTTCCATCCCTCCGCATACAGAAGTTTAAACTATTCTTATTTTACTTAGAAAGAATTGATCAGAAGTTAAATTAATTTGTCTTTTAAATAATGTTATAAATTCAATATTTTAACAGTATTTTAGACACAAAAACAAGAAAAAATTCACCAGTTATTCATAATGCATACTATAGTTTTATACACAAATGTAAGTTAATTTGATTTGATAAGTAAAATTATAATTTAATTTGACATAAATCAATCAGGTCCGTGCGAAAGGGCGGCGAGTAGTCCCGGGCGATGAGATCGAGAGGGCGCCAAATTTATACTACCAACACCAACATCTTTTTTTGATTGTTACAAGAAATTATATACATACATATCGAGAATTTTTTTTCAAAATGAAAGTACATACATTTTTCGTTTCAAAGTTTCACCGTCCCATAACTCATACCCGAATATAAATTTCTGATTAAAGACTTCTCCTTTTAAAAACTTGTTTTTTTTTGGGGGGGGGGGGAGGGGGGTCTTAGTCTCTTATGTTTACCTTCTCCTTCCTGAATCTGAAATTAAATTTTCTTTCTGTGAATTGAATTCAATAAATTTAATGAATTGAAAAACTTTGTTCAATTTAATATGATTTAGCACAGTTTTTTTTTCGCGCACTTTTTGAATAATCTTTACTGTCCTTTTTTGGGGGGACGGGGGTGTCTGAACTAAAACACAGTTCTTTTTCGCATGAGTTAGTTCTGTCTGACTAATTTTGTACCAGGGCCGAAACTAAGGGGGGGGGGGGGGGCAGAGGGGGCATGCGCCCCGGTCGCCAGAACAAAGGGGCGCCAAATGAAGGATTATACCTTTGGAAAGGATCATTTTCTTCTGATGGACTGATGGCTTCCGTTATTGTGAAACAGCCATTATAAATGAAGTGTTAGGTGAAGATGAAAGAGCAGCCGTAAATTTTTTTCCCATTCGGACCAGAAAATCAGAGTTCTAACTTTTTACATTTATAATGGCTGTTTCATAATACCGGAAGTCATCAGTCCATCAGAAGAAAATAACTCTGTGAAAGCGGAAACTCGGTTAGGCGGGACTCTGTTGAATATGTCATTTTAAAAATGATCTTTAGAACATTTTTGTTGATGTTCAGAGAGACCTCCCCCTTGGATCCGCCGCTGTAGATTACTTAGTTCAGTATTACATATTTTATGATTACATATTTTAAAATTTAAAATAAGTCGTCTATTATAAAATTAGTAAAATTCTCTTTGTAAATATACTTTGTGGAAGAGGAGGGGGGGGGGGGCGCCAAAATTGCCCCGGGTGCAAAAAGGCTAGTTTTGGCCCTGTTTTGTACATTATATCATCGTTTAATTTTAAATTAAGACGCATCTGCTTGACAATCACAAATACATTTCGTTTGGCGATTTATTCTGTGGTTCAAATTTTCGGCAACCTTTCACCCTCCAAATTTCTCCTTTCTTTATCGTTGGTCATTCATTTCCCGGACTTCGGACTTGACACTTGCTTTCTGTCACCCTCTGTTAATTGATCTTTTCATCTGTAAAATGGCTTCTTTTTCAAACCAATTTTCTCTTTCTTTTCAACCTCAGAAAAAGGGGAAACCTTTGGGAAGTTCTGCTAAGGTTATCATCTTAAATGTTTACATTAAGCTCAGGGAACAAAATCTCATGAAATCGGACAACGAAATTTCCCGGATGTGTTCAGATTTGACGGGAGTTTCAGCACGATCTATTGAAAGAATTAAGTCAGAAATGAAAACGAATGGTAAACTCGTAACTCCAGGCAAGAAACGCCCATTGAAAGTAAATACATGTACAAGAATGCAAATTTACGATGAATTCACTAAGACGGCTATTCGTAGGAAAGTGCATTCTTTTTTCTTTGCCAATCAAATACCAACGGCAGAAAAAGTAACATGTGCCATAAATGAAGATGACGAACTCCCAAATTTCAGTGTCCGAACTGTAAGAAATTTGATGCATGATTTGGGATTTGTTTTTCAGAAAAGGAAACGTTCATCATTGTTATTGGATCGAGAAGATATTCAACAATGGCGGCACGAATATTTGAGGAATATCCAAAAATTTCGAACTGAAGGCAGAAAAATTTATTATACGGATGAAACGTGGGTTAATGCAGGGCATACGAAAGAACGCGTATGGCAAGATAGTACCGTAAAATCAAAGAAACAAGCATTTTTAAATGGTCTGTCAACAGGTTTAAAAGCTCCTTCAGGCAAAGGAGGCCGACTAATTATTATACATGCTGGGTGCGAAGATGGATTTGTCAATGGAGCGTTGGAAGTATTCAAAGCGAAAAAAAACGGAGATTATCATGATGAAATGAACGGCACGCATTACGAAGATTGGTTTGTGAATAAACTTTTACCTAATATTCAACCTAATAGTGTTATTGTTATGGATAACGCTCCATACCATTCTGTTCGGGTAGAAAAAATTCCAACGAGTTCAACAAAGAAAGAAGAAATACAAGCATGGCTATCGGGAAAGAATATTGCTTGGAACCCAGACATGCTGAAAGTAGAATTGATTAAACTTGTAGCAGAACATAAAAAGATTTATGAAGCCTACCGCATAGATCAAATTGCTGCTCAACATGGCCATACCGTTCTTCGATTGCCCCCTTATCATTGCGAATTAAACCCCATTGAACTTATCTGGGGTGAAGTTAAAGATTATGTCGCTGCAAATAATCGAACATTTAGAATGGACGAAGTTGCAAAACTTACACATGAAGGAATAGAGAAGGCGTTTTCTTCTTGGGGTAATTGTGTTCAACACGTAATTGAAGAAGTAGAGAAAGACATGTGGAAATTAGACGGTATTGAAGACAAATTGGTTGATAAAGTCAGCTTCACTGTTGGTGATTCGTCTGATGATTCTGAGCAATACACAGATGGTAGCCTTAGCGGAATAGAGCCATTAGAATAACATAACAGTCCTTTTCAGGACTAAAAAAAAGCCCTTTTAAGGGCTAAGCCTTACCCAAGGCAAAAAATTAAAAAAAGCATATTATTACACTAAAACACATGCTTCACACCAGTGGCGGCAACTTATATGAGCCCGTGAGGTCCGAGCCCACCCAATTATTTGCCCTTCCAGTCCACCCAGTTTTCATCATTCTATTTGCGGGCTTATTTATTTTTCAATCGCGAAAAAAAATAATTACGTTGGCTTTCACAAAATTATTTTCTTTGAAAGTATGGTACAATAGCAATAACAAACACATTGGAGCCTAAAACACAACCTGCCCCTTCCCCCTTTCATCTTAAAGACGTACAATCAGATTTTCTCTCAAAAAAGAAATATCTTGTATATTAATTTTTCTTCCTAAATGCACTAAATTTCCAGTTGTTATTATTCAACACTTTCCTTTTTTTTTTTTTTTTTTTGGTTAAAACATCTTTCAGGAAATTCTGCTAATGCGCTCGTTTTAAGACAATTTACAACTGCGTCAGCCCAGGAATAGTCATCATGGGCAGGGCTGCGGAGTCGATGGGAAAAATTGACGACTCCGACTCCGCAGTCCTGCTTTTAAAATGGACGACTCCGACTCCGGGAATTTTAACATATCCGACTCTGACTCTTTCTCTCAAAAATGGGCCTGACTCCGACTCCGACTCCGCAGTCCTGCTTGTAAAATGAACGACTCCGACTCCGGGAATTTTAATATATCCGACTCTGACTCTTTCTCTCAAAAATGGGCCTGACTCCGACTCCGACTCCACAGCCCTGGTCGTGAGACAGTCATCAATTATAAGTGAAGTTGTAATACTGTATATGCATATATATTTAATGAAAAACGCTATTCGATTCCAAATCAGTTCAGAAGTCATGCCTACAAATTTCATGCTTTTTACATATACCAGTGACGCTTGTGAATTTTTATTAAAAAGTTCGTTATCAATTTTGAATCATCGTTATAGTTTAAGTAAATAGTTATACTATTATGCATTTCAGTGCATTTGCATTAAATGTCAGTTTTAATATTTTTTAGTCTTTTGCGTTTGAATTTCTTGTCAAACTCCTGGTACAATAGTAAATATTGTAGTCCATAAATTGAAGAGCCCATGAGAATATAATTAAATAAAATCGCAACATTATAATCTACTCTAAAAAAAGTCTAACGTATCATAACTTGAAATATCTTCTTTTCCCAAACTATCAAAAAAAGCAAAATGGCAGTGTCATTTTAACCTTAAAATGGTTTTGAGTCCACCCAATATTTTTCAAAAGTTGGCGCCACTGCTTTACTCGATGACTTTTTCTCTTTGTAGAATATCCAATTTAGAAAATAATATCATTTGCCGATTTTCATAACCTTAAGGCTGTTTTCAAATCTAAAGGGGGCTACTATCCAACACATTTTTAAATTCATTTTTCTTCGGAAACACGCAGAAACGGCAGCTATTGTTATTCAGAAACAATGTAATCTAAAGATATTTGCTTTTTTTTAGCAACCACAAAAGTTTTTTTTCAGTAAATAGTGTCAAAGTGGACGTTTCGAACCAATTTTCGGTCATGACAGCGACAGAAAGGGAAAAAACCGGTCTTTACGGGATTAAAATCGCTTTTAACTCACTGACTAATACATTTATCAAGAAAAGAAATGAAAAACGCTTCAATAATCAGTCCTGCCAAAGTTATGCCTTTGCGTTTAAAAATGAGTCCGAAAATGTGTCAGAAAGTTCCGTGTTTTTGAGCAGGTAACTTCAGAAGAGCCTTAAGCTCCTGCCCCTGCAGGCGAAGATACTCGAGAGCTAATGCTAATCCTATAGGAATGTTATTTTCTAATATATCGTTTGCATTTCGACATTTTTATTTTATTTATTTTTATTATTATTTTTTATTTATTTATTTATTCATATTATTATTATTATTATTTGCATTGGATAGCTGAGGTCCATTTCTACATCGTTCCTTTTTTACTTTTTCCATTTTGGTTTCAGATATTTTTTAGAATGACACTTTCAACTTTCGGAACCGGTTTCGAAAAGGAAAGTAACTTTATAAAAAATATCTGCAACCAAAATCGAAAAAGAGTGATGTACAGATGGACCTCAGCTATCCAACGTATAAAAAAATATTTTAAAATGTCGAAATGCAAACGAGATATTAGAAAATAACCTCCCCATACGGTTACCATTAGTTCGCGAGTGTCTTCGCCTGCAGGAACAGAAGCCTTACACTTGAGTTAAGGCTCTTTTCTAATATGTATGGGAAGGTTCTTTTCTAATATCCCGTTTGCATTTACACATTTTTAAATATTTTTTGTTGATGGATGGCTGAGGTCGATGGTCTACATTCGCCCGCTGCAGAATGTAAATATGAAATATGCTAAATTAAAAAAAAAATGACAGAATTCGCATTCAAAAATAGATTTCTACCAACATTTAACAAAATTGAGAATTGAAAAAAAAAAAATCCGTCACTGGGTCTGTGATCCCTTTTGGATAAATTAAAAGCACCTGAATGTAAAAAGAAAATTAAAGAAAAAGAATTAAAAATTCTTTGCCACTATAGGAGTTTCGGAAGGCTAGGCATTATTTTATCTTTCATATTTAACAATCAGAAATGAAGAAAGTTTCGTAGAAAATTCATTTTCCAGAGAGAGGCGGTGGCCCTTCCTTTGCCCCTCTCCAGCTGGCGTCCCTAAAGGAGATGTTTCGTTTTCTTTTTTAAATAACTTTATTCTAAATGTATTTTGGCCGTCTATCACCAACCAGAATTCTTTTAGGAATATAAAAAAAAATATATATGCATGGAACGGGAAAAAAAACAAACAAAATAATTGGTAATATCAAATCAACTCGTGCAAATTTCTTCCTCCAAACAACGATAAACAGCCAAATCTGACGATTCAAGAATATACTCCAGCAGTAAACAAATAATGTAAATTAAATCCGAAAAAGGATTTTTTTCACGCCAAAATCATCGCTATATCTCCCAGTATGGAAGTCCTACAACGCCAAAGTCCGTAAAAAGGCTTGCTCAGTATCGTACCCATTGACAACTAAGGTTTGCCGGTAGATTAACTAATAATTATAATTTTATTAATTAAAGTGTAAAAACATAGATTATGTTAGCAATTAGTGGTTTAATTGTTTTGGAAACCTAAAACTCTTGGTAGCTATTCAGTATTTGAACGCTGGGGAAAAAATCATAAAAATCGGATTTAAATAATTTTTTTTTTTTTTTAAATCATGATTTTTTTTACACCTTATCCCTCATCCCAGTTTACCTGCAGGCTATTCTTGATACGATCAGATAGTCTATCCTCTAAAAATAGCCTGCTGACTGGAGTCACCAAGAAACATTTGACAATTTAAAAAATGGATGCATACAATCGAGAAAATCTATAAAAATCTCATTGCATACCATTCTCTAGAGTAGAACAATAGAAACAAAGCAGGCATGCTGTAGTGATCAGATTACTGTAATTTCACATGTATCTGCCGCGGCTTAGTTAAGTCTTTTTCAAACTGTAAATTTTATTGAAAAACAAGTCAAATAAGTGCTAGGCAGAAGCAAGGCACATTTTATCTAAAATAAATTCTGGTTGGAAATCGAATTATCTGAGGTGCGGTGGATATGCCCGAAATTATGGCACTTTGAGATTTTGTACATGCTTGCTTAATGTATCACAACCCCGACCCCAGATTATCAATGTTCTGATAACTAAAAGTAGGCTTTCTTCTGCTTGATGCACATACATGTAATATACATGTAGCGATAAGTGAAATTTCCGAAACAAACAGAACATATAGACTAAGAAATTCTCAATTATCAAGTGATGTGTTTTTAAAAAGAGGAAGAAATTTTTATACAAGAAATGTTTAAAACATGCAAGGTCTGAGTTTTTTCTATTAGTAGTGCATTTTACAATTTGACAGCATCTTAAAATATCTTTGTCAATTTCATGTGTATGAGATTAAAATTCTTAAACTTATTTGGGTTTAAATACTGAGTTTTAATTCATCAATGACTTTGTTAATGTTCTATTTTATTGTTACCTAAAACTTGTGTTCGTATGTTGTAGTAAGTTTTTTTTTTTTCCTTTTCAGTGTTTTGTTTTGCACAAAATGAACATGCAAACAGGAGATAGCAAGATCCAATGAGTGTTTGGATAATAACGTATGTTATTTTATATGAATTTTACTGATTTCAGTGTACATTTGAATATTTTCTGAAAATGCATTATTTAAATGGTTTACTTTTTAGCATGCAACTTTTGATGAAATGGGGATATCCTATTAATACATCTGCATGTTAAACTCTTATCAATATTCTCTTTTGATATATTTTAAATCCAATCTGAGTTTGTACGCCTAATTTAAGAAATCATGAATTCTATTTGTTTTCTTCTCTATCTTTAATGCCCTTTCAGTTGCTTTTTGAACATTGTAAGCACATCACAAAATACTCCAATGAAAAAAAATCTTAATTTTTTCAGTTTGTTTTGGGGATGGCAAAAATCTAAAAATGTGTTAGTCAGTCATAAGAAATAATTGCAAAATTTTTCAAACAATCATTAGAAAATATCGTCAGTTGGTTGTCGGGGGGTGGAAATCGCTGGATTTTGTCAGTCTGTCACTGGATGAAACCACCATATTAGCCAGTCAGTCGAGAATATTGGTTTAAGTTTAAAATATCATAAAATTAAGTATATCTAAAACAAATTACTCCTATATAGTATATTTTACTCGGTTTTCCCGATCAGCCATGCACTCTAAATGTGTCTGTGTAACAGGTCAAACTATCAATGATATTTTGAAATTTTTTAAAGTATTGAAAACCTGAATACATATTTAAAATGTTACTCAAAGGCTACTTAAAATGTTCTAAACTTAATATTAGCACTCTGAGTGTTACTTTCATTAACCTTCTTGTCACATATCTATATACTGAAAGTTTGCATTGATGGTATGGTTGGTTGGTTTCAAGGTTGGATGAACTTTGGCTGGAATATTATTTCATGTCTGTTAATCTTCCAGTTAAGTATCTTTGTATGGTGGATAAAATTTGCAGAGTAATCGTTAAATGTATTTTTTAAGCATTGAGGTATGAGTTTAAAGTGTGCAGTTGCTATTTAAAAAAAAAAAAAAAAAAACTGCCCAAGGAAAAAACGACCACAATTGTAAAAGAAATGGCCTATAAATTAAATGTATTCACAATTAGTTTTATATTGAAGGTATTTCTAGTGACCATCTGCTATTCTGTATTATCGTAAAATTAATTTTTAGTTACGGTTAGTGTTGTTATGGAGTATGATTTCAAAATTAAAGGATTAGAAAAATGTTTTTATAATCTTTCATTTATACATTTGCAGTTTTTTTTTGGCTACATTTTTTTCTCCAGTGTCTAAAAAGTATTTTATGTAGGAAAATGTAGCTAGACTTCTATATAAAAATTTTCTTGAAAACTGGTGTTCTCAACAAATGGTTTTTGCAGCTGAGTAGCAGGTTATGCATTAGCCATATGTATGCATTAACTGATTTTTTTAATGTACATACTGGCTAACATGCTAGGCCGGTACTGGGCTTGATTATTCAAAGGACATATCGGACAGGCAATTTGTTTTGTAAAAATAATAGTGATAATGAACTTTAGGTAATGGAATCTTTGGAAATATAGTTTAAAAAGGTGACACAGGTTGTGTTAAAGTTTTGATTTGTTTATTTTGCTCATAGTTTTTGATTGTAATAAACATAAAAAAGTCAATGTATTAAAAATTATTTGTAATTGTTTGAATTTAAAAGTTATGAAAAATCGTAAATCGAAATCTTTAAACCTCAGTAGATATTGTTAATAAATTAGATATATAATTTAAATAGTTTTTTACTGTACCGGTTGAAAAGCTATGATGTTTTTAATAATCTTTTTTTCTTTCATTCTGAGTGATATTGTTTTTAATGAACCTTTATTTGAATGTAAGAGTGAGTTCAAGAGATTATTAATGTTGCTATTCTGACTTGGAACAGATTTTGTGTAATCGTATTGTGTCTGCCACTCTTTTTATCAGTTAATAGAGCTGAAATTATTTAAAAAGCTGAGTTCTATTGTTAGTAAACTGTAGTCTGATTTTGTTTTTAAGTTGCAGCGTTTTGTCATCGAAGTTTAATATTTTATTAGTTTGTAAATAATCGTATACTAAAAGCATTTCATAGTCTCTTCCAAAATCTTTATTAGTTGCATAAAATGTCCTGGATGTGTAAATACCTTCCAGACAAAAATTTTTATGCACTTTTGAAAATAAATTGAATTCGTCAGTTTTTATCTGTACTTTTGAGGATGTAAAATTAAATTATTTATCAAATCATCTGTTAATTTCATAAACAATGTAGGTCATGTGAGGCTGACAGTGGTGCCTGTGTCACACAACATTTATTTTTACACCCTATATTTCAAAACTAGACGATAGCCTGTCAGAGTGACATGTTTGCATTTTTAAATGAATGATATAGAATTGTACTATAAAAAGAATGATAGAATAATAAATTTTATCCTGATCTGACAAATAGTCAGGTGGGGTAAAATAGTTATAAAAACAGCCCCCTGCTCATTCAAACCTAATTTGCAAGAAAATCAGGTACTACAGTAGAAGATCTTTATAACACAATTCTCCATATAACACACAACTTTTCAGATGTAAACAATGAATTTTGCAGTGAAGAAGCACCTGTATTCCCACACTGTAAAAAATTGTTACTCTCTAAAAAAATTAATTTAATACATTAATTCAACTTTATCTCCTTAATTTAGAACTTTTTAATGAAAAAAATGCTATTAAACGTTTTTTGAAAATGAGCAATATAATGAATGATTTGGATCCAGGTATATTTAACAATGTGGAATGTTCTATATAATGCAAAAATTTATAATCTGGATAAGTCCTGTGGATAAAGAATGCAGTACAAATGTTATTCTAATGTATTTTGACATATTTCAGACATATTTATGAGGTAAATTTAATGATGTGTGAAATGTGATCCATATAACGCAAAATTCTATATAATGCACAACCTTGCGTTTTTAGGTTTGCATTATAAAGATCTTCTACTGTATTTGGTTATCCCATTGACCAAAACTGTTGTCAAAGTGTATAAAATTAAATACCAATAATGGATGATTGTAAATGTTGCATTCACTCGACATTAAACATGTTACTCATCTTTTTTACGTCATCAAGTTTAATTCGACGTTTTATTTTTATGAACGTGTTTTACTAATTTTTTTGTTCCTTCATAAAATAAAATTTCTGTCAATAAATGATAACCATGATATTAAAAGAAAAAAAAATAGATATGGTTTATTATAGCTATATCCGTCTAGGTTTTTTGACTAAATAATGAACAGTAAGCTCCTTACAATTTTCCGTTAGCATTTATATTTTTTATGTCCCTCAATAAATTCGATTGCATTTAAAATATTTAAATTTTATTCCCAAATGAAATATATTTCAAAAATCTATTTATGTTATTTCTAATAAATTTGTTAGCTAATAGTGAAAAAGAAAGCACGTTTTAAGTCTGAAAAATCAAATCTAAACAGTAAACATTCACTCGTGATGCCACTTGTATTGTACAACACAAATTCCAAATCCAGAAACAAAATGAATGACTCTTTGAACGAATCATTAAAATAATACAGTCGACATCCGATTTTGCTCTTAATGTTTGTAAGAGCATAATAAAGCCTTTAAATAATTTGAAATAAGTTTATTTTTAGAAAGGAAACGTTAATTCGGTACAAAGTAATTCACAGGAATGAATCGCAGAATACAGCTACATTCACTGAACACTATTGAAGCGTTCTCATTGGTCAGAAAATAGATAGCCTTAAAAAACAGAGATAATTTTTCGTGATATTTTTAACAGTGTATACTGAATTCAAACTGTAAATAAATGTAAACAAAAGTGAAAAATGCATTTCAAAATATTAATATGCTTTGCAAAATATTTTAAGTGCATTTAATGAATAGCTGAAAGTCATTCATTTGTTTATGGATTTGTAATTTGTGCTTAAAAATGGCAACAGTAATCGCTTGTATACGTCAGAAGCCTGTTGCTGGTATCTCGTTATTTTTAAATTGGATCTTAAAGCGTTGTAGTTGTATACTTTTTGAAGGTTTTAGAAAAATTCAAGAAGAATATATGTTACACAACGAATAGATAGACAGATTAAATAAGGCAGTCAGCAAATACGGCATCAGAATGCTTAAGCCTAACATGGTCGCGTTTAGCTGATTTTAATGAAAGATTATCAGGAAACAAATTAGTTCACTCCCGGAAGCATTATACACTTAGTGCAATTATATATATATATATATATAATTAATTATTGGTGAGGCTGACAGTGCCTGTCTCACAGAACATTTATTTTTACATCCTATATTTCAAAATTAATTATTGGTAGGCTATCATAATTAGGTCTATTTACACTGGCAATAATTGCATTGGAATTAGACCCCCTCAATATTTGAAGTATTAATTTAATGCACAGTGTCATCTATAATATTTTCCAGAATCTTATCAGTTTCGCAATCTAACTCCAAGATTAAGGTACCTAATTTTTTTTCTATCAAAATTTTTTTTTTTTATATCCAACTTATTCCCCATTACCACATGAATAATTCTACTGTCCGACAATTCATGCACAGTGATAACATTCAATACCTGCTTTATTAATATTCGGTTCAAACAAAACCATAGTCTTTTTTTTTTTTTTTTCAAAAACTGGACAAATGAAAGAAACTCTTTCCTTGCCCTGGTTAGATATAGATTTTAACTGATTTTACAGAGATATTATTTTCATGAACTCTTTCTGTACCACACGAATTTTCTACTTCCTCACTATTAATATTTATTTCATGTGCTGACAATTTATTCTCAAAGTGATTTAGTGTAATTTTAACATTTTTGAACTTTTAACTGTTTTTCTTTCATATCGAGAATCATTTGATTATTTTGTAAATGGTCACATCCCAATAATATTTTGTATTTACCCATGAAATTCTCTTCAGTCACGTAGAAAGTTCTGCAAAAAATGGCTGGGAAATGCATTCTGTTAATCTAAATGTAAATTGTATGCAATGTTTGTAATGGATTAGCATGCCACTAAATGATTGAATTCTAATGTTGTTCCCAAAATCTTTAAATTTCACCTTTTTTCTCTTTTAATTTTTCAAACAAATCTGGTGAAATTAGAGATAGAACTGCCACTATTAACCAGGGCTGAAACCATTAGCCCTTCAATTGTAAAATTAATCATTGGTACAGGGCTGCCATAGGCGACTAAAGATTTTTGTTTTGAGAAAGTGGTGCAAGTTAGAATTAAATAGTTGCCTGTAGCAGCCCTGTTGGTACATTATCAGTTTTCTTGTAATTAACACTTGCTATAACTTTAATTTCTTGGGATCTGTGTGATGATTCCTGCACATCTTTACTATTATCCACCAGGGTTGTTTGGTTTAAACAATGTAAATAATGAAACTGATGTTTCATATGTAAACAATGAAACTTTCAGTTCAGATGTAGGGACACAATGAGCCTTTTATATTTTTATATCAATTCCGTATCTATTTTAATATTTAATTCTCGTTAACATTACTGAACTCATCCAGGAAGTATAATTTTCTGAAAAAATTCCAGATATCACTGGTAATCACAAACTTTTTACCAGTATTTATTTATCGAGCTTTTCTGGTTAAGTCTGGCTAAACTTGAAATGAAACTTCCTTATTTTATGGTTTTGATGTGAATTATTAGGGTACCTTTATGAGGCAAGCTCCATTGAATAATTTTGGAAAAATGTATCTCATCTTTATTATGGATATTTAATCATACATTATTTACTTGACCTTTACTTTTTAACAGACTTCAAAAAGGAGGAGGTATCAATTCGACCTGTATCATGTATTTTCTGTTCACGCATAACTTTAGTAAATGTGAACAGATCTTGATAATACTTTTTTTGTTTGAAAGTGTAAGATATACTCATGTGGTCCCATTCCAATTTCATCAAAATCTGATGAATAGAACTTTTTTTAATAAAAACTTTAAAATTCAAAAATTTTTTGAAGCACTTGCCCAATTAGTTTTTTTTTTCATGCTCTTACTCTTACACAGATACAAGATCTTTTCAAAGTGCAAAATCTTGACTGGACAAGGACCAGGATCCAGATAGATTTAACGCTGTTAGGGAAAACGAAATTGAAAATAAGAAAATTTACTTACTTAAAGCAGCAAAAATTTTGCAAAAAATGCAATCTTCTGATTGGTCAGTCTGGTTTTGCTAACAGCGCAAAATCTACCTGGATCCTGTTCAAGTTCTCTTATCCACCAAACCAGAAGGCCCTCATTGATACCAGCTGATATCAGAAGCAGGTGTCGCAAAACTGAAAATCAACCTTTGAAGTTTCCTCGTATCAGAGCGCAAGTGCCTGTGTAAGACGATGCCTGTTGTGCTGAAGGCACAAAATGCATTCATAAGTCAGTACACGGTACTATAGCGTCTAGAATATATAGTGTGGAAATCAGCTGTCCCAGTAGTATTTAAAAAAGTGCTAAATTATTGTATCCCTTAAATGTCAAACGATGCTGAAATCCAGAGTCTGTTGCAGTGACATCTGCAGGATATTTTCTAAAACTCAGACGATTTAGTCAAGATGCTGTTATAATACAATTTTTACATTGAAATTTGAAAATATAACGCAAATGTCACTGCGATTGGCTCATTGGGTTTCAGCATCATTGCACATTTAAGATTTAAGAGATTCTATTTTTTTAGTGCTGTTTGGATAGCAGATTTCCAAACTTTATTCTAGGTGCTGTAACAGTATAGTTCATTGCTATGTGTAGCAACACTGTCTTTAGATTTGGTTATCGGATTAGATATTAGAATGATTTCAGATTTTCTTCAGATTGGGTTCCCCGATAGGAAAGTGCCGTCATGGAAATATTTGATTGGTTGAGAGAAATCTAGACAAAAGTGATTGATTTTTGTTTCACGTTTGTTCCCTTCGTCATCACAAAGTATTTTGGTGAGCCTGCCATTACTGTCAAGTTTGTTAAATTCTCTCCTGGTATGACCGAACTTGTTCAGATGTCCACTGCCCTGTTCAGAATACAAAAATGTCCAGGATTACTATAGTTTAGACTAAAACATCTAAGCATAATCAGAGCATCGAATGTTGCCACTTTAACATAGAGGCAGGTTCAAATTATCAGATTCCGGCTCAACATATGAACTCGACGAGTAATTTCCTATATCATTACAGCTTTTATGGAAAGTAGATGGCTGCAGTTCTACTCAAACATGGTAGTATAATAGTGGTTTTCACTAACATTTTTATTTTTTACTACTCATAAGAAAGTACTGTGCACTGACATATGGAGTCGCTTTGCTATGCACTGGCAGACGGAGTCGCTTTGCTATGCACTGGCAGACGGAGTCGCTTTGCTATGCACTGGCAGACGGAGTCGCTTTGCTATGCACTGGCAGACGGAGTCGCTTTGCTATGCACTGGCAGACGGAGTCGCTTTGCTATGCACTGGCAGACGGAGTCGCTTTGCTATGCACTGGCAGACGGAGTCGCTTTGCTATGCACTGGCAGACGGAGTCGCTTTGCTATGCACTGGCAGACGGAGTCGCTTTGCTATGCACTGGCAGACGGAGTCGCTTTGCTATGCACTGGCAGACGGAGTCGCTTTGCTATGCACTGGCAGACGGAGTCGCTTTGCTATGCACTGGCAGACGGAGTCGCTTTGCTATGCACTGGCAGACGGAGTCGCTTTGCTATGCACTGGCAGACGGAGTCGCTTTGCTATGCACTGGCAGACGGAGTCGCTTTGCTATGCACTGGCAGACGGAGTCGCTTTGCTATGCACTGGCAGACGGAGTCGCTTTGCTATGCACTGGCAGACGGAGTCGCTTTGCTATGCACTGGCAGACGGAGTCGCTTTGCTATGCACTGGCAGACGGAAGAACTTAGCCGCGCTCTTATGTGTAAGAAACTTTACTGGTGGATTGCCAGCTTTTTAGCACCCACTTCTGATGTCTGTAGGTATCGGTTTGGACTTTAAGGTAATAATTCTTAAATGTAGACTGTTGTGAATACAATATATTTGTTTAAAAAAAAATTATGAATATTAAATGCTAATAAAATCAATATTTCTAATGAAATTACAAAGATTTTATTAAACTATTTGTTTAATAAATAAATTTAGTTAATTATAATTTCTATGACAAATTATTTATTCAGCAGATATTGAAATAAAGATAATTATGCATTATGGTATGAATAACTAAAAAGTAGGAAATAAAATGAACTTTAAAAAAAATTGACTCCAAAAAAAGCACTACAACGAATTAAATAATTCTTTAAAATTCTCTAATGACGAAATGTTGTCCAATAACCACACATAGAGTATCATGTATCAGCATAAAAATGTTAAATGTAATATATAGAATTTAATATCCACCAAATATGGATTTTTCAGAGAAATTTTTTTTACAAGAGATTAATACAGTAGACTCCTTCAAATTTGCAACCCTAAAATCCGCACATTATCACAGATGTAAACAACGAAACTTTCAGTTTAGATGTAGTGGCAAAAAGTACAGAATTTTTTTGTTTTTTATCATTCCGTATATATTTTAATGTTATTCTAGTTAGTGTGACTGAACTTATGCTTTTTCATGAATTAAAAATTTATTCCTGAAAACAATCAAGATATTGCTGATACCACTGGTAATCACAATCTTTACCAAATATATTTATATATTAATCAAGTTCTTCTGGTTATTAATACTGGCTAAACCTGAAATAAAACTTCCTTACTTTTTTATTTTAATGTGAATATGTAGGGTACTTTTATGAGAAGTTTCATTGAATAAATCAAGGGAAAATGTATCATCTTTTTTATGCATATTTAGTTATACATTATAATTTACCTGATCTTAAGTTTTAATAATTTAATCATTTTTTAATGTTTACTGACTTTTTATTACTTAATTTTTAATATTTTACTATATTATAAGCATTCATTATAATTTTGACTGCATTATTACATTCAAATTACTTTTTAAAAAATGTAAACAAAGCCATGACCAGAAAGCCACAAAATTCTAAAATTCACCCAAGCTCTGATTCCAAGCTGTGTGGATATGAGGGAGTCTATTGTATATATATTTAATTTGCGAATATATACATATAAAAAAGTTCACAATTTTACTATTCTTAAGATAGTTTAGCACCAACTTCAAAAAGTAATTCATTACTTTTTATATGTATAGATTCACAAATTAAATTATAAATATGCTGTAGAAAATCTATATTTGGTGGATATTAAATTCTATATACTGTTAAGCTCTGGTATCTCAGCAGATGACCTTGGGAGAATCTATTTCTGACCAGGGGTTTCAGGGTCAAAGGTTGCCAAGTACAAGTGCATAATCGGTGAACGAACAATTCGCCAAACCCCAGAAATAGGGATTTTCACCACCAGTACAAGTTTACTCTTTTATCTGTGATTTCTAAGAAGTTGGAAATAACTGTAAAATGTATATTCCTTGTTCCATGGTGATTTTACTATTTCAGATCGTAACTTTTATTTGAGGTTGATCTTGCTCTTTGTCTTTTAAATTATTATTATCGATCTTTGTCAACTACATTCGCCTTAACAAAATGCCACGAAAAAAGAAAATTATTCATTCCAAGGAGTGAAATGGGATTTTAAAAGTGATGAAATGTTTTGAGGAGGAAAGGAACATTCTTTTAAAATTTCTCGCTTGCATTTTAACATTTTTAAATGATTTTTCCCTAGAATAGCTGAGGTCGATCTATAAACGGGTTACTTTTCGATTTTCATAAAGTTTTAGTATAAAGATTTTTAGATTTCTTTCATAATACATAAAGTTACTTTCACTTTCAGAGTCGGTTCTGAAATTGAAAGTGTACTCATTATTAAAAAAAGCACCCTAAATCGAAAAAGTAAAAACTAGCTCGGTTAGAGATCAACCTCAGCTATTCTACGAAAAAAAAAAGAGAAAGAAAAGAAAAAAAAATCATTTAAAAATATAAGTGATACATTTGAAGTGAATGCTCTCATAGGCTTAACATTAATATCCCTAGTGTGCATTCTTAAAATATATATAAGGTTTTATAATAACTTAATTTAACACTGCAACCATCCAGAGTCACATCAAGTGTAGTTCAGATGGTCACTCAGCACTAGTTGTAAAATCTGACAGACGCTCAAGTTATTCCTATCAATGCACCATCGATTGATTAAATAAACAAATAATTCAAAAAGTCAATGCCATTAATTAAACGTAAAATCCACCCACCCCCCCCTCCTCCCTATTTTTAAAGGTACTATGGAAAAGCCAATAAAAAATATTGGAATTAATCAGTTATCTGTTTCTGATACTTATATATAATTTTTTTTTAAATACCGAAATCTATAGTTAAAAATATCTCAATATGCATGAATGGAATAAATGTAAAATAGAATAAATAGAGATAATAAAATAAAATTAGAAGGAAATGAATTCATTCTCTAATTAATCTTAGGGAAAGTGTATGAAATTTCAAGCTCTTGAAAGGCATTTATATGATCCTATATATAAAAATAAAAATATGCAAACTGGGAGCATAACAAATTTTATCTACTTTAAAATGAGATAGAGTTGGTTAATTGTACATGTGTTTAATTATCGTAATTGAATTTTTCCCTTAATTAATGCATTTATTCTTCTTTAAAATTAGTGTCACGTGTAATAGCTATTAATTTATATAAATGTCTTAACATTTTAAATTTAGTTAGAAAAAAAAAAAAAAAGATCTATATACACAATGAAAACATCCTAACATAATGTAGGCATTTTTTAAAAATTCAGAAACATCTTTTTAATTATAAAATCATTAATAAATTTATATCTAAAATATTATGAAATGATCCGCATTAATTCTTATATATAAAGAATTGCCATTGTTGAAAATATGTCTAGATGCTTTTACAGTTCATTCCGATAATTAGTATCATCATTTTTATTACCAGAAGCATCATTTAAGTTTTTAAATATCATAATTATTAAAATTATTGCTATTAGAAACGGCCACAGTTAAACATTACATTTATAAAAAATATATTAAAAAAAAAAAAAAAAGAATCCACTTATGGTTGTCACTATTTTCGGCTAACGCGCCAATTATGGATGCCATTCTCTCCAGTACGTTACAACCTTTTGCCAATTATCCAGAATAGAATCGTCCGAATCTCCGCGCGTGAAATGCCAAGATACCGAAGCTTAACAGTACAGTATTTTGGAACCAGTTATCCAGAAACCAGTTAACCAGAATATTTCCAATTCATTGATTAAAAAAAAAAAAAAAAAAGCGCCATACAGTGCCAGTTTGACATGTGCATTGCTTAAAACAATACAATATGCATAGCATAACTTGATGCCAAAATCTAGTATTTGAAATAGAACCATTTAGTTTATTTGACATTTTGATTTTTATATAAAAAGAAACATAAGAATTTTTGTTTCCTAGGTATTCTCATAAATTGTCTTCTTTCAAACTCCAATTAACTTTTGATCTTGTTTGTATCTGAATCTTAATTTGCATAATCTAATAGTCGATTGAAATGAGAATCAATGCCACAGCCACATACATTCTACCAATCTGATCAAATGATGTTGCTTTAATGCCAACTAGTTATCTGAACACACATGAACCCAACCATTCCGGATAAGTGTTTCTGTACTGTATTAAATTTAACATTTTTATGCTGATACATGATATCTGATGCGTGGTTTTTGGATAACGTTTCATCATTAGAGAATTTTAATTATTTCTTTTTAGTGCTTTTCTTTTTCTTTGTCTGTGAATACATTTTTTTTTAAAGTGGATTTTATTTCTTTTTAGTTATTCATACCATAATATATAATTATCTTGATTTCAATATCTGCTGAATAAATAATTTTTCATAGAAATTATAATTAACGAAATTTATTTATTAAACAAATAGTTTTTAATAAAATCTTTAATTTCATAAGAAATATTGATTTTATTAGCATTTAAAATTTATAATTGTTTTAAACAAATACATTGTATTCACAAGTCTACATTCGAGAATTATTACCTTCAAGTCCAATTCGATATCTACAGACATTGGAAGTAGGTGCTAAAAAGCTGTCAATCCACCACTAAAGTTTCTTGCATATCAGAGCGCTGCTAAGTTCTTTCTTGTGACAGTGTATAGCAAAGTGACTCCATATGTCAGTGCACAGTACTTTCTTATGTGTAGTCAAAAGTACTGTCCCTTTCTGTCAAAAAACTAACATAAAAAGAAGAATGTTAGTGAAAACCACACCATGTGTGACTAAATAAACTGCAGCTATCTACTTTCCATAAAAGCTGTAATGCCATAAGAAATGAGTCGTAAATCTTGGATGTTGAGCCTGAATCTGATAAATCTGAACCTGCCTCTATGTGAAAGTGGCAATATTCGATGCTCAGGCTGTGCTTTGACAGGTGCTTTAGTTAGTATAGCAATCCTGAACATTTTCTATTCCAGAACATGGTGGTGGATACCTGAACGAGTTCGGTCATAAGAGTTTGAGAATTTAATAAGTTTGACAGTAATGGCAGGCTCACCAAAATGCTTCATGATGACGAAAAGACAAATTAGTAATTGCTTTTGAATTGATTCATATCAACCAATCATGTTTCCATATGACGCCATATGCCTATCTGGAACCCAACCTTTGATGCATTTTGTGCCTTCAGCACAAAAGGCATCTTCTTACACATGCCCTTGCACTCTGATACATGAGGAAACTTTAAAGGTTGATTTTCAGCTTTTCAGCACCTACTTCAGATATCGGTTGGTATCGATGTGGGCCTTCCGGTTTGGTGGATAAGAGAGCTTGGCCGGGATCCAGGTAGATTTTGTGCCGTTGGTGAAACCAAATTGACCAATCAGAAGCCTGCATTTTTGTGAAATTTTTGCTGCTTTAAGTAAATTTTCTTTTTGGTCAATCTCGTTTCCCTAACAGCGTAAAATCTATATGGATCCTGGCCCTTGTCCATTCAAGGTTCACACTTTGAAAAGATCTCATATACTGTGTAAGAGTATGAAAAATGAACGCTTCTAATTGGATGACTGCTTCAAAAAGAATTTGAATTTTAAAGTTCTTATTAGAAAAAATGTTCTAATCATCCAAATTTTGATGAAATTGGAATGGGACCACACAGGTGTCTTACACTTTCAAACAAAGAAATAATTATCAAAAATGGTTCATATTTATGAAAGTTATGCATAACAGAAAATACATACAGGTTGAATTGTTAAAAATCAAGCAAATAGATTTAAAATACTTTTATTATTTACTTATTTTCTTCATTTCCTTATATTTCATTTGATTTTTTATTTAATTGATATCTAAGATACAATTAAAATCGGATAGTTATTTGTAACTTAGTCAAACAATGGCAAAGAAAATACTTTTACTTCCTGTAACATTTATACTATCTGACATCTATGTCCTACTTTTTGAAGCACTAATGATAGAATGCTTTAAAAACATAATTTCTTTTTCTTTTCACACTCGACCCCTTTCACCAAGCCAGCATATCTCCATATTCTTTTCCAAAATTTGCATAGAGCTCTGTCATGAGTTGTCCATCCGAATTAGGTGCATAATTGATGGCGCATAATTAGGCCCTGGCCACTCATGAAGAATTGCTATGCCCTAGACAAATTTCAGTGGACAGAGCTTCTCTATGCTCCAAGCCGATATTCTCCTGCATTCCCAGATGGGTCACTTCCTGGCAATAACGTGACCATTTTCCCATGGGTAATCTCACTTGAAGTCGTAACTCCTGATCTAACATAAATTACATAGTCATAAAAACATCAGTTGGGAAATTTATACATACAAAATAAGAATAACAATATTTAGTGTTCTGCTATGTATACAATATACATGCACTGTGAACAAACACAAGAACCATTGAACTTTCGTAATTATAGTGTACAAATTAACGATTTAAAATAATAGTGGAATCACGCCAGCCAAGGCCGTAGTCAGAAAAATATTTCGGATGGGGATTTATAGATCGAAAATTTTCTTATTTCAGATTTGTTTTTTAATACAATAATGGGGTTGTAATTATTAGTCTTATTAAGTTTTAATGTGGATTCAAATAACTTAATAATATAGTTATCACAAGAGAACAGGCATGTGATTTTTCAGCGAATTAGCAGAATTCAGAGCTAATTTTCTTTTTTCCTAATTCACGGAATTCAGCGAATTGTAATTCTATTAATCTGGTATTTACATTATATCTGAAGTCCGCGAAAATGTATAAAATCAGTTACAAACATGTGATGGGCGGGCATCTTTGCCCATCAATTTTGATCCAAAAAATCATAAATAATCGTCAATCTGTAGCCAGTATTTTGAGCCAGCCAATCACAAGCCATCACATCTTTCAACTTCGGGAATATGCTTCACTCCTCCTTCCACACCACGGGATAAGAAACGAAGGGAATGGCGACATGTTTTGTCATTCGCTAGTTTCAGTATTTGCGAGCGAGAGCGATCGGTCGAAACAAACGATCGCTCACTCACAATCGCAATTCCGTAAGTGAATAAGGGTTTTGAGTTATGCTGTTATCTTGGAATGGCAACAAAATGCTACTCATGTTATGTTTATCTGTAAATGAAACAACAGCGTGCACGAAAAAAATCGAAATTGATCATTCTTTCTTGCCGAAAAATGTGTGCATTGTTTTAAGTCGTTTTTGTATATTTTTTTTAACAGCATTTAGCTGGTGGCAGATAATTTTAGATATTTTATTTTTGATTTAATTCGAAAGTAAATGTATTAAGATTTGATTGCACATGCTGTGCTTTTATGAACTATGCTTGTTCTACAGAAACAGAGAAGTGGACAAAGATGTAAAAAATAAATTTAAATGGGAATGGCTTAATAAAAAAAGTGATGCCGAATTTAAAAGGTGAAATTTCAGTTTCAGTATCTGATTCTATACAAAAAGTTGATGTTCCTGGCAAGGCGAAATGTTTTGGTTATGGATGGTATTATATTAATTTAAGAATAATTAATATATATAATTATTATATAAATCATTTTGCCTATCCTTAAAATTTATCTTGTAAATATGACCAAGTATGTATGTATGGACAATGTTCAACCAACCAACTATAAAAGGGAAAAAAAATTTCAGCTAATTTCAAATTTTAGCAATCACATGTCTGAGAGAAAGATTAACATGTGATTATTGTCCATTGTAGAGAAATTTATAATCATTTGTATTGATGTTGGTTCTGATTCGCTGATGTATCAACACATTAGTGTCAACCAATTATAGACTTCTAAAGCTTTTACATATATTTTCAAATGTTTTTTTTTGTTAAATGTCTTCCCAGGAGAATGTCTCCTTCATCACATGCTTCAAGAGTTTCAGTTAAACAAATTGGAGGATCTACACTAAAGCATTCTAGCCATTATATTTGATAGTATATGGAAAGTCTGCATTTTCCATTCTGAAAAAAATTGTATGAATTTTGAAGACTTTCTAGATATTGCATTTATGTGTTCAGCAAGCCAGAGCTGTCTGCCCACCTACCTGCCCAAAAAAAACCTGGGTGGGCTTTTTTAAAAAAAAACCCACTTAATAAAACCCACATAAAAGTGGGGTTTTTTGGTTTATACAAGTTTTTTGCTGCACAGTATCATTTATTTTTAATTACTACTTATTTGTTATGATTCTGTTATACATGTAAGACAAAAATTTAATTAAATTTAGGTTTTCAGACATAAAGTATAAAAAGATAAAAATGATTTGAAAGAGCTGCAAAACCCAAACCTCATCAAATTAAAATTATCCAAAAGGAAAAAATGACTATTTTTTATCATTCATTATCTAATATGTAAAAATGAAAATTTGTCCGTCTGTAATTCTATACAAATCGACAGTTTGGAAGACAGGATTGTGAAATGTTACATATATGTGTATTAAAACATGGCCGAGGCAACTAAATTAATCCGGATCTAAATAATTTATAGTTAAATTGGTGATGTTTTATTAATTAAAAATTAACAGCAAGTTCCTATCAAATTTAAACATTTTACGTTATAGCAGTTGCTAACAATTAAAAATCCACAATAGAATTCTTATCACAAAAATTCCTTTTCGATTGCAAGATTTCTATGTGAAAAATGAAAATGAAATAAATAGTTTGACGAATATAAAAAAATTAATATTACGTCATAACTTTTCTATTGCAAGATTTCCAAATGAAAAATGAAATAAATAGTTTGACAAATTTAAAAAAGAAGTTAATATTATGTCACATTGGAAATGTAATGGATGGTTTAGGAAATGTAATGTAATGGATGGCAGGTGAATATATAATGTCATATGAGTTTGAAAAAGCGCATTGAAACATGATAAAAACCTGAGCATAAGCTCGATGAGATAATTGGCATTTTAACATTTTGAAGTTCTCTGAATTTGTTTTCGCCATTTTTAAATCTATTCCATATACATACTCTTGTGTATGCATGTATACTAGAATTTCCACAAAGGTTTAGGTCCCTAGAGCTCATTCTTAGTGAAGAACTGAAATAAAGATGACAAATTGCCATTTTTCTTTAATAATGAAAAGTTCTGTAAATAACAAAATACTCAGAAACAACTTTTCATCAAAAGGTTTTAATCTCGGTCTCAATCCAGATCAGATTATATTTACTAAGTAAGTAGGTAATCTGTCGTCTAGATTAAATGAATAAAAAAGAGTGAAAATTACGTAAATTAACAGGCAATTTTCAAAACAAACATTCTTAAAATTCTGTGCAACGCCGGCTACTTTAGCTAGCATTATATATATATATATATATATATACCATTACATATCATTCATTAAGGTCCATATAATTTATTTAAAAAAATTTTTATAACAGTTGCTTAAAAATATGTTTATAATGTATTAAGTATTTTAAAGTTGAACTGCATTTAATATTTCATTTTGTTTTACACTCAAAAATCCCCATTTTTGTTATTAAGAGGTACCACGTAAAATAATAGATATGATGAAAATCAGAAAATGATAAAGGAGGCATTTGTAGTCTGTACCTGTCTGAATAAAAAAACTTTTTTTCTTTAGACACTCTGCATATAAGTAAAATTGAAATCTATTAAATACAGCCACAACTGCAAAAATACATAATACATTATGAACACATTTTCTATGTACTATTAAAAAAATGAATTATAACCTATACACTATAGTCATTTTTCCTATGTAGTCATAAAAAATTAAAAATACAAGTTCTTTAGATTATATTAATTTGGTGAGGGTTGGGTCTTGCAGTTCGTTCAAATCATTTTTAATTTTTATGCAAAGATGTCTGAAAATCTAAATTTAATTCAAATTTTATCTTACATATATAATAGAATCATAACAAGTAAGTAATTAAACATAGTTGGCACTGTTCAAAGAAATGGCAGCAAAAAACTCCAAAAACCTGAAAGAAACAAAAAAAACCCACATGGGTTGGGCTTTTTTAAGAAAACCCGGGTTTTTTTCAGCCCTGCAACAAGCTGACACAATCAAATAACCAGGAGATGCTAGCATATAGAATTTAGGTTTGATTTTTTATTGTAGCTTATTTTAAAATTTTGATCTTGATTGATAGTTAATTTAATATTTAAAGGAATCCTGGCTAAAATTTTGGAGGGGTGTCAAACCCTGATGATCCCCTTACTGGTTACGGCCTTCACACCACCAGAACTGTATTATAGAAAATTCAATGCCTATTTTTTGTCAAGGTTTATGAATTAGAATTTAAGAAGTCAGCTGTATCCAAGTTGGCTTCATTTAGAGCAATTTGTGTTAGGTTGCTGAATTAAATGAAATCTTGAAGTGCCTGCCATTTTAAAGCATGCTGGATGAAGCTAACCAATGAACTTGGTTATTGCAAGTCTTGCACGCATGCTCAATCACTTAATATATGAGGCATTCTCACATAATTTGGACTTAAATCCCTGAATAATAATTTTTATTTTAGTACATATTCTTGGTGTTTTTTTATTTCTTATACTGGAAAACATCCCATTGCATGACTATATAACACTATTAACGAGATTAATAAGTTTTGGACAAAGTTGGGGCTCCAAATATACAGCGAAATTCCTTACCATTCCATGTTCCTGATGCTACCCTGATTTTTAAGTTTGGAGCTGTCTGTATAAAATTGTTTCAATAAAAGTATTTCACTGTAATTTTTTTTCTGAAACTGGGACTATTGTTTTATATAAAAAAATGTAAAAAAAATTAACCTGCACACATTTTTACGGTTATTATTTTTTTAAACTCTGTCCCTGGATTTTAGATGCCTTACCCAACCATCTTGCTAAAATTATACAGAATCACTTCAGATGCAGCCACAGAATTTTTGAACTTTTTTCTCATGCTTTTCTTCAAAGTAGTTTTCAAATTATGCTTAAAAAATGGCAAAATCATGGTTTAAGGGGCCATCTATTATTCCATCTATCTTATTATAGTAGTGACTAGATATTTTGAAATTTCTTATGCTATCCTGAAATCTAGCAGTCTTCAATAACGGCTTGAGTGACGCTTAGGATGCCTTGATCAAAAAGGAGGCTCTCTCGGTTAACAATTGAGTACCGAACTTCAATTTGGATACAGCCCCTAAAATAAGCTTGTTTTAAAATAATTAATTTCTCGGAAAGTTATCGTACGAATTGCGTAAAAATTTGCTAGAGAAAGAATGGCTAAAATTCTTCAACAGGAAATTTACTGCAGAATTTAAATCTGCATTTAAATATCAGTTTCAAGCATTGTGGCTTTATTGGTAGTCTTAATGTCCCCAAGGTTTATTCCCGCACTTTTCGAGGTAAATTTTTTTTTTTAAATTTAATACAATGTAAATAACTGTTGCTAAAAATAAATGAACATTGTGACTATCACTTAGTCTAGACATGATTTGCCTAAAAAATAGGTCGTAATTTTCCTTACTGTCCATTTTTTCCCCCTTAAAGTCCCTTTAAGACAATGTTATACCAAAATTTTGTACTAAAAATACTACATTGTTATTTCTTATTTGAATGTTTTATGGGTACTATGGCCCCACCAGTGGCCGAGAGATTCTGCTCTCGAAGCTGGTAGACGGGAGGTGCTGGGTTTGATCCCAATCGCACCCCTTGGCCTAATCATTTGGAGTTTTCGTGGTTTTCTTCGAACCTTGGTTCTCCAAGCGTTAATACGGGTTAGGTTCCCTTAGAAAGACCTCCACGAAAGGCATTCCCCCCTTAGGGCCTATATCCCACGTACAGATAATTGGCCGACATAAATACAACCAACCAACCTATGGGTACTATGCAAGTAGTAAAAATTTAGAAGAAAATAAAAAGTTAGAGAGCTAAAATGTCGAGGGAGTGGTAAGGAAAATTAAACTCACAAGTTGCAGTTAAATAAACAAAAAATTGTCTCTGGTGACCATTTTTTCTTTATTTTGAATCATTAAGGCATTTGTCTATAAGTTTAAAATGTTTTATTAAGTTTAATTTCACCTGATTTTTATTCCTGGAAGTTAAAATTTTGTGAAAATGCCTCACATAAGTGTGCTGTCATATAACAAAAATTAAATTGTTTCAAAATGTCTGACAGCCTAGAATTTCAAACTGCTATATCTCAGCCATTTTTTAAGAGAAAATGCTCTGGAATCCTTGAATCATGCTCATCTATATATTTAAAATGCTAAGCATTTTCTTTTGACAATCCGTGAGAAGAAACTACTGCATTAAATTACACTAATCTTTTTTTAAGTGAAAAATTTTTTGTCACAGATTTGTTATCGTACATTCGTTTGTTCAAATATTTTATTAATTAGCTGTAATTATAAGTCAAATTTCTACAGTTGCGCACGCGCAGTATATAAGTACAAGTCTGCCTTTGGAGTGACGTGCAGTATATAAGTACAAGTCTGCCTTTGTAGTGACGCGCAGTATATAAGTACAAGTCTGCCTTTGGAGTGACGCGCTGCACATGCGCAAAGATGCTCGCTCAATTGAACTATCACATCACAGGTCGAAATTGTTTTAAGTTCGTCTGCTATTCCATCTAATACTGCATACAAGCTTTTCTTTCTTTCACAAAGTTAATAATATTTGGCTCTTCAAGCATTATTTTAAAATTTTATTTTGTCTATATTAAGAGCTAGATACAGTTTATTTCGGGGGTGTCATATTGTTTTGGTCATATTACACACAGAAGATAAACACAGTGCTTTGAGGCTAAAAGTTATGACTGGTGATCAGTCTTATGAATTGCCAATAGTTAGACACGAAGGTTGGGAAACTAGCATATTAAAGTTGTAGCTACTTCTTTGAAAAAATAAGATCATAAATATTAAAACGCAAAAGTATTTCTGTAAGATCAGAACTCAAATTCGAGACATTCATATGCGTCAATTCGAACCTCTTGAGTTTAGAAGGAAGTAAAACGAGTTCCCACTAGCGTAGTGGTTTAACGCAGCACTTTAAAGCTCTGAATTTTTGCAGAGGATGCAGGTTCGAACACAAGCATGGCAAAATATGTAATATTTTTGTCGATAATTCATTTCAATAATGACATATTTTATTAGGAAGAGAAGTTATAGAATTTTTATTTTATTATTATTATTTGAATGCTTTATAATTAAATCAAATTTAACACTCAATAATTTTTTGAAAAAAATAATGATTTTATATTTAAAATATTTAAGCTAAAATGTTTTGCATGTAATTATCAATTAAATAAATTGAGCTGATCTAAAATTTTCGTTATATTTTCTGACCATTATCAAGAATATGAGTGTGAGTCAGAAAGAAAAGTTTGTCATTCATCAAAAAATAAAATGGAAAGAAAGAAAAATATTCATATAAGAGCTATAAAAGAAACTACTTTGATATCCAGGTTTAATATTTAAAAAATGTAAAAAGTCATAAAAAAATCTATTATAAATCATTAGCTGCATCAAGCTTCAAATTTAGGATTTTAGAGAATGAGACAGATAAAAATAAAATTCATGGCAGCTTTTAATGGCCGTGTAGTTTTAATAAATAAATGAAAATAGATGTTGTTATTAAAAAAAATGAGGTGGTAGAAGTAAAAATAAATTCTCTACCCGGTGTTTTTAAGTAAATTTCTCATAAAAAGCAAGCATAATTAGTTGTAAATTATAAACTTAAAATCCTTTCACTTCATTGAATAGGTTGACTGGCAGCACCATCTATCGCCTTAAAGAAATAAGAATCACTTGTGCAGTATAGAAGTTAGTCACATAATTCGTCATTCAATAATTAATTTAAAAGCAACTAATTAAAAATTCAAGAATTTTCTAATGAAATATTCAAGTTATTTAACGTCAAATCTTGACGGCACCTACTAGTACACTTAAAAGTAAAAGCTTTTTCAATTTCTAGTTTAAGTGGTTGTGACTTTGAAATAAGATTGCAGATAGCTAACGAACTCAGTTGAGACTTAGTTATCTTCAGTATACATGCTTAGTCATATCCTAATCTGTAATCTGTACACATGCTATCGTATAATAAATATCAGATTATTTGAAATGTCGGCCATCTTAAAAATTAAAATACTGTATCTCATACATTCTTTTGATATAGACAAAAAAAATTGTCCTGGAATACCTGTATCATGGTCAAACACTTAAGTATTTTTCAATTTTCTAATATTTTTGAACCACTTAAAGAAAGGCCGCCATTTAAAACAAGATGGTGAATTTGTGTGCACTATCGCATGAAAAAGTTCAGATAGTTTCAAAATGTCAGCCATCCTAGAAATTCAAATTGCTATATCTCGGCCATCTTTTCAGATAAAGACAAAACAAAAACTGTTGTGGAATCCTTGTATTAAGAACAAACACTCAAGGAAAAAAAAGTTTTTCAAATTCTAATTTTTTTGTACTTTTACATTTTAAATGAATAAAAAATTTTTTTAAATGGCTGCCACTTTGAAACAAAATGGCAGATGAAGCTGACCAACGAATTCAGTCGCAATATTGGTATGTATTATGCATACAATAAGTCGCATGAAAATCGGTTTATAATTACAAGAGTTACAACATGACAAAGATCATTCATATATATCTGGATATATAGATGCATATATATGTGTGTGCGTGTGCATATATAGATGCATATATATGTCAACAGTTTCTTCAAAGAATCGCGGAAAAAACGCGAATTTTGTCAAAAGATCGCGAGAAAAAATGCGATTTTCATCAAAGAATCGCTAGAAAAACTGAAATATCGTCAAAGGATCGCAGAAGAAGTGTTAATTTTGTTAAAGGATCACGGGGAAAAAAAACATGAATTTCTTTAAAGAATCGCTAAAAAACACAAATTTCGTGAAAGGATCGCTGAAAAAACACATAATTAGAACCAGGAGTGATTCTTTCCCCACCCTCTCTTCTGTAACCTTTCGAAAAGTTGCTGTGAATTTCAGATATATTTTTTTTTTACTCAGAATCACCCCTGGTATTGTGTTACCCATCTCAATCTCAGTACAAAAATGTCCAGAATTGCATATCTGTAATGTGTAATACCCAAGAAGAAGGCAGGAAAAAGAAATTTACTTTGTGTAAGAGTAAAGCTTTAAAAATAGATTTTTATTTGATTTTTTCTAATACTTAGTCACTTAGAAGTAAAATTGGATTGGTTTTGACATTTTTTTACTGTTTTCAAATAACTAGATGTGACTTGCATTAAATCTACTAAGAGAACTCTTAACACATAATTTGAACCTGTTTCATGAGTACTTAGAATAAATTCATTTACTGAATATAGAATTCGAACTTTGCATATAACACGATAAATTGCACTCTCCATTTGATGAAGTCACTTAGCTTTCAGTGAAATTAACATAAGTTTACCAAATTATGTTTTTCTGCAATTATATATTTCAAATAATAGCAGCAATATGTCATGCTGTTGCAGCATCAGTTGTTATGTAAATTGATATTGGTATATTTTGCATCGATAATTTTCAGGGTTTTTCACAGAGTCCAAATCTTTTCATAATTATATGTTATCACATGACAAGATTCAGATTGCTTCAAAATGTCAGCCATCCTAGAAATTCAAACTGCTATATCTCAGCTATCTTTTCAGATAAAGACAAAACAAAAACTGTTCTGGAGTCCTTGTATTAAGAACAAACACTCAAGGGAAAAAAAAAGTTTTTCAAATTCTAATTTTTTTGTACTTTTACATTTTAAATAAAATTTTTTTTAAATGGCTGCCATTTTGAAACAAGATGGCAGATGAAGCTGACCAATGAATTCAGTCGTGATATTGGTATGTATTATGTATACAATAAGTCGCATGAAAATCTGTTTATAAATACGAGAGTTACAACATGACAAAGATCATTCATATATATCTGGATATATAGATGCATATATATATGTGTGTGTGTGTGTGTGTGCATATATAGATGCATATATATGTCAACATTTGGACGGAGGGTGTTTTCTGGGTCTGGGGATTATGGTCGAGACATGAATAATGTAGTATGCACACAATAAGTCACATCCAAATCTTTTCATAATTATGTGTTATCGCATGACAAAATTCAGATTGCTTCAAAATGTCAGCCATCCTAGAAATTCAAACTGCTATATCTCAGCTATCTTTTCAGATAAAGACAAAACAAAAACTGTTCTGGAGTCCTTGTATTAAGAACAAACACTCAAGGGGAAAAAAGGTTTTTCAAATTCTAATTTTTTTCTACTTTTACATTTTAAATAAATAATTTTTTTTTTAAATGGCTGCCATTTTGAAACAAGATGGCAGATGAAGCTGACCAATGAACTCAGTCACGATATTGGTATGTATTATGCACACAATAAGTCATATCAAAATCTGTTTATAAATATAAGAGTTGTAAGGAACCAGTAACTTCGTTACAAAGGCTCTATAGTAGTTTAAAAGTGAAATTGCCCGCAGTGCATTTTTAATTGGGAGTTAACTGTTCCGCGAGTTAGTGGTAACCGTATGCAAATTTATTTGCTCAGTCTGTCAGAGTATAGGTAGGGGAGCAAAATTATGTTAATCCATATTGGACTGCTGTCCTATAAATAGGACAGCTAATAAAACATTTTTTTAAATAAAATTGGTAAGGGTTTTTTGGATGCATTTTGTTATGATGTCTTTTAAAATACATAAAAGTATAACATATAAACAAAAAAACAAGTAACCAATTAAAATTGAAAAAAATCTAAATTTTTTTAAGGATTGTGATCTTATAATCTAGAATTTTACCGTTATTATTATCTTTTTATTGGAGAAATCGGAGAGTATTTTTAAAGTAATATAAAATATTTGCTCATAAAATTAGTTTATGTATGCATTTTATATGTCCTTACTATGTGTCCTACTAATGTCCTGTTTATAGGACAACTAGTTACTTAAAAAATAAAAACTTTTTTTCAAAATTTTGCTAGTATCTACTTAATTACACCATATTAATGCTATAATTGAAGTTTTAAAAATTGTCAAAAATATTTAATCGGTGTGGTCCAATATGGGTTAAGCAGTCAGTGTTTAGTGGGTTGGTTTAGACGTTGGAAAGATTGAGTTGATGTAAGTAGTTTTGGTGTGGAGAAATGGCCTGAATGTCTGGAGCTTAGCCTGGGAACAAGAACAGATTTAGAGAGATGAAATCTAGATGTGGATTTGAAATGAACCCTGCCATCGCAGCTTAAGCATGCTCCGGAGAAATGAAGTTACGCAAGTTAACTTTTGACTTTATATTTAATATTGTTTTATTGCTATCGCAGAGTGGGGACGGAATTTATGATATCTTGTCTGCCAACCCTTTGTCCGTTGTTGAATAAAAGCTCTATATTTAAAGCCTATAAGACTCCTCATGAACTCCCACCACTATAATTATGCCATAAGTGACTCCCCACATTGGGTGCCACAATCTGTCTGTTCTTGTTCCCAGGTTAAGCTCCAGTCATACAGGCCGTTTCTCCACACCAAAACTACTTGCGCCAACTCGCACTCTCTCCAACGTCTAACTAACCAACTACTTGCTTAACATAATTTCACTCCCCTATTTATACTCTGGCAGACTAAGCAAATAAATTTGCATACTGTTACCGCTAACTCACGGAACAGTGAACTCCTAATTAAAATTTTTTGTGCATATACCACTTTAATGTTAAGGGAACCTTACCTTCATTTTGATGAACAAGTAATTTTACCTTACCAAAACAACAGATAGGTGTTGATCTTTCAGCTATGTTTGCTAATTCAGAGTTCTAAGTTCACTAAAATTACAAAACATGTTACAAAATTACACACATATTGTTACAAAAATGTTCTGTTGCCACTGAGTCAATCACAAATTCCACTACTTCAGGTTTCAGTTTCGTTGTTGCAGCTAAAAACACATCTGGTCCACTTTTTTTAATTACTTTCGGATTTGGCCAGAAGTTCTTTTGGAAAATTCCTACAGTTCTTTTTACAAACTTTCATATTAAAGCAAGTTCATTCTTTATAATACTTGTTTTCGGTTTTGTTACTGAATTTCAACTTGTTCTTTCTTTTGAATCGAGGGCTGTACTAGTACTGTCATGCAAACCGAATACTGTCTCTGTACAGTGACTAAGATGATCGAATTCGGCAATAAGTGCTTTTCGCACATTTTTGTATCATCTAACTGGTATAGCTGAATAACCCCATTGTCATAATTTGAAGGCAATTGATGAAGCATTTGGTACACGATTTCGTCATCAGGAACAGATTTTCCTGCCAATTCATCTTTAGCAGATCATAGAAGAGGACTCAAAAATACAGACATTGATTCATTTTTCTTCAATTTTTCTTTCTTAAAATCGGCATGCAATGATGCAATTTGAGCACATGTAGTTGGCTCAAAGTTCTGTTTTAGAACGTTCCATGCAGCTGCCGCCAATTCAGTCCAAAACCAGATTTTTTAAATCTTCTATGGATTCACAAATCATTGATAACCCTCTTGCATCTCTTTTAATCTAATCAGTGATTTTACTATCATCCATTTCTAGTTTCTTTTCTGATCCTTCGACATGCATCAACATTTTTATGTTGAATTTCCATTGCCAATAATTTATGCAATTCAATTTCTGTGTTTGAAAAACGGAACTTTCTTCCCTGGGTTTCATTTTTTTTCTTTACGAAAAATGTTCTAAAAACCACAAAACAGTGCAACCACACTCTTGCTGTCATATGTTGCAGATCTTCAAATGCACTTTCATTTCGTTTCGATTTTGATCAGTGTTTCTGCCGAGGAGAGAAAATAGGTCACATCCGAACTCAGTACAAAAAAAAAAACTATTTACAAGAATAAGAAAATATGCGAAACAGGTCCCATTGGTTGGGATTAACATGTAAAAGGAGCTCCCATTGATCACCTTAAAAGTAATAAGTCACATGACGTCACGCCTAGGATTCTGCGATCAAATTCCTTTTCTAGCCAAATTCTAGAGTCCCTTAGTGTCTAAAATAAGTGAAGTTTTGGAACATTCATCAAAGGCAATGAAAATTACTGGGATAATTAGTCTACTCATATGTAAATGTACTCAAATCTTATAATGGTAAGTAAATTTTAAATGATGTATATTTTGCTCATATCTAAGATAATTATCTGAAAGTTAAACACAAGAGCCCAGTTCTGTGGGAAAAAGTGATTGCGGAATTTTCAAATACATAATTTAGAAATATTTCCTTTTTGGAGTCATTTCACCAATGGGCAGAGAAAGAATGTGTACCTTATTGGAGTCATTTCACCGATAGGTAGAGAAAGAATGTGTATATTTCGCTCATATCCAAGGTAAGTATATGACGGACTAAAAACATTTTCAGATTTGCACTTCAATTCTATGTTACAGATGGGATGCACTACAAAGCACCCAGTTCTGTGGAAATAGGTGAATGTGTAAAACATTTTCAGATTTGCACTTCAATTCTATTCCACAGATGGGATGTGTTACAAGAAGCCCAGTTCTGTAGAAAAGGGTGAATGTGCAGAACATTTTCAGATTTGCACTTCAATTCTACACCACAGATGGGATGTGTTACAAGAAGCCCAGTTCTGTAGAAAAGGGTGAATGTGCAGAACATTTTCAGATTTGCACTTCAATTCTATGCCACAGAGGGGATGTGTTACAAGAAGCCCAGTTCTGTAGAAAAGGGTGAATGTGCAGAACATTTTCAGATTTGCACTTCAATTCTACACCACAGAGGGGTTGTGTTACAAGAAGCCCAGTTCTGTGGAAAAGGGTGAATGTGCAAAACATTTTCAGATTTGCACTTCAATTCTATGCCACAGATGGGATGTATTACAAGAATCCCAGTTCTGTGGAAAATGGTGAATGTGCAAAACATTTTCAGATTTGCACTTCAATTCTATTCCACAGATGGGATGTGTTACAATAAGCCCAGTTCTGTGGAAAATGGTGAATGTGCAGACCATTTTCAGATTTGCACTTCAATTCTATGCCACAGATGGGATGTATTACAAGAATCCCAGTTCTGTGGAAAATGGTGAATGTGCAAAACATTTTCAGATTTGCACTTCAATTCTATGCCACAGATGGGATGTGTTACAATAAGCCCAGTTCTGTGGAAAATGGTGAATGTGCAGACCATTTTCAGATTTGCACTTCAATTCTATGCCACAGATGGGATGTATTACAAGAATCCCAGTTCTGTGGAAAATGGTGAATGTGCAAAACATTTTCAGATTTGCACTTCAATTCTATGCCACAGATGGGATGTATTACAAGAATCCCAGTTCTGTGGAAAATGGTGAATGTGCAAAACATTTTCAGATTTGCACTTCAATTCTATTCCACAGATGAGATGTGTTACAATAAGCCCAGTTCTGTGGAAAATGGTGAATGTGCAAAACATTTTCAGATTTGCACTTCAATTCTATTCCACAGATGGGATGTGTTACAAGAAGCCCAGTTCTGTAGAAAAGGGTGAATGTGCAGAACATTTTCAGATTTGCACTTCAATTCTACACCACAGAGGGGTTGTGTTACAAGAAGCCCAGTTCTGTGGAAAAGGGTGAATGTGCAGACCATTTTCAGATTTGCACTTCAATTCTATGCCACAGATGGGATGTATTACAAGAATCCCAGTTCTGTGGAAAATGGTGAATGTGCAAAACATTTTCAGATTTGCACTTCAATTCTATGCCACAGATGGGATGTATTACAAGAATCCCAGTTCTGTGGAAAATGGTGAATGTGCAAAACATTTTCAGATTTGCACTTCAATTCTATTCCACAGATGGGATGTGTTACAATAAGCCCAGTTCTGTGGAAAATGGTGAATGTGCAAAACATTTTCAGATTTGCACTTCAATTCTATTCCACAGATAGGATGTGTTACAATAAGCCCAGTTCTGTGGAAAAGGGTGAATGTGCAGACCATTTTCAGATTTGCACTTCAATTCTACACCACAGAGGGGTTGTGTTACAAGAAGCCCAGTTCTGTGGGAAAGGGTGAATGTGCAGAACATTTTCAGATTTGCACTTCAATTCTACACCACAGAGGGGATGTGTTACAAGAAGCCCAGTTCTGTGGAAAAGGGTGAATGTGCAGACCATTTTCAGATTTGCACTTCAATTCTACACCATAGAGGGGTTGTGTTACAAGAAGCCCAGTTCTGTGGAAAAGGTGAATGTGCAAAACATTTTCAGATTTGCACTTCAATTCTATTCCACAGATGGGATGTATTACAAAGAGCCCAGTTCTGTGGCAAAAGGTGAATGTGGAATTTTCAGCGAGACTTTGAGAGAGTTATCCTATTTTGGGATTACAATATTTATTGAAGTAAAAACAGTAATTTCTCATCTTTTTTACATTTTGAGCGACTCCAAAAAAGATGTCCTGTCCATCAAACCTGAGAACAATACAAGACAAATAACGAAATCTGGAGTGTCACTCGCATCAAGATGTCAGATGAACGGCGAAAGGTAGTGTGTAACTTCCATCAGATTACAATTTCAAATCTGTTTCTGGACTTTCTTTTGTTTTCTACTCTAGTTATTTGTATTTTGCTTTTAGTGAGACTCCAAGGAAGATGTCCTAAGGATGGAACCATTGGATTTTAAGCAACACAAGTGAAAGGTTTCTCATTGGTATGATTTCAAAGATGGTAAATTCGAATATTCATGGTAAGTAATCCTTTTGTGCGTACAGCACGAATAAAAGGCTTTTCCTTAGTATGAATTAAACTTTCTTCAGATTATATATTTTTTAATAAAATCATTAGAGCATTAAGGTTTTTCATTTGTGTGAATACAAATGACTGCATCTTGCTGAAATATAATTCTGTATAAGGGTTGGCATATTAGCTGGCCAGGTTACATGCCCTACGAAAGTATCCTGTTTTTATTAAATCTTTAGAACTTTTGTCTTCTTGGATTGTTGACGGTAGGTATTGCTTGTCATTCAGGAGATGACACCTGTCAATCATTCATTCATGACGTAGTAGCGGACGAGTCCATTAGCTCTCGAACGATTATCGCAGGAAAGTTTAGTTTGCAATATTTGAAACTCTTGCTTTTTTGGCTATTTTTTTTCTCCTTTAGTAGCATAATGTTTTTTCTAATTATGTGTTATTATTTCACGATTTCAATGAAACTTTATTATTTTACAGGGATGACCAGAAATAATTTTATGAAACATACTTTTATGAATTATTTGAGTTTTCTTGTAAGAACATTTATTTCTAAATTAGTTTCATAAAAAAATAAATGAATAAATGCTTCAGATTATTGATGAAAAATATGCATGTTCTGGCCTATTTTTTTTAAAACTGTAGTTTAAATGATGCTTTTTTTCACAGCAATTCTTTAAACATCTAAGCACAACAGGCCCTAAATATAAATCAGTTTAATTAGAATACTAGTAGATTTTGACTAAATTAAACATGAGTGTTTATAGGGCATTTTGATATGACGTCAAAAAAGTGGAACACATTCTTCCATCTGCGCACTCGGCTGCACATATTCTTGCGTATTCTTGGCATCTTTTGAGTGGATTCATGTTTACCATAGTGGCTTCTTTTTCGTACATTATGTGCTTGTCAAGTGCTTCTGTACAATTTTTTTTTAATGAAAATGCCGATGCTGAAGTCTCTTTTCTGACAATGTGTATTGTTGTTATCATCTAGTGTATATAGACAAATAAATGTAAATGGATAAACATATACTCAGTAAGTGTTTTGTATATTTTTTCTGTATAATTTTCTTTAAGAGAATTTTTATTTGTATCTAGTATACTTTTATTTGTTTACGTCTGTGTTAAAAATCTTTTAGTGTTAGATATGATCCTGTTATTTCTACTCCTTGTGCTCAGTGTAATTTTACGAATTTAATATTATGATTAAACTACTTCTAGTCATATGTAGAGTAATATTAACATATATTAGAGGTAGGATATATATCTTCTGATCAATGACATGCGCAAGATTGTTTTTAGAAGTTAGTTCTTTGAAAATAAAGCACATCTGTGAAAATATGTATTCATGTACTTTTATTTAAAAGAAAGTCAATGTAACTGAAAGCTAACCCCCACAACCAATAAAAAAGTAAGTTACGTGCTTGAATTGAATTCTTTAATTTTGCTCTTTATCCGCAATTCTTTAAAATTAACCTGGTTTCATATGCATGAATAAAAGAAAACAAATTTGATAGCATATGAATACAAATTAAAATAATACAGTCATCATTCTATTATAATGTATGCGTATGGTAATGACATTTTGTGAGTAAACTTATTTCAGGTATTTATTTCATATTCCATTTCAATGCGTTTGTAGTACTGGCAATTTTTAACTTTATCCTAAAACTATTAACAAATTTTTAGCCATAGAATTAATTTTGAATTAACTGCTCAGCTTTCTTCATTACTGTTATATAATCGATTGATCATAGCAAACTCTGTACATGATTTGCATTGTTGTTAATCAGTTTTAAATTTTAAATGTATTAATTTTTGCAATGAATCAATCCTAATATGGTATCTAAAGTGTTGTGAAGACTTTGAATTGTATTTAGCTTCTTATATTATCCCCCTCCCCCTAAAAAATTTCATGAGATATAAAATTTAACTTCTGTTAAAATGAACAAACCTGTTTTTTAAATAAACAGTTTTTACTATTAGTTATTATTAGGTACTATTAATAAACCCCTTATTCTTTTTAAAAATTTGAGATGCTATTTTTCTGAAATTTTCTTTAATAATTGTTCAGTAGTAGTATAATTAAAACTGTAAAATCTAGAATATGAAATTTTCACCCCTCCCCGCCTTTTTCCAGACCAAGGGTGGCTTAAGTTGGAAAAATTCATAATTTTTTTTTCAGAATGAGTTTGAAAAACTTTCAAAATCCATAAAAGTTTTAATACAGAGTGTCTGGAGAATCTGCTGGTGTCAGGATAGATGCACATTTTACGATGTTTTTTGCTCTTAGGGGAACACAGGTGTGTAGTTCTGTATAATAAGCGACTACCATTTGTTGTCTTCTGCAAGAAAGTGGAATTTCTTCTAATGCCCTTCAACTATGTGCTATTTTTGAAACTCGTCAATCAGGAACAGTCGTAAATGTTTACTCGACCAGTAAGTATTAACTTATTATGACTGACTGTAAGTATGTAATTTTTTAATACATTTTCTGTTCCATAAGAAAATGTAATTTTAAAATGCATTCTACATTGTTTATGTTGTTTTAATCAGTTTATTATGATTCTTATAATTTATTTATTTAAATTATAGAATGTTTTCAATGGGACTTTTTAAAGAACTATGCGTATGCTTGTTGATTACTACCTGTTGACCCCGCTTTCACTTTTGTAAATATCCTGTTAAGGGACTTTTTCATGCTTGTTTTTGATGATGAGAGTTTTCAGTAATAGGTACTTGTAAGTATGATGCTTGTAAGTAAGTTACTTTTCCAAACACTACATTGTATATTTATAATGTTGTTTTATATAAAGTCATTTTTCCCATAAAATGGATCTTCATCTTAGAGAATCACTTAAAGCTATGTAACACAATAATTATAATTTATTATAATTAATTTTTTAATCAAGGTTTCTTTCGCATTAGCTTTCAGATTTATAAAATTGTGTTAAATGATCATTTTTTTAAAAAGCATGTAGTTATGTATAAGCAAGCTATATTTTATAAAAACATTAAGTGTCAAGGGCAAAATTAGCACTAGCTACTGGCCACAGGGCCAGTGAATGAGAAAAAGTGGCTATTAAAAAATTGGCTGTCATCGGCTACCTTATGGCCATTTTCCTACAAGGAGAGAGTAAAATTGTTTTTCATTTCATCATGTTATTCTACTTTTTCTGGTTGCAGTATGTTTATATTAGCATATTTATTTGTGCTATTCAATTTTAGATTAATACTAATAAAAATTTTAACAAAAGTTTACTGTTTAGTATTTTTAAATAAAAAAGTGGCCGCTAGTTTAAAGAAAGTGGCCACTTATAAAACTGGTACTGTGTACTGGTACTGGCCAGTGGCCAGTAATGAAATTTCCCAGTTTTGACCTTTAATTAAGTGTATGAGTATCATATTAGAGAGGAGCAGTTAATCTCTTCTCTCCCCCCTCCCTCCCCGTGCACACACACACACACAAGGGATTTGATGTTTCAAAAAATGTCACTCAAACTATAAAAAAAAATTCTGAAATTATACTAAAGCTAAAATAACTTATATCAGATTTGTTTAAAATAAGATCATAGCATTAAATAAGAAGTTTAAGGCTCATAAAATTATTTGATAAACCCTTGATATAACAATATTCTGAAAATTGGGTACTTTTATCATCTAATGACTTCTTTGGCTAGTTAAAAAAAATATATTTGAATATAATTATGTAGATTTGAATGCTTCTTAGTTGTATACTATAACATTAAATTATAACTCTCCCCATTTCAATGAAACTTTTGAAATGGTGTCCCTGGATAATTATAAATTATAATTTAATATCAGCTTAGTAATTATCAGACTGCATATATATATAATCATTTAATATTACTAATATTGAAATGTATTATGATTATATCAAGGTTATAATTTCATTTGCTTAGTAATTATTAAGCTGCATATGTACCTAATAATGTATTCGATTTAATATTTACTAATGTTGAAATAATCTAAAATGTATTGCCATTATTATCAAGGTTATAATTTAGGTTGTTTATTTACAATTTTTTAAAGTGAGATGAATTATTTATTTAATTAGCATAAGTTATTGAAATTATCAGAAGCATTTGTGTATTTTAGAATTCTGTTAAAATGCATCACTATCAATATTGTAATTAATTTTTAAAGATCTCTCAGCTCTAAAATAAAATTTAGTGACATTGTTTGTTTTGCTCAGTCAATGTTTGTAATTTACTTTTCAATGTCTCCCCAAATTAGAATTAATATACATATCCAGCAGTGGCGCATCCAGGATTATGCTAATTATCAAAATATTATGAAGGTTAAAGATAGCAATAAGTTGGATGGGGTATTAAATTTGGTACTTCTTAGTTATCCCGTCGACCAAATTACTGTCGCCAAATTGTAAGATTAAATGCCAATAATGGCCATTAAAACCATTAATTCGATGCTTTATTTGTATTTTTATTAATGTTTTACTAATTTATTTGTTCTTTCGCTATTTAAAATAAAAATTATGTCAATGTGTGTAATTTGGCGAGTGGTTTGGTGAAATTGGTCGACGGGATAGTTAAGAAGTACCTTAAATTTTTAAGTAAATTTTAAACATGCTAATATTTTGAATTTCATAATAAATAACAGAGAAAAAAATTGTGTGACAAAATGAATATCATTTCAAAAAAATAGTAACTCTTTCATAATTAAAACAAAATTAAATGTCTAGTCTGGGAGGGGTTTCAGCTCTCTCGTGGGTGCACCAATGATATCCAGTGCCATAAAAGGCTATAGTTTGAAACGAGTCTTCTAAATTTTTGCATCACTGAATTTTTTAAAATTAGTTACAAAAAAATTCAACGAAATTGGAAGCCATGCTTTTAGATTTAGCTTACTGAATTTATATTTTCCCTATAATATATTTTGCAAGTAAAGGGTAACTTCATACTTTATTTTAAATATATGAATTAACTAAGAAATTTTAAGTATATCACATGACGTTTTTTTTTTAGCTCAGAAGATTAATTTTGAGATGTTAATGCTAATAGCTATTGAATCAGAATTTAGTTCAAAAGTGTGTGGAAAAATTTAAGTGACCATAGTTGCCACAGATATCATTCATATAGTTTGGTTATTTTCTTAAGTTGTAATTAGTATACAGTTTATAAGCTAAGTTCAGCATAGAAAATAATGATTCTTATTTGTAACACATATTGCACATCAGCTGTATTATCTCTTCCTCCTCCTACAAAAAAAAAAAAAAAAAAAAAAAAAAAACCTTTATAAATAATTGCATTTTATTCAAGTCTTTCATTTGTGGAAAGCATATTCTCATATTTTTTCAATTTAAATTAAATTATGTCTGGCTACTCATGCTGGCTAAACTATTTAATGCTTATTAACAACTTTAGAGCATTTTTGGTACTTTTATTTTAGTCATACACAAATCTTGCCAATAACAGCTTTTTTTTTACTAAATTAGAAGCAGTATTTTGATGATAATTTTATGGTATTTCTTTTTCTCTATTTTAATTGAAATGGGTGAAAGGCATATATATTTTAAATGTATGCTGATATATGTAAATTACCCTCTTCTGTCTTGCCACTGTCTGGGAATTTCCCTCTACATTATACTTTTACTTAGCAATATATCTATCTCCTCTATATTCACTTTTATTAAATAATACATTTTACTTTATTTATAAGTGATAAAATATCTTTATTAATTTAAACGGTACTCTACTTACCTTAAATTAACTTCTGTTGTCATGGCTTTAATTTATCCACTCTGTTTACATTATTGTACTTTCCGTTTTTCATCCATCTGTTTCTCCCACATATTCAACAGCACGTAGCTCTTTCATTTGACGTATGGTTTCACGGTCGCCACTAGATGGCGTCTTTCATTCGAGCCTATGGCACATCGGATGTATGACACTTCGTCACGATGTCGTCGCTCTGGATTCATCGCCAGTTGCCCGTTGAATTGCGTGATGAGTTATTATTCGTTCTCCCGTTTCATATAAATACGAATGTTTTCTTTGCTTATTGACCTCTTCCTTCAATTCTCTGTCACTAACAACTGGTCGTTCTTTTATTGTCGAAATGGCATTTGATGTGAAGTGGAGAGTTCTGCATATTTTTATAAGCTGATATCATAATGATTTACTTGGAGTCTTCCATTTCAATGCACCTGTTAGGCGTTCGATAATTTTGACATCTGCTCCAGATTAGCGTGTGGACTCAGTGTTAAGTGTTTCTAAATGAACATCGTTTGATGAGTCACATTTGTCGGGAAGTCCAAAGCTAAATCATTTGTTTTGTGTTTCGCTCAAAGTTTATCACTACGTTTTCCATTTGAAGTGCTATCAGGAATAAAAGAAGTCTTTTAACGATTCAATCTTATTTTTGAAATAATTAACTCGCCATGATTTAGTAAGCAGTTTATGTATTAAATGGAATGTTACAGATCGGCGGTCACTCAGTAGATGCAGTACTTCATTTTCTAAATGTCATGAGGTTTGTCAGTTTACTTTTAATCTCATTGCTGTTAAACCTATTCGATTTACTGAATGCATATAAAGTTAACTTATATATTGTTTTTATCTTTTGCTCAATAAACATTAGATTGTTTTTATATTTATCTTGTAGTTATTTCGCCACCATATCTTTTATTCTTCTTTAGCTATTTAATGTAAACAGGTTTGGGGTCATCAGCTTAAGTTTCCATTGGGCATTTTCATCTCACTCTGCTAAATCTAATACTTATCTAAATCTAATCCCGTCAGGTTATGGGCCCAGACCCTAACCGTGTTAATAGTTTAAAATAATATAATAGAAACTGTATTTAAAAAAAAAATAAATAAAATCTTTTTTCGTTATAGTAAAATAAATTATTTGATTTTATGAAAATTTTTTTGATATTGTTCTATAATTCTGTTTTTTTTTTATAATTACCGAATTTAACCCTTACGGGTTCGGCATTATAGTGGTGAACGCTGACCTCATCAGCTATTTAGCGATGCTTTGCAATTGGGGGGGGGGGGGTTAATTTATATTACTTTTATGTTTATAAGTTATATGTTACATTTTTTTAAAGTAATTAAAGTTAATATGGCTTATTTGCAATTTTTTTAATAAAGTAACTTACGTTTTTAAAAATGAATTTAAATAGTTTGAAATTTTTTTTGACCTCATGGCATAAATACTGCAAATTTCTAATGAAAAGAAGAAAGTTTTCTCTTTAAAGTGTGGTTATAAATGGAGTTTAGTGCCGTCTATAATATGGAAGATTGGATCAATATCTGCTTTGCTCAAAGTTGTTCCAAAATTTGCATTTTTCTGAAATGTTTTGCATATTTTCATGTCTTCAAATTATGCTGAAGTTAGTTTTGTGAAGGTGAATCAACTGCTGTGATTTCAACTGGTGTGCTTCTTCAAATTATGATATTTTATTGAATGAAATATCGTATTTTAATTAAAGCTGTTCCATCGAAAGTTCATTTATATAGTTAAGTTTAGTGCAATATTTTTCAAGAATTGCAAGTTGTGTACCTACCAGTATTGCAGCGGATTGCATGCTGGGTAGTAATGATGATGATGATGGAAGCTTTTCTACAACATGTTTCTACATTATGCCTGTTTAGGGGCAATATCAAGATTAAACTTTTATACTTTGACTTTTTCCTTGGCTTATGAAAGAACTTTCTATATGACATCTTTGACTTAAAGTTGGACATTTCTGTTCCAGAGTCATACTGAGCCACCAATGTTAACATATCAAGGACGCCACTTCAATTTTTCAGTCCCTTGTTGTTCAAGTGTTTTCACATTTTTAAGAAGTTTTGATATTTTTAATGTGTACTTCATGAAGTTTCAATTGTCATGATTGTTTTCTGCTGATTTTTAATGTGCTTTTCTAATGTATAATTAAGTGTTTTTCAAGTTTCGGAATCTTTATACTGTAGATCAGTGTAACAGTTTTAAAGTTAAATCTTTGAATGTGCAATTTTTGAAGAGGGGGGGGGGGGTTGTAATCAAAATTGATATTTAATTGATCAGCGTAAAATCCTTTATTGAATTATGATTTTTGTGTTACAGGTTTCATTAAATAGATAATATCATGTCAAGTTAGAATTAATTTTTTTAAAATGGGGGGGGGGGGGGGCAATTCTTTAAATGTAGCATAATTTCTGTTCACAGATTATGCATGTTGCCTATCTGCCTGACTTAAACTTTAAATTTATACAGTTTGTTTTAGTTAAATTAATCCTTGGCCTTCTTAATTTTTTTTATAGTTTAAATGTACATTCTTAAACTTAATAGATTGATTAACAGTTGTTTGAATTTCTTTAAATTTTGTTAATTATTTTCATCTTGTTTTCTCTTTGCCATTTAATTTGATTATGGGGAAATGCAGGGGGTTTTTAATCAACTTTACCTCTGATTGTCCTATCAATATTAGATGGTTTTATTTCTGTCATATTTTTGGAAGTTCGAGAGACAGGACCGATTACCCAAAATTTTTGATAGTTTAAATTTCTAAGTTTGATTTTTTTTTTTTTTATATATCTATAAAAGCTTAGAATTTTTTTTTTAACTTACGCTTACCTTTTTGGCTTTAATTTATCAGAGGGTCAAGTTCAATAGATACAATTATTTTTATACTCTTCTTGAATATTTAATCTGAATTTTTTTTTAGGCACTGAATTCTTGCAAATTTTTCAACTTGGACTTATCCTTTTAAATAGTCATGTGCATAGCTGGGCTATATGAGAAGTCGGTTGATTAAGTTGCTTCTATTTTTAGTGACATAATTATTTACTGTTTCATGATTATGTTATATCTTGTTAATAAAGAAAAATCTGTTTAATTTATTCATCAGGGTTCGCACAGACTCCTTAGACTCCTTGGAAACTCCTTAGAAATGAAAACAGTCCCAAGTAGTACTTAGAACTACTTAGATAAGCAAACCACTACTTAGAAACTCCTTATATTCTATTGCGGCTTCGGACGCAAGCGATATTGCTGCCGAGGGGGAAAAAAATCGGGATTGAAAAACGCACGGTAAATCCTTTATGCACGTCATTCATCTGAAGCACAATATTGATTGGGTAGGGTAATCTTAATAGCAGGGCTCCCACTAGGTCCTTTTTTCAATTATTAGGTCCGTAAAGACCGTTTTTTGACACTGTTAGCCGACCTTCATTTTGAATTTTATCGATGTTTGGCATTTAGCCAAGAATCTCGGAAAAATCGCGTTTTTCGCAAATATGTTCCAAGAAAAAAAAAAAAAATACCGTCAAATTTCGTCAATCGATCGCGGAAAAAATTCGTAAATTTTGTCAAACGATCGTGAAAAAACGCGAATTTCTCCAACAGATCGCGAGAAAACTCTGATTTGTTAAAAAGACGATAATTTCTTAAAAGATAGCGAAAAACGCGAATTTACTCAAAGGATCACGAAAAAACGCGAATTTCGTTACAGATCGAGAAAAAAAGCAGATTTCCTAAAAGATCGCATAAAACGCGAATTTCCTAAAAAAATCACGAAAAAAGAGAATTTCCTTAAAAGATCGCGAAAAACACACGGTTTCCATCGAAAAAAACGTTAGTTTCGTGAAATGATCGAAATAAAACGCGAATTTTCCCAGAAGATCGCGAAAAACGCGTGAATTTCCTCAAAAGATCGCGAACAATACGCGAATTTCCTCAAATGATCACGAAAAACACGCAAATTTCGTCAAATGATCGCAAAAACACCCAAATTTCGTCTAAGGATCGCGAAAAATACGCAAATTTCGTCAAAGGATCGCGAAAATCACGCGGTTTCCATCAAAAGATAGCGAAAGAAACTCAGATTCGTTAAACAATCGAAATAAAACGCGAATTCCATTAAAAGATCGCGAAAAAAAGCGAATTACCCAGAAGGTCGCGAGAAAAAACGCGAATTTCATTATAAGATCGCGAAAACAGTGCGAATTCGTCAAAATTTCACCTTCAAAGAAAGCGATTACCGCTGTTCTAAAAGAATAAATTCAAAACTTGTTATATTTTTTCTTGTATGCTGCATTTAGCATTCTTTTTTTGCCTTTTAAAATTTTCTTTAAGATGTATCATGTATGTGATATACATAATAAGTGTTTGGGGTTTGACATCTCTATTTATATGACCTAGGGATTCTAGTCCGAAAATGTAAGGCATTCATTTCCGAAAACTTTAAAAAATCGGTCACCAATGCGAAAATTTGGACACATGGTCGCGAAAAAAATAAATTTTGTTAATCGTTTGCAGAAAAATCGCCAATTTCGTCAAAGGATTGTGGGGAAAACGCCAATTTCGTCAAAGGATTGCGGGGAAAACGCCAATTTCGTCAAAGGATTGCGGAGAAAACGCAAATTTCGTCAAAGAATCGCGAAAAAATGCAAATTTTGTCAAAAGGTTGCTTAAAAACCCACAAATTTCGTCAAAAGATCGCGAAAAAACCCACAAATTTCGTCAAAAGATCGCGAAAAAACCCACAAATTTCGTCAAAAGATCGCGAAAAAACCTACAAATTTCGTCAAAAGATCGCGAAAAAACCCACAAGTCTCGTCAAAAGATCGCAAAAACCCAAAAATTTCGTCAAAAGATCGCGAGTAAATGGCAAATTTCATCAAAAGATCGCGAAAAAACGGCAAATTTCATCAAAAGATCTCGAAAAAAACGGCAAATTTCGTCAAAAGATCGCGAAAAAACCCCACAAATTTCGTCAATAGAGCGCAAAAAAACCCACAAATTTCGTCAAAAGAGCACGTAAAACCCCACAAATTTCGTCAAAAGATCGCGAAAAAACACTAATTTCGTCAAAGAGCCACGGAGTAAACGCATAGTTAGTGTCGGAAGTGGGTTTTCCCCTCCCCCCTTCCTCTCTGGTGTAACTTTTCAGAAGATTTCCTGTGAATTTCAGAAATTTCTTTTTTACTCAAAATCTCCCCTGTGACATGACCATTGGTCACTGCATAAAAAAGTAGATAGTCAATTTGTATTTAAACTTACGAAATCAATAAGCAATATATTGTGAATACTGTGCAATTTCAGCACTAACAATTAAATTCTAATAGTTTTTTTTTTTTAAATGTTCTTTTCTCCAAAATGGGCATTAAAAATTGGAGTGTGCATACCACATAACAGTGCAGCAAATAAAAACATCGACAACAAAATAAAATGGCAAATCCTTAAAATTTTTTGGACTCCTTGGATTTTTTGGGTACTCCTTGGATTTTTTTCTTACCAACTCTGTATGAACCCTGTTCATGCTGCTTTATTTGCCCTGATTAATGTTCTCCTCTCTGATATAAATGTGCATTTTGACATGTTCTCTTTTCAGCTGTCCATAATAATGGAATCCTTTGAATGTAGAGCTTTTATATAAAGTTTTTATTGATTCATGCTTAAGATCATGAATTTTTGGCCATTAATTGGGGTTAATTATTTAAATTTTTATTTAAATCTTTTTAAGTAACCTATTCATTTTCAATTTAATATAATTTATAATAGAAATATTTAAATTTTTTTTTGCATTGTCTATAAATTTTAATGGGGTTTTCTTTAAGATCTTTTGAATTTTTTTAATTTAAGAGTAAAGATAAGCAATTTGAATCTTCACTTAATGTTTGAATCCTATATCAGGGTTCTGTTTGAGAAACCTTTTTATGGCAATGCTTTAATTTATTTGTTTTACCTTTATTTAACTTAAACTCATGTGACTTATGCTGGCCATGTTAGTTTCCTCTAGTCATTTACATTTTGTTTTCTTGGTATGAGTATCTTGTCATGTATTACTTTGACACTGTGATCTTTTACCTGAGGGAAACATTTTCTTTTGATTTGGGGAGATTTTTGGTTTTAGCTTCAAATGTTACATGTGCAATATTTTCTTATAATTGTTTAAGTTTTCTTAAGTTTTAAATGGTTTTTTTTTAACCTTTGCCCTTCTGGCCTGTATATTCATTGGCATGTGGATCTAGTTTAAGTACTCAGAGATCATTATGAAAGCAGAGATTCTGGAATTACTTCATTTTAAATAAGTTTTAATGTTTACAAAGAGAAAGAGTTCCAGTAATACATATTAGACCCTGGGAATTTGTGATTCATTGGCTGATCTGAAGTTAAAAACCTCCAGCAATCTTGAAGTTTTTGGATCTTGTCTATCTATGAGTAAATTTATTTTAGAATTGAATCACATGTTAACCTTTTAGTGATTCAACTTCACTTTTAGAAATGATTGACAGTTTACTTTATAGGTCTACTGGTTAGATTTATGGAATGTATTTGTTGCTTTGGAGGGTCAGATCATGAAAGTGAGAATACTTAGGGTATTTGAAGTTTTGTTTAAGAATTTAAAGCTGTGTAAGGTCCTTTTCCCAGTGGTTGAGAAATTAATTTTTGTAATGGTAGCTGTTGCCCAAGTTTTATGTAAATCCTTTTAAATTAGGGAAGGTTGGCTGTTGTTTTAGAATATAATCTTTTTAGGGTCAAGTTTGCAAAGTTTTTAAGATTTGGTTCATCTAATGATAGAACTTGATCAGCTTTTTGCACCTGATACTCAATTACATGCCTTCCTGGTGAATAAATCTCCTTTTCTCCCATTGATGTTGTTAAAATGTAAAAATTAGTTTTTCCATGGATAGAAATGCAAATTGCTCCTTTAGTTGAATTCTGAGATATTTATAGATTTTATTAAGGTTTAGTTGTAACTTCAAGGATCCCTCTTTAGGCGTATATATACCTGCGTGTTTATATGGTATGGGTCGGCATGAGTGAAGACCATTGGCCAATGGCAAATTTCTTTTCTAAGTGCACTTGGATAAAGAAATTTTTAATTTACTTTTTTGAATGAATGCGTGCTTTGGCATCTGAGCTGTTAGGGAATGCTGATACAATTTTTCAGCATGTTGGTAGGCCCTATGGAATGTGTCTTATTTCACCAGTCTAGTCTTTTTCTGTTCATTTTTTTATATTTATCAGGATTCTCAGGTATATTGTAGTGATCGGAGGAAGTCTGTTAAAGTTTTGTTTTAAAAATAAATATTTTATTTGATAAATTTTAAAAAGTAAAGTTTTATGAAGCATTTGTCATCTTTGGAGCATCATCGACTTTTGTAAAGTGGTGCCTTTGAGTAGCTAACAAAGGTTTACCTGTTTGAAGTAAGGTTGATTTTCTTTGACATTAAGTGGGATGAATTGTGTTTGACATAAATTTGAACTAATTCGTTACTTTTGGGTAGAGCTGCCACATATATCGAAATTTTCTTGGGATTGCTTTTTATATAGATATAAATATAAGTGTGCATTTTTGAATTTTGGCAGAGGCAATTTGTGGTTACAATTTTGTTAGGTGGAGGTTTACACATGCAATTTCATTTTTAATTTTTTTTAGAAATTGTACAATATTATGACTTCATTACATTATAAAATTTTTAATTCATGTTGATTTTTTTTTAATTGAATATTGTGATGATGAATCAAATATGGGGGGGGGGGGATCTGAGAAATGTGTGTATTTACTAATGTTTTATGTGTTATATATTTACTTTTTTTTAGTTTTATAGATTCATGTTACATCATTGAGTGGCTGCTGGTTCTGTGATCCCAGGGGGGATTATGTTGTCATGGATGTAGACCGAATTCTCTGTAAAGCTCAGGCCAAGGGCACTAGTGTAGCCCGCAACACTTGTACTTCCGGTTTTTGTATTAAGTATACGGTATTTACGTAAGCTATTTTTTAAAAAATTAAATAACTAATTCTGCGTTCGCCAATTTCCCTTTTTCTTCTGGTAGGCCATAAATATGTAAATACTTATCTACATGGTATATTTATATTGCAATAAAGTTTTCATATATATTTTTAAATGAGTAAAAAAGTTAGAATTCTACCTCTTAATCCGAATAATTACATTAACCCTTGCTTTTGGCGGTTTTGCTCGGCGACGTTTGTTTGTTTACAAGTCTGATAGTATCTACACTATGAAATCAACGCACTTTAGTATTCTTGAATTTGCTTAAAATACATTATTGGTTTATTTACTTATCTTTTAGTCAGATTACAAATTAATTATAACTGTAAAAAGGAAATCTTATGCAACAAAGCAAAATATATCTAAATACATATAAAATAAAATTACATGCGTATTTTAATCTTTTTTGGTTGATATTCCTGCAGTTTAAATGTATTCTTCAGTCGTAGTTTTTATTATTTACTATTTGATTATCGGAAATGTCTTTATTTAGTTGTTTACTTTCCTACTACTTATGCAATCAAATTTTAAAAAGATAGTTAAAAAAAATAATGTGTTTACCTTTGTGATACCTTTGTGTGTATTGTATAAACATACATATATACAGTCAACCCTGTAAAATCCGCCAATGTCTATTATCCACACTACACATTGGATTGTAAACAATGAAAATTGTTATTAACAGTTAGACTCATAAAGTTAATTTTTTTTTTTTTTTTCAGTTATCAATTTTTGAATGAATAATATGTAAGTATAAATTGGATATAAATATTTTAATTTCCTTGAGTACAGAAAAAAATTGACTACAAACCAAAACTGAATGTATCAATGTGTTGTGTCAATGTTTACAATAATGGATAATCAGTAAAATTTGTATTGTATATAATTTAAATTTTCTCTAAATTAACTTAGTTATTAAATATACTAAACCAGTTATTAAATATATTAAACCAATGTTGCATTGTGTTTTTCTTTTCCATTGCAATTGTAATTTTTGGGCAGTTGTTCCTAATTTATAGTCAGACTTTAAAAAATAAAATGTAAACAAAGGGATGATCTATAATCCACAAAACCCTCAGTCCCCAAGTGTGCGGATTTCACAGAGTTGACTGTAGTATATATGCATATATATATATATATATATATATATATATATATATATATATATATATATATATATATATATGTGTGTGTGTATTGTATATATACACACATATATGTATGTATAAGAATGCAGTGAAACCTCTGAATAATGGTTACCCGTGGGACCAGTGAAAAGTGACCGCTCTTCAGAGGTAGGTGTTATTCAGAGGTTTCATTTTCAAAAAATCAAAATTACATAAATATAAATATACACTCCTTTTAATAAATCCTCATTGTTTCAATACATACAAAAAAAAAATCAGTGATTTGAAGTTGCTTTGTTTTTTGTTTATTTACTTCAAATATCTTTTTCCAAAGAAATAAAGGAATTGTTTTGCTATACAACTCATTAAGATTTAATGTGAAATTTTGGATTTCACAAAGGTTTGTTCATCAAATCTTCTGTATGTGTGTTAATTAATACTGGAAATTTTGGGTTATTCTAATATTCATTTCCTCTTCTTTCATATCTTGCACCATTTGCTGTACGAAATCAAATGTGGCAGTAACTGCCAAATCTTTGTTCAGACATATAAACTTAGTGGCTGTTACGTTAGTTATGCTTGCCATTCTAAGAATATTATCTAAATTCCCCCCATAATTATTAATGTCTTTATCTTCTGTTTGTTGACATGTCAAGTAAATCTTGTTTGATATGCTTCACATTTTCATTTGCATATAAATATGAAAATGTACCAGGAGTTATAAATTTGTTTTCCTCATGACTTTTGGGTGGCTGTTGTTCAGAATTCCTTATTTAGAGGTTCGTTTTAATGTTACTGCTATGGAATGTGTTTTGTCCTATCAACATGTGGCCAGTATTCAGAAGTTTTCGTTATTTAGAGGTGGCCGTTCAAGGAGGCTTCATTGCATATGCATACATGTATACATACATATATATATATAAACTGGTGCCCGGCTAACGGAAAAGTACCATATTTTTTTCTACTCTTCCTCTCCAAAAAAATGGAGAAAGTTGAAAGTATTTGAATAAACTGGCCATGTTGATAACTGTAACATTTCCCCCCACTTATAATCGGTAATTTCATAAAATTAAAGTTTAAGTAAAATTGTGCTTGGTAACAGAATTGTGTAATATAGCTGATTGAGAATACGAAAAATGCATATTTTTTTATAAAATAAACTGTCACATAATTTACAATTGCCTTTAAATTTATATTGCCCTTTTATTATTAATAGTTGCAATATTTCTGTTTCATCTACTTCTGATGTGTTGCATATTTAATTTTTTTTTTTTTTTCTGTCTCTCTGCACTAGTGTGACAAGCTCGGCTCTTACTTCTGATTGTTATTTCCGGGCCTACTCTATTTACATAAGCGATTTTTGATTTTTATGGAAAATAAATGCTAAATATGAGCTCTTTATTTAAAAGAAAAGTGAGCGCATGTTGTGTTGCCTTTGGATGTGGTATGAGGGCGGGAACAAACCTTCTTTCAGAAGTGAAACTTTTCAAATTTCCGAAGGATCCCGAATGAAGGAAACAATGGGAAGTAGCTGTCCATCGTGAAAACTGGAATGCTAGTAATAGTTCTCAGCTGTGCAATTTGCATTTCATTTCAGGTATGTTATTAATGCATAAATATTTATGTTTGTTAATATATTAAAATGAAAATAAACTTATGTATTAATAAGAGCAAATTTCAATCTTCCAATCCAATTATATTTAACCCTCACTTTTGGTTCCTTTGCTTGGCAACTTTTGTTTGTTTATAAATATGATACTGTCAAGTTTATGGCATTCTCATTCATAAAGTTCTAGATTTTGCGAAAAATAGACTATTGATTTGTTTGCTAATTTTTATTTTATTTTCACAACAATTTTTACAATACTTGTATGAAAAATAGAAATCAAACAAATATTTTTATTCAAGAGTCTAAGTTATATTTTTAAATATGGGGCTGTTCAAATATTACGTAAGCATGTTTTTGACTATTTTTGACCCCCCCCCTCCCCCCTTGTCAGCAAAAATAAGCAAATCGCGAACCCCCCCCCCCTTAATAATTACGTAAGAAAATTGGAACCCCCCCCCCCCCTACTTAAAAAAAATTAGGACACAATACAAATTATAAAACTACTCGACTAATATAACTACTAAATAATAATAAACGCTTGTTTTATTTCTTTACAATTCTATTTAAGAAAATTTCTTACATCACAATTTTAGAAGAACTTAGCCATTTGAAAAATTTAAATTTGAACATGACAATATCTATTCCGATGCTGACCACGGCTGCTCAAGCCATTTTTCCATATCTGTTATGATATTGGTTTCCAGTTTTACTTGATTATCTTCATCGCTTACTATTCGGATGCAATCTTTATCAACTTAATCTTCATTGATCCACTCAACATCTTCCATATCTTCCACGAATTTCACGAAGCGCATAGGTTCATTTGCTCGACGAGCAGCAATTCTCAATAGTCGTATAAGGCAGTCCTTCTCGCTTTTTTCACTCTGTTGAATTTTTTTGTGTCTGTTTGCTGACTTCTGAGATGCATGATATTGGCCACAACTTCCACAAGTTCTTGCAGATAAATGCGTGAACTTTATGGAAGAGCAAAAATAATCATACAGCATCTGTAAAAATCCCTTTTCTGTACTATTCAGATTTACGGCCAGACGGAGACTTAAATCTATAAATTCCCTCTCTTCACTTGCAATGATGTCATTTGACGATTGTATCATTTTAATTGGAGGAGGAATGAATCGTCCTTTTAATATACAAAATAATCCACTACGTGCAGGAGAGCAATTCTTTTTTTCGCATTTTACAATTTGCAGCAAGTATTGACTTTTTTGTACAAGCTTCGAATACCAATCCAAGTCATAACCAAGAGACTCTGGTTCGCCTGAATCAACATATGTGGCAGTAACGGGATAACTGTCAATGTTTAATGAGTTCCAGATATCTGCGAGAGTTTTATCAGCATATGCTAAGTTATTTTGCTCCATTTCTTCATCAGTAGTGCGACCGTTCTCATCGAGATGGGAACCATAATGGTTATGAGGGTGTATAAGACAAGACAGTTCTCGACTGAGTGGTGTCATTCGCCTTTCTACTCAATTATATGCACTTCTTCCAGGAGCATTGCACGCTATGAAAATTCCATCCAAATCATGCTTTTTGAAATGGTTAATAGCAAACGATATAACTTTCTGGTAGCGGGGATTCTTGTCTGGATCTCCATCAACCGTTACTATGATTACAGGTTTGATGAAACCCTCTTCTGTTTTCACTAATTTTTCAAAATCTTTGAGTATTAATAGAGTTTCAAAATCCTGAGCATGAGTATTTGCTGTGGAAGAACTGTGTTTCACACTTCTTATAGCTATTAACGTTGGACCAGAATAACCTATGTATGGCTTTACTTTGACCTGCCATGCCAGGAGCAATCACAATACCAGCGTAAACACATGGGATAAGTTTGCGGCGTTCAGCGATGACACAGTCGTGATCGCTTAAGGATACGTGATACTCCATATGCATCAGTATCATAGCCTGTTTATTGGCTGCTGTAATTCCCAAAGGTACACGTGCTTTATCATCATGTGAAAGAAGAAACACTTGCATGGGTCCAAAAATTGAAGATAAAGTTTCTAAATAATGGATGGATATTACTGCAAATTGGGTATCAATGTGAGATCGGTGATAATCAGCCAGAATCCAAGAAAGTTTTATCGGCACTGTGGTGACATGTCTTCGACACTCGATGGTTGAGGAATTTTTTGGAAGCAAACGAAGATATGTTCTACTCCTGCTTATTGCAAAACCAACCTTTTTCAGTTTTGCAGTCAAGTCATCAAGAGTTTTGACACTTCGGACTTGTTTCTTCTTTTTGCATCTGCAGCGCTTCCAATAATAGCTATGTCTGCTATTGCTTTAAGTAATAATGGTTGTTTAAACTTGGTCTTCCTACTGATTCCCTCAAAGCTATTTTTCTTAATGTCTGGATTATCATGGCAGATTTCTCCAAGGTTTGTTCGTTTGGTGGTTCGATGTTTTCTTTGGTATTCAGCATTTTGTCGTTTCCTTTTTAAGGATTGTTTTTCCTTTTTTGAGATCACTCGAAACCTTATTTATCTGTTTTTGAATCTGAGATACATTGGTTTCAATTCAATTGGGTTACATTTCATTTTTAGTAAGGTTCAAAATTTGAAAACAGTTAGAAGATTATCTGCTACAAAACTAACATATTTTTTAATTTTTTTCCCCCATGGATGCATTAATTTTTGAGTTATTTGAAAAGAAAAAATAAGGCTTAGCTTGGCTACGCCATATTTAAAAAGTAACAACTCGTTTTTTCTTTTTTTGGTCTTTATTTATTCCCATGCTGACCATGTTTTGCCAAGGCTACACGGTCATTTTATCTTATCTATCTTTTTTCCAATTTTTACAAGTAATTATGTAAACTTAAAGTTATGATAAAATATATTTAAAATTTTAAGAATAAATTGATTATAATTACCTTTATAAAATAATCAAGAAAGACTGATTTCTTTTTGGTTGCCTTACGCAGTTAGTCCTCAATTCTTTTTAGCACCAATACCTCTAACTCTTTGTCAATTTTAGAAGACTTTGTACTGCCGCTACACATCATTAGTTTTACATTGTATATCCTTCAAAGGTTTATCTGATGCAGACTTTTTGAAACTTTCAAAAAGTTTTTTATACAAGATTTCTCGAAATGAAGACATATTTCTGATTTTATTTATTTTAAACACCACTACACTGCAGTACTGAGAGGGAGAGGTCTGCACAGGCCGAAATTTCCGGGCCCGGCCCGACTCATAGAGAGAAAAATTCGGCCCGGACCGTACAAAAAAATTATTGGCCCGGCCCGATAAAAAAGTTAAAAGTTCGGCCCGATCCCGGCCCGATTGAATTTCTACAAAACATTGATTTTTATGTCGATTTGGTGAAAGATTTGTCTCGTACGAAGAGTTCTGGCCAAAAATATGTCTTAAATATTTTTTTTATGTTTATAATCTTCATTTTTATATAAGTGGCGCAGGCTGCGACATTTATTTTTTTTAATCAATCTCTATTTCTTGTATGTAAATGAATCCGTTATCATTAATATCGTTAATCCATATTCCATGTATTGAAGAAGTGCTAAAAATCTGAAAAATGCTATACAATAAAATCTTCTAAAACGGAATTACATAAAAAAGAAAAAAATCCGTTATAGACAAGTGCCCTTCTTAGCAAGTTTTAAATGTATTATATATCCTATTCTTACGTATTAGTATATTAATTTTGTATGGATCAACACGTTTTTCAGTTTATAACAGGATTTCGTCATAGACAGGTTCCTTCTCACATGTTTTCTTATATTTTCATTTAGCTATATTTTAATAAGCGTAGAAATCTACTATTCTTTAAAAAGAATAAATTTGAATGTTTAATAGTAGAATAATAGCGATTTAAAAATGTGTACATTTTTTTAAAAATTTTTTGAGCCTGACCTAATTTTACTGACCTTTGAACAGATCAGGCTACGCCGAGACAACGATTTTCATATGGGCTGCGTCAAAACTAGGACTTAAAATTATGGGCCTTGAAGACTTGGAATGAAACCAGTCCCGGCTCTGTACAGAAAAAAATGGGCCCGGCCCGATCCCCCAGGGAAAAAGTAAGGCCCGAACCCGGCCTGTCCTGTAAAGAGTAGTAACTATGCCCGGCCCGTCCCGAGCCTTCAGAAAAATGTATGGCCCGGGCCCGCCCCAAGTGCCGTGAATGAAAATAGGCCCGAGCCCGGCCTGTGCAGATCTGTTCTGAGTGGTTTTCAAAACTCACGAGACACCAGACAGTAGAGCAGTCGGTCACTATGGTTATGGGGTTCAAACATTTGACAGAGGAGGGGTGGAAACAAAAAAGATAGAATTTTACTTACGTTTTGGAAGCTTTCCCGGAAAACTCATATTGTCACAATACATCATATCGCATCGGTCCATTCAATATTCTATTCTATATCGGTCTATTCTATTCTCACAATTGGAAATAGTAGTAAGTTCTCAGAGATAATAAGCCCTCATGCATCAAACATGAATAGTCACCTCTAGATAAAAGATATCGTTTATGTTTTCCTTGTGCGGCCAAAATAACTGACATCAGAACTTCAAGTTTAATATTCTTTTGCTATTTCTTTCTTTCAATTTGAAATTTTATAATTTTTTTTTTTTTTTTTTTTACAAGTTAGAGATTCTGAAAATGTCTTACGTAAGCATCATTCAAACCCCCCCCTCCCCCCTTGTCAGCAAAATAAGCAAATCGCTAACCCCCTCCCCCCCCCTTAGGTGCTTACGTAATATTTGAACGGCCCCTATATGTAAAGTCCACATATTTAAAATATTTTTGTTATTTAATGTTTTAAACATTGGCATGGAGCAAGTGAAGTTTGCATTTATGATCAACAATTTTTTGTTTCTTGTTCTATAAACAGTTATTTCTTATTAGATTAGATAATAATTACAGTACAGAACCATTTATCCGGAATCGTTGGGGTCAGATGTATTCCGGATAACTGGTTTTTCCAGTTAACTGGTTGGGCATTAAAGCAACATCCATTTGATAAGTTTAGTGGAATATATCTGGTTCTGGTATTATTTCTGATTTTAAATTGTTAGATTATTCGGATTAAAAATCAGATGCAAGAAAGATCAAAAGTTAACCAGAGTTTGAAAGGAGGTAATTTATGGGAATCCCTTGGGAACAAAAATTCTTCTGTTTTCTCAGCATAAAAGTTAAAATATCTAAAATATGACTAAATATGTTTCCATTTCAAATACTAGATGTTGACATCAAATTATACAATTGTTTCAAGCAATGCACATGTCAAACTGGCAGTATATGACACTTTTTCTGCAAAGATTCTGAAATAAGTTTATTAAAAATATCATTCCGGATAACTGGTTTCCGGATAAATGGTTCCATACTGTATTTGTAATATAAAATGCAAATAAAGTCATCTACAGTGTATTAGACTACAATGAATTTTCAAATAAACATTTTGTTGAAATTAATTTATTTATTGTTGCTATAGCCTATTTCCTCATCTATCAAATGTTTAGATTATTGTATTTATAAAACTGTAAGTGCTTTTTGATAATTTGCTTTTGTGTTTACTTCCACTTTTTTTATCTAAAAATATATAATTTGTAAAATCATCAAAACTTTAATTAAATTTTTTTTTTCATTAACTTAAAGCTTTTACAATTCTAACTGGAACTTGTTAATTGTATTGGTAGTAGGATCATAAAATTGTGGAATAATTTATCTGGGTGTTTTAAGCTGTAGTATAGTGATGCAGATAAATAAGGTATTTAATCATACTAAATATTTTAAACTAATAATAATAATAAAAACTATTGTTTGTGTTTATATACTATGAAAAATCTCACAAAAGAGAACTATTGATGAAAGATAAAAGCCTGCATTATGTTTTTTGTTATGATGTTTAGAGTGTGTAAAACTGTAAGCATAAGTTAATGGCTTAACCTTCCCATAGGTTTAACATTAGAAAATGGGTGTTTTCAAATGAGTGAAGTTCCCTTAAAACATATTTGGAGTAATATCAATAATTCTCAGAATTTTTAAGTTTACACTATATTTTGTTATTAGTGCAGATCATTATTTTCATGCAGATGAATAATTAAAAAAATACATTTTTTTTGCAGTCATCTGAATTATATTATTTAATCAATTATAAAAACAAAATAGTCATTCAAATGCTATATTGCTTGCAGTCAAAATTTATTTTGGCTACTAATTTAAAATTTCTACTTTTTGTAACAAGCTGTAAACATTTTCTTCTTCTCTTTTGTCTTTTTTTAGTTGAATGTTTCATTTTTTTTTCTTATAAATCAGGTAGTCCATCAATAGATCCTTTGCATCCTGATTATGTGCCATCCATTTTCAGTTTTAAAAGAGGAAAGCCATCTTCTGTTGATCGTTATGAAAGACATGCTAAACGATTAAAGACTGATGCATCCTATTCTGAGGGTAATTTTGTATTTTTCTGTTTTTTCTTAAATAGTTGCTCTGAACAATGTTGAATTAAAATGTCTGCACTTGTGTCTCTTATAAATAATGCAAAAACTTCTTTAAGACAACATTCACATGAAACACCTAGTACATTACTTTTTGTAGCTGAACTTGGCTTTTATAGAAAAAGATGGAATTTTATTTCAGAATCTTTACCTACTTCAGAATCTTCACCTTCATAATTCACTAAAATTATAAAAATTATGCAGTGTCGTATTTCTGATGACAATACAAAATTGCAATATTTTAAAAACATAATTATAAGGTATATTTTTCTTAACCAGCCACAGGAGATAAATCGCATAATAATCTTTATGCTTGCAACCGTTTATGGATTACAAAAACAAACAAGTTCATTAATTTTTTTGCCAAAATAAGCTAACAATCTCAATTTTTTTATAATTAACTTATATTCTAAAATATCTCCTATAATTTTTGTTTTTGATATAAAAGGCTCATAATCCATTTAAAAAAATATGTGTGCTTTATTCCTTTCTTTCTTTGTAACTTTTATGCTCTTATATGTTTTTAAAACCTTATGATAAATTAAAAGATGTCTCTTATTATGTCACTCTGTTATTATTATGGTTTTATTGGTTTAAACAAACCATGCATGCAACTACCATGGTTATAATTTCTTCATTTAAAAAAAAAAGTTTATCATTCTACATTTTGCTGTCAAAATACTTCTCTGTCACTGGAAATTTTCACCTTTTCTTTTTTTATAACTTTAATAACTTTTTTTAAAATTTCAGAATGTAGTGCCTCTGATGTGCACATCTCAGAAGCAGCTAGCTCATTCATTGTAAAAACAAGTGAAATGTCAACGATGACAGAATTAACTATGGAGGACATAAAAAAACTAGAAGGAAAAAATGAAGGCTATAAGTCTTTGACAAATGTCCTTCAGAAATCTGCAAAGCATTCCTTGACAAGTAGAATATTAAACAATGTAAAAATGTTGGATTTTTACACCAAACTTCCAACACTAGCATTCTTCAATGGGTTGTTATCTCACCTCTTGGCTGATTGGAAGCCAGTATCTAAAACTGCTTTGGATCCAGCTGGGCAATTCTTGCTTGTACTTATGAAATTGAGATTAGGTTTGTGGAACCAAGATTTGGCTTATCGTTTTGGAATTGGGTCTGGAACTGTTAGTTCGTTATTTTGCGAGTGGCTTGCAAGAATGGCTTTTGTTTTGTCCTCATATATTACACAGCCTTCCAGAGAAACAATAAAACTAACCATGCCACGGTCTTTCCTCAGAGCAGGCCTTCAAGATGTCTGCTGTATCATAGACTGCTCTGAAATTTTTATTGACAGGCCCTTTAATTTAGATGCCAGAGCACAGACTTACTCAAATTATAAACACCATAACACCATCAAATTTTTGATTGCATGCACACCCTGTGGAGGAATTTCTTTTATCTCGAAAGCATATGGTGGCCGCCTGTCAGATAAAGAAATTACTGTACAAAGTGGCTTTTTAGATACTGTTAAAGAACAGGATTTAATCCTTGCTGATCGTGGTTTCAGAATTGAGGATTTGGTATCACAAAGGAATGCTAGGGTCATCGTTCCAGCATTTACGAAAGGAATGAAGCAAATACGCAAAAATGCCCCCTGGATCCTTAATGTCATCCCGAAAAATATCAGCGTATTAAAGTTGAACAGTGCATCGGGCAAATGAAGACATACGGCATCATGCAGTACCAGTGGCCGATAACGTTTCTTAATGATAAATGGATGGCACCTAACACAAAGTTATCAACTGCAGATAACATCTTAACAGTAATTGCAGCACTCTGTAATATTTCACGGAATGGTATTGCCAAAAATGTTAAAACCTATTTTGATGATTCCATCTAATAATAAATATATGATGTGCAATCCTATTTATACAATTATGAATATATAATTTTTTTTTTCACAAGATAATAGAGTTGGTAATTTGTATATAATTTGTGGTGTTATTTATCATTTCTTTTTACTGTAAAAGCTAATATTGCTGGAACTACAACCAGCTTTTTAAACATTCCTTCTTTTTTAAAACAGGAAATCAGTGTTACAAAGTATCATCTTGTAACTTGAATTCATTTCAATGTACCAAGTTTTTGATTCTGAATAATTGAAGACATCTAGTATTGTTTTGTATAACTTAATACCTTTTATTTCACCGTAATTTCATGGCATTTATATAAGAATGTGATATATAGTAGTCAATTTTATTTTTTCATATATAATCATTGTAAATAGCTTGTTCTGTTTTGTGTACAGATTCTTTTGTTTTGTAACCTGCAACAAAGCTGTTATTATGGGCCATATAATGTTTTTTCATTGGTGTATAATGTAAACCATATATTTCTGAAAAAATTCAAGTCTGTTGCTATGATCAACTTTGCACCATTCATTCTACTTTTCAGTACTTATGCTGCCAATTCCTCAATTCTGAAACCACAATCAGCCAAAGTTTTGTATTAATATCTTTAATGGTATCTAAAGAGCCACATGATATATAGTATCCTCCACCCCCCTTTTATTTTTCATCCTTAAATAATTATTGTAAACAGCTTGTTCTGTTTTCTATACAGATTCTTTAGTCTTTGTAACCTGTAACAGAGCTGTCATTACAGACCAAATAATGTTTTTCTATGTTAATCTATGTTTTTTTCAACTGTTTTTTCCACCCCCCCCCCTTTTCTTTTTCATCGTTAAATAATTATTGTAAACAGCTTGTTCTGTTTTGTATACAGATTCTTTAGTCTTTGTAACCTGTAACAGAGCTGTCATTACAGGCCAAATAATGTTTTTCTATGTTAATCTGCGTTTTTTTCAAATGGTGTATAATATAAACCATATATTTCTGAAAAAATTCAAGTCTGTTGCTGTGATCAACTTTGCACCATTCATTCTACTTTTCTGTACTTATGCTGCCAATTCCTCAATTCTGAAACCACAATCAGCCAAAGTTTTGTATTAATATCTTTAATGGTATCTAAAGAGTCACATGATATATAGTATCCTCCCCCCCCCCCTTTTCTTTTTCATCGTTAAATAATTATTGTAAACAGCTTGTTCTGTTTTGTATACACATTCTTTAGTCTTTGTAACCTGTAACAGAGCTGTCATTACAGACCAAATAATGTTTTTCTATGTTTTTTTCAACTGGTATATAATGTAAACCATACATTTCTGCACAATTCAAGTCTGTTGCTATGATCAACTTTGCACCATTCATTCTACTTTTCAGTACTTATGCTGCCAGTTCCTCAATTCTGAAACCACAATCAGCCAAAGTTTTGTATTAATATCTTTAATGGTATCTAAAGAGCCACATTATGTACAGTAGCCCCCCCCCCCTTTTTTACTTTCTTCTATCTTTACTAGAAGTAAGTATTGGATTCATGAAAATTTTCCAATTCCGGTTTATGACGGATTTACACATTTTAGAGGTCAGAGAACATGTTTTTACAAAATGTCTGCCAATGTGTGTGACACAAATTTTGTGGGCACTCTATCTCAAAAACTAATGAACGAAATTTAATAAAAATTTATATTCAGATAGTCCCTGATATAAATTGATGCTGATTAGTTTTAGGTGTAAATCGCTCAACAGGTGGCGCTGCTATGCTGCATTTTTCCAGATTTCCGCAATAGCTGTATCTCAAGGAGTATTGCACTGATTTTTATAAAACTTCAGATTCTGTTAGTCTTTGACATGAAAGGTTGCTGTTTACGTTTTGGTGTAAATCGACCAACAGGTGGTACTGCTATGCTGCATTTTGCAGGAGTTATGCGATTTCTGCAATAGCTCTATTTCAATAACTAATGGACACATTTGCATCAAACTTCAGTTTTAAGTATAACTTGATTAATATTGCTGCTGATTATGTGTTGGTGTAAATCGCTCAACAGGTGGCACTGCTATGCTGCATTTGTCATAATTTGAGCAATAGCTTTATCTCAAGTAATAATGCACGAATTTTCCCCAAACTTCATATTCAGTTAGACGTTGGCTTAAGTGGATGATAATTAGGTTCTGGTGTAAATAACCCAATAGGTGGCATTAGACCTGTGCTGCATTTCGATGAATTTACATGATTCCAGTGACAGTCATACGTCGAGAACTAATGCACAGAATTTCATCTTTTTAGTATTCTCATGATGAGCACAGATTGCCATTTAATTTGGCACTGTGATAGTGAATTTTAAAAATATTGACATGTATGAGATAGAAGAAAGTTTGTGATGGCCACAACATACTAGTTTTTTTTTCATAATATTCTTAAATATTGTAAATAGCTTGTTCTGTTTTGTATACAGATTGTTTAGTCTTTGTAATCTGCAACAAAGCTGTCATTACAGGCAGTGGCGTAGCTACGTTTTCTGGCGTCTGGGGCAGGAAGAAAATTTTTGCCCCCCCCCCCTCCCCCTAAATAAAAAAATAACGGCATTATTTTTCCTCACAATGAAAGAAAAAGTATTTTTGGCTTTAACCGGGGGGAAATGCAGCTTCTTTCTTCCTTGTTTTTAAGGATCCAGCTAATTTTACTCACACGCGAAACTAAAATGCGTTGAACCCGATTATAGAAGACTTCTAGTTGATATAGCTTTCTAGTTATAACTCAAATATTAATGCATCCATGGGAGAAAAAAATTTAAAAATATGTAAGTTTTGTAGCAGATAATCTTGTTTTCAAATTTTGTACCTTACTAAAAATGAAATGTAATCCAATTGAATTGAAAACTGCATCTCAGTCAAAAACTGTCTGGTCTTATACTCCCTCATGACCATTATGGTTCCCATCTCGATGAGAACAGTTGCACTATTGATGAAGAAATGGATTTGTTTTTGTTTTTTTTTGGAATTAAGTCCTAATTTTTTTTTTATTAAAATTATTACTGTTAAAAAAAAGTGAGGGGAGGGTTGCAATTTGCTTACGTATTTATAAAGGGGGGTTTGCAATTTGCTTATTTTTCAACAATTTTATTTTTTGTCAAAATATGCGAGTTAATTTTGGTTTAAACTTCTCTCAATTTGGCACCTGGGGTGCCCCCCCCCCCCTTAGCTACGCCACTGATTACGGGCCAAATAATGTTTTTCTATGTTAATCTATGCATTTTTCAATTTGTGTATAATGTAAACCATGCATTACTGTAAAAGTAAATATTGCTGAATTAATGTCTGTTGCTACGATCAGCTTTTAAGCATACCTTATTTTTCATAACCTGAAATCAGTGTAACAAAGTATTTTCTTGTAACTTGAATTTATTTCAATGTACCAAATTTTTGATTCGGAATAATTGAAGACCGCCTTTATTGTTTTGTTTAACTTGCCACCTTTCATACCCACTTATTAATTTCGTAGCTCTTATATAAGAATGTGATATATAGTAGCTCCTTCTATTTTTTTCATATTTTTATGTAATTATTGTAAATAGCTTGTCTTTTTTGTATACAGATTCTTTTGTTTTTGTAACCTGCAACAAAGACTCAAAAATTTTGGATCCACATCTCCTAATACTCTGTTATTATTTTATCATTAAATTATCTGCTGTCATTATAGAAAAAAAAAAAATCTGTTTTTTCATTGGTATTTAATGTAAACCATACATTACTATAAAATTCAAGTCTGTTGCTATGATCAACTTTCCATCATTCATTCTACTTTTCAGTATTTTATTTTATGCTGGCAGTTCCTCTATTCTGAAACATTCTTTTCAAATAAAACATATAATGTATTTACCAGTTACACTCGATTGTTAAAACTATGAATTATGCAAGTATACTGTCAATATTTGTTTCTAATACTGAATATCAATAAATTTAATTTTACAAGGACCTAGATTTTTCATTTTATTCTCTGAAGGTACAACACAAGCTGTGCAAAGTACTTATTAATGATAAATGTCTCACCTTGAGAATGTTGGAATAGCAAAGTCTTTAGAAAATATTTTTGATAACTATTTCACTGCCTAAACAGCTTATTTATTGCATGTGTTTTTATTGAAATAAAAACTGACAAGTTAGCTTTTGAGCAATTTTTTTTTTTTTTTTTTTTTTTTTTTTAGGTCTGATTTGTGATAACAGATTTTTTTTCTTAAATATCAATTCCTTGGGGGGGGGGGGGGGTGCCCCTGTTTTGTTGTAAGTTATTGATGTTTATTATAGTGCACTCGTTATTCAAAAGGAAGTGTGTAGCAATTTTAGTTCATTCACATGAATGGTCTTAAGTTTTCCATCAAACGTTTCACAAAAGAATTTGCAAGTAATATTATCAGCGCAAATAACTAAAGATATCTTTTGAGATATGTACTTTCAAATAGAATTATATTTAGAAATACTATATTAACTATATACTAAGAAATATATATCTTAACCCTCTAACTGGCTGGCCCAGATTTTTTCCATTTCTAGAAATCATGTTAAAATGGCTGTAGACAAAAATATTTAAAACAGAATTTTATTTTGAACCATATATAGAACCATTATTGAACCATTTTCATAAAACTTCAGAATCAGTTAGATCTTGATCATCCAATAGGTAGTGCTGATATGCTGCAATCTACACGATTTTAACGATAGTCATATCTCAAGAACTAATGCACGGAATTTCATACCTTTAGAATTCTCATGATGGGCAGATTGCCAGTTAAATTTGGCACTGTAGTAGCAAATTTTTAAGTATAATAATGGCAACTTGGGTACCTGTATCAAACATGTAAAACGAGACTGGTTAGAGACTCTAAAAATATTCTCATGTAGGAGACAGAAGAAAGTTTTGGGAATGATTTTTGAATGCACTGTATTTTTAATGAACCACTGAATTTTTTCAGCTCAATTCATATTTTTTCCAAAAAAATCTTAAAATACATTAATTTGGTGTTGGCAAGTACTTTGATTAAGAAAATTTCAACAAACAATTGCCAAATTCCATCTTTGCATACAAAAACCAGATTGAGTTAAATAAAAGTGTAAAAATAAACAAATGAAGAAAAACTATCGAGTGAGGCTCGGTTTACCAGGTACTCTGTATAATACAGTAAATTCTGTCTAAGGTGGAATCGGTCGGGACTGAGAAAATTATCCGTGATAGACAATATTCCGGCTTATGCAAAAGAGCATGATTTATTGGAATGAAGCATATGTCAGTCGAATAGCGTTTTATGTTTTCGATAAAACGATTCGATCTTGAGTTATAATGAATTGCTCGCAATCTTTCATTGGTTGTCCTGACTCGAAAATCTGTCAAACTGAAAATCTGGAAGATCCCTTGTCTTTATAAATAAATGAGAAACGCTATTCAATTTCTTAGTACCGCTGTAATACCTACAAATTTGAAGTTTACATGCACACACAAACAAACAAAAAAAAAATAACTTCGGGAAAGAGACAGAAAGCCATCACTTTGAATTTGAGTACAACCATAAAGCATAATATATTGTAGATAATACATATTTTCATAAATGTGCACTCAACTAGTAATAATAACTTCTAAATGCATATTTATATAGGAAAAAATTGGCATAAGCAAGAATTCCTTAAAATTTAAACAGTTTCTGTTCTTTTGAATTGACTTTTTTAAAGTATTTATGGAATTTAATTTTTATGCTCTACATTGAGTATTTGACGTATATATATCAGTTTAAAGTTTCATAAACGAAATGTCTTTCATTTTTAAAATATTCTATTTTCCGCCTTATGCAAAATTTCGGTTTCGGTGGGTCCTTAAAACCCTTTCCGTTTCCGCGTTAGGCAGATTCCGGCTTATGCAGCAAGAATTAATGTTAGTTTCTATGAGTTCACCGGGACTTTGACTGATTTCCAGCTTACACAGAATTTACTGTATAAATAAAATCATATACAGGGCCACGCAAAACTGATTTTCGAATGTGTTAAGAGTATTCCAAAATGTTAAGATTTTTTTTAAATCTTAATAAACAGCAAAGTTTTGTTAAACAATTCAGGAAGTGTTTAATAATCTATGGTTCAGGCCTGATTTTTCTTTCTTGTTATTGTTCTAAATAGGGAACACAACACAACCCATCCTTGGGTCAAAATTTTAGAATACAGCCAAACCTCGTTAACACGAATACGTTTAATGCGAATTACTTTTAGCTTGAACTGTTTCCGATTGCCCTGTCCAGTTGTATGTAATGTATTTAAGTTCGGATAACACGAACTACTTTTAACAAGAACCAAAAAAGTTTCACCTTGAGTGTTCGCATTAACGAGGTTTGACTGTAATAATTTTGAATCATTCTTTCAGTCATTGTTCTTATGTTGCAGAATATGACACTAAAAGTATTTTAGTTAAAATCGAGTAAATCATTAATATACAAATAATTTTATTTCATTGACATAAAAGTGTAACTAAATTATAATAAATCATGAAATTGTTTTAAGTCTGATGAATATTAAATTTTGAGATGGGAAGAATTATTTTTGAGATTAATTCGTGAACATTGAAATAGGATTGGCTTAATGTTTTTATTAGATTAATAGCAGGGTTGTAACTGTTTAAGATGTATCAGACTGTAACTGTAAGCCAAATAACATCAACTGCATAGTGTAATAAGTAATCCAATGTTTAAATTTCTATATCATCAATATTTGAAAAATAAATTTCTTATACTTTTTTTTAAATTCAACTTAAATGAAAATAAAAAGGATAAAACTTATTTTTCGCGACATGTATTGTCTGCTAACACATTATTTTCACATTTGGAAAAATAAATTTTATAAATTGTCCCTACATATGAAATTAAATTTTCTTATGTAGGGACAATTTATTTTTGACAAATTTATGACAGTATTTATGTAGTGTAAAGTATGACAAGAAATTTAAATTGTTTCTTTATTTTTTTTATTACAAAAATTCCATCACTTTGACAAATTGCACTCTGTTGCCAGAATTTGTTTGCCTGTTTAAAAAAGAAAACTCAACAACGAAGATTTTCTGACACATTCAAAAGACATTTAAGATACATAGACCGGCAATTCCCATTCAAAAGCATGCGAAATCATGGCAGCCATCTGAAGTAAATTGAAACACCTGAACCGCAAGGTTTGTACGTCAGCTGTGGTTATTTGCCATTAAGTGCTGTGGCTAAAATGAGATTAAAAATTAATTTTTATCAATATATATGAAGTTTATGGCATATTTTTTTACATGAAGCTATTTTTTATAGCTAAATATGCATTATAAATATTGAATTTTCAGAAATAAAGTTGAATAAGACGATTTATTAATTTTATGGATTGTATATTTGAAAATGAGTACCTGATTTTAGCATGCCGTATAAACTGAAATAAAGACGAAATTTATATGGAAACAGATTGTTAAACATTATAATTCCACCTTTTTTAAAGTTTGACTTACAAAAGAAACTGGTAGGGAAGTTTAGATTAAAGGTAGCAGCTGTAACATAACATAGTAATTTACAAAATTTTAAATTACTTGTAAGGTAATCTACGTTTTTTAAACTAATTTTTATGCAAAAAGGTAATTAAAAAAATTCATATTAATAAAAGTAACACTATATTTTTATCCTTGTAGGATGTTTATTGAAATACTTACTGGTTATACGAAAAAACAAAAAAAAAAACTGATGAATAATAATATATTTTATTTAACAATAAGGCCTAAATGAAATAGGGTAGACTAATACTTAATGATCCGCAATGACAAATTATACTGATAAAAGCATTTTCTTAGGTAAATTAAAATATAAAACAGATATACTGCCGTACAACAGCTGTGATCAAAAATCCTCAGTTAAACTGACAGTTTGCAGGTCTATGTATTTTAAGTCTTTGGACACGTTTAACAAATTTTAAATTTAAAAAAAACAATACTTCCAGGCATAACAATGATTTGTAATCTAATATTTGTTTTCATTGGCACTAAAGAAAGGCACCTATTTTTTAAATCCTTCTTTGAAACTTAAACAATTTATGAACTCCCATTCTGCTTTTCATATTTAGTGTAACATTTTTCATCATCCCTTTCAAACAGATAGTTTAAACATTATTTTTAATTCAGCTGAAAATTTTTAAGTCATATGACTCATTACAAACATGTGAGCCATTGTATCAGTTAAAATAAATAAGAAAGTTGAATGGAAGTAAAAAATAACCACATATAAAAATTCCATAGTTTTTAACCTCACAACTTATTTATTCTAAACTAACTGACTACAAACAAAACAAAAATATATACACAAGTATAAGAATGCAAAACAATACAAATTATATACTTAATAAACCATAATTTTAGAAAGACTGAACTCTAATTATGAAAGCAAAATAGTTAAGCTTAATTTCAATGAAATATTTTTGCCAAATACATTATAGGAGGCAATAAGGCCATACATCAAGAAAATCTTGACGGGTACTATCTAGTTGTAAATAAAATCATAATTATTATGATCATAGATAAATGACTATCTGGAACAAATCTAAGTGAATACTTAAAAAATTTTCATTTGAAGAAACAGAAATTCAATGTAGTGGATAAATTAAAAGTAACAAACATAACATTCTAGTGGGAAGGGAATATAGACAAAATTTTTGAGTTTAAAAACAGAAATGCAAATTTTAGCAAATTAAAACAAAAAAAAAAAAAAACAAAAAAAAAAAGGTACATCCAAAAAAAAAAAAAAAAAATTAAAAATGATTGTATTGGAATCAAAAATTCACATGGGATATAATTTGGTCATTGTATATTACATTCTTTTGTGTAAGTTTTGAAATCAATAAGGTGAAGGAAAGATTGTCAAGTAATACAAGAAAAAAAATGGAAGATTGTAAAATGAGATAATTAAATTTGAGTTATGAGAAAGGTTTAAAATTATGCAGTAGCTAGCAGATATTTAATAATAATAATAATTAAAAAAATAATAATAAAATATACTCAGAAATTTTTGAAAATTTCTGGAAGTATGTACTACTTAAAAAATGCTACCAAATGTGCCCTACATTGACTCCAATACTGGCTGTCGTAATTAATTATTTCAACATTAAAGTCAATATCCGTATATGTTACAAAGTAACACTTAGATAAGCTCCAAATGCCCATTTGTCCTTGTATCTGATCATAATATTTATGATTTTGTTTCAAATTCAAATTAGCATCTAAGTAAAAATTCTTTTTCTCAATATCCTTCACACCGAGACCTATCCCCTTTTGTGGACATTTTATTTCTAATAGGGCAGAGTCACAGCAGTCACAAATGACCATCCCATCAGGAGAAGCTCCCAAGAATCCATATTGTCTATCAATTAAAAGCCCTGTTGGTAAGACCTCAGCATTGACATGCTGATCTTCCAACAGTTCTTTTAATTTATTCTTGGCAAGCTCCTCAGTCACTTGTCCATATATCATGGCACTATTTGAGTAAGACTTCTGCTGCATGATTGTTGCAATTAAATTTTTTCTTCCTCTTGCAGTGCATTTTAGAATCCTACCAAATAGGGACGCTGTGATTCTGCCCTGTCTACAGTGTACCCACAGTGGGCTTTTATGCTGTCCACGTGCGAGTTTTTCAACGTTTAAAATGTCTGCTTGGGAGAACACAGTTTTCTATGAAAAAATCACTAGCATCATTTAAATTGATATGTCCTGGGAGATTGTTGCTCAGTTCTTTATAATGATGTATCAAACTTTTTATGCTTTCCTCCGGGAAACTTATTTCTTCCTCCCTCTGTTCTTCCTCTCTCTGCTCCTCCTCCCTCTGCTCTTCCTCTCTCAGTTCTTCCTGCATCTCTGACTCACTTGCTGTGGAAGTGTCTTCATCAGAGAGCATCTTTAATATTGGTGCATTAGGCACGTTTTCCTAAAACAAGAAAAGAAAATCTAATATAATCAGTGCTTAATTTGTGCCATAATTCAGCGCCAGTACTTCTTTGATTTTAGTCAATGTTTAAATATTGATTAGAACTCAATAGAGCTCATAAACACTGCATCCCATAGCCTGTACTGACTTCTGAAAAACCAAATCTTAAATTATCTTTTGCTTTTTGTCCCATCCTCAATAATTTGTATCCTTTCATACCAAATCGCTTACATATGTTATGTAGCATATCACACACATTGGAGCTTAATTTAGTCTAGTGCTGGTAAATGTAGACAACTGCTTTTTATCTCAATGGTTTCCAAACAGCGACAAGCAATGCCGAAAAAAACCATACCTGCCAATTTTACTTACTGTGATGATATGTTTACTCACTGTTTATTATTTGTTCTTATCTATCAACTTTTTATCGCTCAACTAACTTTAATATCAGAAGCACCAGAAAAAAATTTTGTTACTCTTTTTATTACTTGTTTACTCTTTTTCTTTCTTTTTTTAAACTTGGTTTACGTATGTAAAGATGGGATTTTGAAATTTGTTTCTTAATTTAATTTCTGATGTACTAAAATTATAAAAATTATGTGCATAGGTATGTTTTTAATCACAATAAAACTTTTTATTTTTAATATTTTTAGAACATAATTATGAATAAAAGAAATAATCTTAAGCTATTTTTGCCTAGTGCAGATGATAAATTACTAAGTCATTTTTCAATTGTATTGCAAGAATCTCATGTGAAAAACATACATAAAACATATAAAATAGATTCCTTTTACTCATATAACTTACAATGCAAAAAAAAAATAATAATAATATGACATACTGAAAACATTTCATTTCAACATGAAATACATGTTTATAATTTACACATATATACTAATAAAAGAAAGTTTCCCTCTGTGTGTGTGCGATGACTAAGAAAATATACCACACGTGCTGAAAATTTAGGCGAGGATAGTCAAAGGCCTCTCTTGGTGCACCTGTGATTCAGAATTGTAAATTTCTGATAATTAGCTGAGTTATTAATTGAAAATCCGAAAGAACTCTCATCAAATTTTAATATTGTATGCTAATCTTTTAGATTTTGAACGAGTATCGATTTAGTTAGGTATAGTCAGATTTAAGGATGAAATAATCAGTTTGAAAATAAACACAAAAGCAGCGATTTCTAAAGCTACAAACAAACAAAAACATATCATCTAAACCTCTTTGTTGCAGTTATTTTGAAAATTGTTACCATTAAATTTCTGTTTGATTTTTCACAGTCAGCAGGAACATATTTCAGATAAAATTGACTTAAAGATATACAATCATACAACTTCAAGGTTCAATTATAATTCATAATGTTCATACATGAGTTGGAACAATGAAATTAATTATTCTCCAAACATTCAAACAATATTTACTAAAATAAGCCAACTGCAAGAATAAGATATAAAAAATAAAAAAAATTCTTTTTTTAAATATGTTGCAAATAAATTATTTACCTTTATTACTTCTAGAAATTTTTTGAAGGAAGAGGCAGGGGCATCTTAAATTCCTCACGGGGCCTTTTACAGCAATTTTTATTTTTCCTATTATGTTGAAAATTGATGCCCACAACTGCTAATGGTGGAACCTAAAGTGATAAAAAAAATTCTGTAAAATCAGATAATTCATCAGATTTATTTAATATTAGTTGAAACTAAGTAAAATAAACAAGTGAAATACACATTAAAATAAATTTACTCACTGTTTTTGCACATTTATTCCATGTGCAAGGCAATGATGTTGAGGAAGGAGGACCCTCTCTTGTTGCAAACTCTAAAGCAAAAAGAAGTGCTGAAACATGGGAGCAAACTTCTCCAAGCCTAGAAATATAAATAAATTATATATTCAAGACATCCTGATAAAACACTAGGTACCTTCATTCCTTTCAACATATCTGTAATCTACAGTTCAACTTGAAAAATCAATTAGCTTATCATACTCATTAGTATTTGCAAAATTTAAGAAAAATCAACGATTTTGCTGGTAATAGCCAGTTACTCTTTCATCAACCATTTACAGTAAATAAATTCTGTTGTCAAACATTGTGATGTAATGCCAATAATGCATAATCATGATGGCATGTTTTATATTGTCAATTGCTATGCATAATTTTGTCATACATTACGTACCTATTCTGTTTAACTTTGTAGATAATAATAATCAGTTTTTTATAATGAAGGATATAAGTTAACTGCATAATAGAGATGAGACAGTTTCAGCCCGACGCGGGCTAGATTTTATACTAGCCATCCGACTCAGGCTCAATCTTTCTGAAATTGACAATTTTATTTTTTCTCAAATAATAAAAAAAAAAAAAATCTCTGCTTACAAATTACTTATTCCATTTTAAGTCATTTTAATGCTATTTTGATTAGAATTATGTTTTCTCTTTTGTTGTCTGGCCTTGACGGCGAGCGACAAACCTGTTGATATGGTGGGAAATTCTATTAAGGGACTCTAAACAAACCAAACTACTTATAATAAAATCTGAGGGGGGGTTTTGACGGGGATTATATACTAGTTCAAAATATTTTTTGTGGACAAGGTACAAGTGTGCCTTTATTTAAAAAAATATAGAGTATGAAAAAAATCACGAATTTAAAATAAAAAAAAATCGGAATATTTTGATTTAAATCATATTTTTTTAATTTAAATTAAGTAACAACATTATTTTATACTTTGAAAGCTATAGCATGCCATTTTCAATAGTTTTATAATTGCAATTAATATAGAAGCTTGAAAACAGTAATTAATTTTTATACTTCTGTGTTACATCATCTACCTTAAAAGCTGTTAACACAATTAAAGGTACCATCCATTGTTTTACTGCACCAACTCACAAAAACAAAACCAATTACTGCATATTACTTTAAATATATGTTATCACTACAATATATAAAAGATTTATAATTCACTGGTAAACAAATGCAAGGCTGAACCTAGAATAAGGATCCAGTAAAATACTAATGAATCCTTTATTCAATGTTACTGATATATATTTTCACAAATCAAGATGAAAATAACAATAAAACTATTAGTTGGCCATATTATAAATCTAAGCTCCTTTAAACTCTTTAATAATTAAAATTCCTTATTACTGACATTTTCAGAGAAAAAAAACAAGCAAAGTATCAAGGTAACCAATTATTTATTTACTTTAAATCGGGAAATGTAATCATTTAGCTGAGACAAATTAAATGCTTTGTAAAAGAAAAGAGAACCAATTTTTCTGCTTTACCTGAAACCCCAGTAGTAAATTCTCCAAGTGTCTGCAACAGATATTTCAGGGACAAAAAATAATCTGCAGGTAAAATATTTTTACAATTGAAGCATTTTTATGAATTTTATGTATAATAATCTTAACTTTTTGTATTTAATAAAGAGCTAAACATAATATGAAGCAAAATAAAGGTTCAATGAAAAAGAATCTGCAAAAGAGAAAAGAAAATCTGCGACGCCTGTCTCCTGTCTTGAACTTTCTGCTACCAGGCCTGAAACTGTTGCAATTTCTATAAAGTGCAGAGGCGTAGCTACAAATATTTTTTCGGAGGGGAGAATTAAAAAATTTCCCAACCTCAAACAAATTGCTTTATTTTCCAACTGAAATTATATGTGCAATGTGTGTTTAATGATAACTATACTTATATGTAAACAAATCCTCTAGAAAAATACTGAAAATAAAAATTATAATTATTGGATCCTTTAATGAAACTTTAAATACACTTTCATTTAAATAATTAAAATCAAAAGTAGATTAATTTCTATCTTTCTATCTTGGAATCATTGACCATGAAAATAACAAGAATACCAATTGCTAAATGAATAGTTAAAGACGCAATTTGAAACAATACAGTCAGTACATGTAGTGTTGACTCTAAGCCGCTTTAGCAGGGTGCAGCGCCTGGCAGCCCTTTTTATTTATTTTTTGTGCCCAGCGGCTCTTTTAAAACCTTCCAATGCACCCGGCTGCCAATTTTAATACTTTCTATGCGCCCCGTGGCAATTCAATTGATCCGGGAAACTATCGCAAATTCCAGGGACTTTAAACAAACCAGTTCAAAATATTTTGTGAACAAGGCGCAATTGTACTTTGTTCTTAAGTGTGTCCTTTTTAAAAAAAAATTGCTTTTTTTTTTTAGAATAGTGTTCCCTTTTTGCAAAAATGTAACCCTTTTTAGAATAGTGTTCCCTTTTTGAAAAATTCCCGCTCGGCGGCCCTTTTTTTCTAGAGTCAACACTAACATGCAATATTTAAACATTGAAAAATTGCATATATTTAGTGAAAACCAGCATTAGTTTAAGGTTTGTAAATTTTTCGTCTTCTATTATGTAGGAGTCATAAACACTCTATTATGTAGGAGTCATAGGCACTTCATATGAAAATACCGTGATGTTATTTTGAGTAAGGAACAGTTTTGGAGCAAATAAAGAGAATAGATTACAAACACTGTTGATGGGCAACTGTAGGGAAATTTAGGTTTGGTAGATATATGATATTTTTGTAGCACAAAGAAACACAATGACAAATTGAGTTTGGCTGCTTTTCGTACTTCTTTTGATAATTTAACTTGTTTACTGTTACAGAACTCAGAAAAGTAGTTAGCAAAATAATAAAAAATTAAATTTTTTAACTATTATTTAAAAAAAAGAAAAAGTCTCAAAAATCTAGAATCTCACAACTCTAAGCTCAAATTTCTCAAGTACATATATATTGGAGGGGAAGCCCACACCCCCATAACGACGCCTCTGGCCATATGGGATCATTTTTCCTACCTGCTATGTTTGTGTTAAAATTTTCAATTTGCCCTGTCAGTACTATACCAAGTATTGCTATCAACAGTTCAGTGTGCAAAAAGCAAAAGTAACTTCAAGCAAAGAGTTTTTAATAGTTGATTCAAATTTTTTGCTTGAAGTGTGCTTAAATATAGGTTTGTTCAATTGTTGGTCAGTGGTAAAAAGAAGGAAATTCTTTTTTGTTATTTATTTGCTATGGAATACCATTCAATAAATTCCCATAACTATCCAGAGAGTGTCTAGAAAGAAAAGCAAGCAGAGGATTGCCGTTGAAAATGAAAGAACATTCTTAGCGTGTATTGAGAACATACACCTTTATTTTTTGTTTGTTTAAATAACAAAATTCTTTTCAACATTATTGATTTAGAGTATGAACATTATTAATGAAAATTTTTTTAAATGTCATGTAATTTTAATCAATGATTTTTATAAAAAAATCAAGCTGATTTAAATCAGCGTACCCTGAAAAAATGTGCCCTTTTTGAAAATTTTCCACACTGCAGCCCTTTTTCTAGAGTAAACAATAATAAAACTAATGGAAAAATCTTATGAGTAAGTTTGACATTGTATTCATTATTTTCGATAAGTTTTCACACTATTTGGCAATGTTATTTTTATGGGATCAACAGGTAGCAAAATACGTACTACCACTAAAAAAAAAAAACATTCCACTTCTGCTACAAAAAATAATTCCTTAACTGCAAAACTACAGTAGTTCACATACATTAAAATATGGATATATGATATTCTTTAACCAATTAGCTTCAAGTGTACTACACATTAATCGATACAGTTCTTCCATTTGTCATTGAAAGGTTTGTCTATAAATGAAACTTTGAAAGAAAATCACCTTTTTTCAGCAATTAATAACAGTTATATTAATTAACAGAAAGCAAAATTTTACCAAGCACTTACCCTGCCATACATGTGCAATGACCACTGTGAACCATTCCATTTGTTGCTGTTACAATCCACGGCCTATGATGAATCTTCAATGTTTGGCTGGCCTGAACATCACAGGTTACGATACAAATATCTAAGTTTTTATTTTTGTAGGTCAATATGTTTTTTACTTTGCCACTGTTAAAATAATAAGAGTCCAAAGCTGTATAATTTTTAAACTTTTCATTTGTGTAAACACATTCTCCATGTACTAAATAATTGAAAAGATCACCAAAATGAACCAAAGGCCAAAGTTTGACATCTCTGAGAAAAGTGTATGGCCTAATGACCTCATCCAGTGGATCTGGCAAAGATGTAGCATCTAAAGTAAGCTTCTGCAGATACCTTGCTTTTGAAGCTTCATCTAACTCTTTGAAATAATTACTAGTCATGATCTGCAAAAAAAACCAAAAAAAAATCAATAAATAATCTACAGATTAAATCTACATAAAGCTTTCTTAAAAAAAGTGGAGGGGAGGGGGAGAGTAGGGAGAATTATCCAGAAATTTATTTTACATTTGTTGAAATTAAGCTCCAAGAATTGAAATTTTAATCACTGGCCATATTCATATAAAAATGGGTGGCCAACTACTTTACCTTTGAATTTTGAAATTAAATAAATCCATCAATATCAACACAGGCAGATATTTTGAAGGATGAATGTTGAGATAAGATTGGGGGGGGGGGGGGATATCAATCATTAAGCTTAATATAATTTAAATGCAAGTTTTAAAGCTTAAATTTATGAACAATTTTAATAACAATGCAAGTTTTAAAGTTTAAATTTAAAAACAATTTTAATAGTTTGAATAAAAATGAAAGTTTTAAAGCTTAAATTTCTTAACAATTTTAATAGTTTTAATGACAATTTTTTAAAGATTATTCAGTTTTATAAGTATCAATTTGAAAATTATGATGAAACGTTTAATGCAAAAACACAACGAAAAAACATTTAATAAAAATAAAAAATATGACAGATTGCGTTTACAATTATAAATAGGCAAATGACGTTTACTCCTCTGTATAAGTTTTACTAGTGATTTCTAAAGAATATGGATAAAGTAAATATTAACATAACAAAACTTCTTAGTTAAAAAATAAACAAAAACAAATCGTAAATTTGTAGCATCTTCACAATCGCCAGAAAAAGCGATAAACCCCCATTTATGGCACCCATGCTGTCACAAACTATTAAAATGTATAATTAATTAAACAATATTATGAAATGAAACATATTTGCCTCACTTTTTCATAATTTTACAGCTTTCACTAAAATATCTGTAAAAAAAAATAATGATGTAAAACGATTCAAAATTTCTCAATACTGACGAAGAAATCGGAAGAAATCCAAATGCTTTGCACTGAACCGGAAGCTCAGCTGATAACTTCTGGTTGTAGTGGTTTTGTTTATGTTTACACTGAGAATTCGGTCTATATTGAGTAAGGTTAGGCCTTACTGTTTTTAAGTAGTGGGTTTTTTTTGGGTGTACTGTTAGCTCTGGTGGACACTGCATGTCTCATATGTTGTTAGGTCATGTATATAGTGGTTCTGTGAGCATTTGCCCTTCTGTTCTTCCATTCCAGTGTCAAGAAGGGGGGGGGGGGGCATTTGATATGTGTAAATTACCCTCTTCTGTCTTGCCACTGTCCGGGAATTTCCCTCTACATTATACTTTTACTTAGCAATATATCTATCTCCTCTATATTCACTTTTATTAAATAATACATTTTACTTATAAATAAAGTGATAAAATATCTTAATTTAAACGTTACTCTACTTACCTTAAATTAACTTCTGTTGTCATGGCTTTAATTTATCCACTCTGTTTACATTATCGTACTTTCCGTTTTTCATCCATATGTTTCTCCCACACATTCAACGGCACGTAGCTCTTTCATTTGACGTATGGTTTCACGGTCACCACTAGATGGCGTCTTTCGTTCGAGCCTACGACACATCAGATGTACGACACTTCGTCACGATGTCGTCACTCTGGATTCCTCGCCAGTTGCCCGTTGAATTGCGTGATGAGTTATTATTCGTTCTCCCGTTTCATATAAATATGAATGTTTTCTTTGCTTACTGACCTCCTCCTTCAATTCTCTATCACTAACAACTGGTCGTCCTTTGATTGTCGAAATGGCATTTGATGTGAAGTGGAGAGTTCTGCATATTTTTATAAGCTGATATCATAATGATTTACTTGGAGTCTTCCCATGGTGACTCATAGCCATTTTAACATGAAAACTAGCCTCACTTATGATTTTTCTTATTTGTATTATATTGTTTATTCAGATGTAGCCCTCTTTTTATTCATGATCCCCCCCCCCCCCCTGCCTGAAAAAAAAAGTAAGTTGTACCCGTTAATACTTTTAAATAATTTTCTGATTACAATAAATGAGTCTGTGTTCTTAATTTTGCTTTAAAAACTTGCAACATGCATTTAAACAATGTTCTGGGGACAAATGTAAGACATTTACTTCTATCTTTCTTCTTATTTTTAAAAAAAAAATGTCTTCAGGTTATATTACACTTTCAAGTATATCATACTTTTTTGTTCTCTTGGCATGTGACATAATGAGATATCATCATCATCAACAACAACAACAACAACCGTTTTCAATCCACTGCTGGATGTAGGTCTCTCCCAGATTTTTCCAATGTTTCCTCTTTCCTGTGTAGTGCCTTAGTTATCCAATTTACACCGGCTACTTTTCTGATTTCATCACTTCATCTTGAGTAAATACAGATACGGAATAATTTTAAGCTCTGCTTAGATGTGTTTCTGATTATATAAATATTTAGCACCAATAGTCCAAAAGCTATTTTGTCTTGCCTATATTCTGACCACACAGTAAGTTTCTCTTATTTATGAGTAGTAAATACAGTATTCTAAATGTATTATTGTAATGTTTTTAGAAATTTTGATGTGTAAACCATAAAGGTTTTCTTTTTAATAGAACAGAAGTGTAAATCACTTGCATTTCTGATGTCTTCAAATCTGCTGATATTCTTATCAGTTTGAATGAGGCTTATTTCATTTTGTCTCACTAAATATTATTTACCAATTATTGTTTATTTCTATTGATCAACTCAAATTTTCTTTCTTTCCTCTTTTTTTTTTTTTTTTTTTTTTTTTTTTTTTTTGTTTAAGTATGTTTAACATGCTTTTTAATTTTGATGTACTACAGTACAGAACCATTTATTCGGAATGCTTGGAGTCAGATGTATTCCGGATAACTGGTTTTTCCGGTTAACTGGTTGTGCATGAAAGCAGTATCCATTTGATAAGTTTTGTGGAATATATGTGGTTGTGGCATTATTTCTGATATTAAATTATTAGAATACTTGGATTAAAAATCAATGCAAGAAAGATCAAATGTTAACCTTAAAAAAGGTAAATTATGGGAATCCCTTAGGAGCAAAAATTCTTCTGTTTCCTCTGCATGAAAATTAAAACATTTAAAATACAATTAAATATGTTTTCATTTCAAATACTAGATGTTGTTACCAAATTATACAATTGTTTAAGCAAAGCCTATGTCAAACTGGCAGTGTGTGATACCTTTTTTTGCAAAGATTCTGAAATCAGTCTATCAGAAATATAATTCCGGATAACTGGTTTTCCGGTTAACTGGTTTCCGGATAAATGGTTCCATACTGTATATATTACTTTTTAATTACAGGGATGCAAGTTAGTCACTTTTCTCACTTTTAGTCACTTTTTTAAAAACTTGTCACTTTTAGTCACTATTTTTTAAAAAAGTCACTTTTAGTCACTTTTTTTTAACTAAAAGAGATGAAGTCTCTAAAAGTGAGCAAGGTACGGAAACTGGTTCGCTCACATTTAATAAAAAAGTGTAACTAAAATCGAAGTTTTTATCTTTCAGATTTGTCGATATCCTCAGCATCAATAATTGATATTCTTGCACAAAAAGCCATGTGTAAATACATTCGAACTTGGTTAATACGAGGCTGGTTAATATGAGTGCACTGTTAAAACAAGCAATTTGGACATTAAGAAAAGTTGTCATTTAAACTGTACTATGATTTTCTCGCTTATTATGAATTACAAAAGTAGGATCACGGCTAATATGAGCAAAACATCATTCGGTTGCATTTGAGTTTCATTGAAAAGTAGGGGGTAGAATTAATAAAGGAATCCCATCACATGACTGTAAGATTCATTGCGTGCACATTCTTCATTGAATTTCAGTTCCAGTCACAATTCCATCTTTATTTATGATGTTATTATATTATATATGAGTTATGCCAAATGTTCTAAAATTTTTGCCCCCCACCATTAACCCCTTAGGTGAAAAATTTTCTAAAATCGCTGTAATGCGGGTTTAATTATTTTTTCTGTAGATTTATTTTCTGGAATTTTACACTCCTACCTAAAACGGCTGCTGAGATATGCCAGATGTTCTAAAATTTTCGATCCCCCCCTTTTAACCGCCTTAGGTAGGGATTTTGTAAAATTGCTGAAATACGTGCTTAATTATTTTTTTAGTAGATTTATTTTCTGGAATTTCATGTTCCTACCTAAAACAGCTGCTAAGATATGGCCAAATCTTCTAAAATTTTTTACCCTTCTTTAACCCCCATTGGGAGCATTTCAAAAATCACTGAATACTTGTCTGAATATTTTTTAGTACAGTTATTTTCTGGGCATTCACGCTGCTATCTAAAACGGCTGCTGAGATATGGTCAAATGTTCTAAAAGTTGTGACCCCCCCCCTTTAACCACCTTAGGGGGGAATTTCTAAAAATAACTGAAGTACATGTTTAATTTTGAATACAGTTATTTTTTGCACTTTCATTCCCCTACCTAAAGCGGTTGCTAAGATATGGCGAAATGACCTAAAAATTTCGATTATCCCTGTAACCCGCTTAGAGGGTGTGGGGCACGGTGGAGGATTTCTAAATTCGTTGAAATATGTGTTTAATTACTTTTTCAGTAGATTGATTTTCTTGGCTTTCACGTTTCTACCTGATATGGCCAAATGTTTTAAAATTTTCGACCCTTCTTTAACCCTCTTAGGGGTGGAATTTCTAAAATTGCTGAAATACTTGTTAATTATTTTTTAGTAGATTTATTTTCTGACTTTTCGCACCCCTACCTAAAACTGCTGCTGAGATATGCCAAATGTTCTAAAATTTTCGGCTCCCCCTTTTTTAATCCCCTTAGGAGGAGAATTTATAAAATTGCTGAAATATGTGTTTAATTATTTTTTAATAGATTTATTTTATGGCTTTTCACACTCCTACCTGAAACGGCTGCTGAGATATGACCAGAAGTTATAAAACTTTTGACCCCCCTTAGGAGGGAATTTTGAAAAATCCTTTCTTAGTGTGTGCTTATGTTATAAGAAGTATTTTGTCCCCAATTTTCATGCTTCTAGGTTCAGTAGTTAGGGCTGTGCATTGATTATGAGTCAGTCCGGACAAACTCTTTTATAGATATAGATGAGTGCACTGTAAACAATTTGATACGTTTTATTTGCGCTTTTTCTAAGAGTTTTAATCATTTACTCGCAGTGAATTTAGCAATAGAATTTTAATTTTTCTTTATTTCCATCATTTTTTCTTAAACATCTAGTTTCTTTTTGTATAGTTAATTGCAGTTAAAATTGGAACTTGTCCCAGAAAATATTGCAAGGATCCTACCAGTGACCTATTTTAATGTCACTATTTGCAAACAATAGATTTCAATTGCAAATGTTGTAGAAATAAAATAAAGATTGTTCCTTAGGAATAGTGGTAAATAAAAGGTGATCGGTAGGACCCCTACCATTTTTTTGTGACAAACAACCTTACTATTTATAATTAAATTTTAAAAGTTTATTATGTTAACATTGTACTTTTTGTTTCTATATGATTAAATAAAACTGAGGTTTTACCTTACCCGTCCTTTTGGTAGAGGATTGTCATCTTAAAGAAAAAAGGTGTTTTATTTACATAATTTAACTTACAAATTAATTGAAAAAAATCATTGTCACGTACCATTCATGTCACGTTTTTTTTTTTTTTGGTGCTTTAGTCCCCTTTTTTTGTTACGCTTTAGTCACTTTTTTGACATGCTTTAGTCACTTTTTTGTCACTTATTTTGGTCTTTTTGTCACTTTTTTGGAAGCATTATTGCACTTGCATGCCTGTAATTATTATACGAACTGAAAATTAATTGATTATCCCACTTCTTTATAAAAAAAAACCCCTGTCTTAATAGTTCACAATTTCGCTAGTTATACAGTCTATTTGGTACTTAATGCGCCAATTATTTCTATCCTGATCTTTGATCAATGAAATGTTTACTGCAATGCTAAAAGATATTTTTAATTTTATACCAGTAGTTTAATATGAGTTTTATTTTATTACTTTATTGTATAACAGTTATTTGTTCATTTATTTTAAGTATATATTTGTGATTTAATAAAATAGTTCTTAAAAGTCTGTAATTTTCAAATGTTATATTTTTAAAAAAGCTCGCTTTACAATGTTTTTTCTTTTATTTTTCAAATGTTTCAATTTACGTGATTTTCATTTTGTGTCAACTATTATGCTTGGCGACAATGGTGTCCATATAACAGAAAAGTACCGTCTATTTTTACTCACTTTTTACAAATGCTTTATCTTTCTTTTAAATTAAAATATAAATATCTGTTTCTGCAGATCAATAAAGTTTTCTGCAAGGCATTGTGTCAATGTTATTTTATTTATTATATGTAGTAATCATTATATTCAATAATAAATTTTGTTATGTAATAATATTTATAATTACAAGAAGTTTTATTTTGTTTCTGTAACTTGTACTGTCAAATAAAAGAAATTTATTAAAAATGTTGTTTTCATTTGACTATATGATTTTATTATAAATGGTATTTCAAGTATTTACTTGCTTTGTTTATCATGTAAGAAATAGTTTTAATTATCTATTTATTTTTAATAACAAAATGGCTAAGATATAAAACTATGAGAAAATATTCTCATTTTTAACACTTTCAACATGGTTGAAAAGTGTTTATTCAGTAAGTTGAATAGTTTTGGTTTGTCTATTTTCCCACTTTCTAACTCTGGGATCACCATGTAATTATTTAATGTTAATGAGGTCCATTGTGCGCTATTTAAATGCAAAATTCAATAAATATAATGCATCAAAAAGTGTTATGGGACCAACAAGTGCTGAAAATGGATTTTTACTCAGTTATGTTTTTTTAAATGGCTCATTAATATATTTCATTTGATTGTATGAAAAAAATAAAGTTCTTATTAGCTATTGTTGGTGAGAATTTCATAATCTATGCCTAATTTTTCATAATTATTATTTGTGTGTATATTCCTTATACCAGTGGTGCAGCCAATATACTTATTTGGAAGGGGTTTCGGAGAATTGTTACTCCTTGCATGATACAATATCTGACAAATAGAAACCAATGTGGGCTATTTCGAAAATAAATATGTGCATATTTTCTAACATTCACCCAAGTATGAGGAAGAAAACATAGTATGTTCATTTTAGACCTAAACTGAAGGGGTTAAAACAATTTCCAGTTTTCTCGTATTTAATTCTGAGTTCAACCCCCTGACCACAAGTCTAAAACTTTAAACTGGAATTGTGACCTTAATGTTCAACAAAAATATTAAGTGTAGGTACTCATTTTACTCAGAATTTTAAGCTCTACAACATTTGTATTGACAACGTTTTTGACAGAGTTAGTTGTTTGGAGATACTGTTATGGTACGTAAAAAAATGTGTTTTTTGACTGTAAATCTATACATATTTCCTAATGCTCACCTAGTATGAGGGAAAAAAACATAGCATATTCATTCTAGACCTAAACTGAAGGGATTAAAATAATTTCCAGCCTTCCCCTAATTAATTCCGAATTCAACCCCCTAACCACTGGACTAAAAGCACAAACAAACAAAATAAGTTTAGCCTTTATGTGTTTAAAGGCTTCATAGAAAAGCCACTTTAATCTTCAAAGAGAAAAAAAAAGATAGTGGGAAAGAATAATAGTAGTAACATATAAAAATAAAAAGGATTTTTAAACATTGATAATGATATCATTATGGAGGGGGGGGGGGTTGAAGAATGATAACATATGATACTGTAAGTGAGGGGGAAGGGGCTAAAATTACCTAAATATTGCTAACGTTATCAGGGTTCGCACAGACTCCTTAGAAACTCCTTAGAAATGAAAACATTCCCAAGTAGTACTTAGATAAGCAAACCACTACTTAGAAACTCCTTATATTCTATTGCGGCTTCGGACGCAAGCGATATTGCTGCCGAGGGGGGAAAAATCGTGATTGAAAAACGCACGGTAAATCCTTTATGCACGTCATTCATCTGAAACACAACATTGATTGGGCAGGGTAATCTTAATAGGTCCGTTTTTCAATTATTAGGTCCGTAAAGTCCGTTTTTCGACACTGTTAGTCGACCTTTATTGTTGTAATGATATTTTTACAATATCCCTTTTTATTCTATATTTTACAATTATGCAGAAATAACTTAATTATTTTTATTTTTTTTTTATTATACTAACTATAAAGAATTACTCATTATTTTATTCTTTTCAAAATTATTAAAATAATAATTTAATATTTGGTATCATTTTAAAGCTTTCTATTATTCACATTAAAATCCAAAAGTTAAAATGTAATAAAATTAATAAGTAAGTAATTTTAAAGGCAAAAGTTAAAATGGAACCAGTTTTTTTTTTTCTTTAATTTGGTCACCCTGTTTACAAAAAGAAGAGACAGGATGTTATCTCTTTGGCTCTTCATTGTCACAGGAAATGTTCCAGAAGCGAAGTTTCCAGAAGACGCTAGAAAGATTCCAGAAAAATCTTGTATATGGGAGTGTCTGATCAGCCAATAAAACGACGTCGAAGGTCCCATAGTATCACGGGGTCACGACAGGGAGGAGAGCATCCCTGGACTCTGGACTGAAAAAGCCAGTAGTTGCTTGGACACAGTACACCAGGAGTGATTGCTTGTAGAGTGATGATGGAATCGAATGTGAATCTAAGAAGAGTGTCCTCGCTGGCCGAAGAAAAAAAATGGCCAGGCAGACACCGTAGTGATGCAGTAAATAATTATTCTGGATGGAAAACCATGCGAGCTGTAAATGTGTGAGCCACTCACAAATATTAATTTACGATATAAAATGCTGGTTACCAAAATTATTTTTCCATTAACTCTAACTAATCTAAAAGTCTTAAATTCTATTCACGTGGACAATCCACCACAAAATTTTGTATACTCTTAAAATATTTATTTTGATTCAATGCTTATATTAATTAATCTAAACATAGATTGTTAGAAAATAGATTTATTAGCGATAAGCAATTTAAAATAAGAAAATGTTAGCTGATAGCACGTTCTCACCATTTTCCGATGATAGCAGAATCTAATTTAATCTACTTATGTAATAAAAAAAAATAATAATGTTAATTAATGATTGAAATCTAAAATGAAAATTATTCGGTAGTAATTGTTAAAAAAAATTATGTGAAAATTATAGTGTTACATGTGATTAAAATTTTACTATTAAATATGATTTAAAAGAGATTCTAGACTCTGTCTCATTTTACATGAAAAGTGTCTATTTTTATTTATTATATTTTAGGGAATTTTATGCTCTTCAATCTAATTTTATTTCAGGTGCGCGTTTTGTTACTTAAATGAATATATGTTGTCTTCTAAGATATAATTATTTTTTTACTTTATACCTCTAACTTCCATTTTTAATTTTAAAATGCTTTCTTTTCCTTTTCTTTCTTGTTTACCTTTATTTAACCTTTCAGGGTTCATTTTACGCATTTATTTAATTGAGTACTCGAAATAATTCAGTAAGATTGAGAGTACTTTAAATAATGCGTTCCCGCGGTTATTGCCAAAATTATTCTCTTCCTATTTTATTAATTTTAATATTACCTCATTTTGTCATTTTCACAACGCATGACAAGGTAATATTTCTATCCCTTTTGTACTAACCCTATTACTTTCACGCGACCTTGTGCATGTTTGTGATGATCAAAAAATCGCCACAACATGCCGACCTTTATTTTAAATGTTATCGATGTTTGGCATTTAGCCAAGAATCTCGGAAAAATCGCGTTTTTCGCAAATATGTTACAAAAAAATACCGTCAAATTTCGTCAATCGATCGCGGAAAAAATTCGTAATTTTGTCAAAGGATCGTGAAAAAATGAGAATTTCTCCAACAGATCGCGGGAAAACTCGGATTTCTTAAAAAGGCGCGAATTTCTAAAAAGACAGCGATAAAACGCGAATTTACTCAAAGGATCACGAAAAAACGCGAATTTCGTTAAAGATCGAGAAAAAAAGCAGATTTCCTCAAAAGATCGCATAAAACGCGAATTTCTTCAAAAGATCGCGAAAAGCACGCGAATTTCCTCAAAGGATCGCGAAAAACACACGGTTTTCACCAAAAGATCGCGAAAAAAACGTTAGTTTCGTCAAACGATCGAAATAAAACGCGAATTCCATTAGAAGATCTCGAAAAAAACGCGAATTTTCCCAGAGGATCGCGAAAAGCACGTGAATTTCCCCAGAGGATCGCGAAAAGCACGTGAATTTCCCCAGAGGATCGCGAAAAACACGTGAAATTCCTCAAAAGATCGCGAAAAACACGCGTGAATTCCCTCAAAAGATCGCGAAAAATATGTGAATTTTATCAAAGGATCGCGAAAAACACGCGGTTTCCATCAAAAGATCGCGAAAAAAAAGTCAGATTCATTAAACAATTAAAATAAAACGCGAATTCTATTAAAAGATCGCGAAAAAAGCGAATTTTCCCAGAAGATCGTGAAAGAAACTCGAATTTCATCATAAGATCGCAAAAAAATGCGAATTCGTTAAAATTTCACCTTCAAAGAAAGAGATTACCGTTGTTCTAAAAGAATAAATTCAAAACTTGTTATATTTTTTCTTGTATGTTGCATTTAACATTTTTTTTGCCTTTTAAAATTTTCTTTAAGATGTATCAAGTATGTGATATACATAAGTGTTTGGGGTTTGACTAATCTCTATTTATATCACCTAGGGGTGATTTTAGTCCGAATTTTCCGAAAATGTAAGGCATTCATTTTCGAAAATTTTTAAAACTCGGTCACCAATCCGAAAATTCGGACATATGGTCGCCAAAAAAAATAAATTTTGTCAATCGTCTGCAGAAAAATTGCCAATTTCATCAAAGGATCGCGGGGAAAACGCAAATTTCGTCAAATAATCACGAAAACCCCCGCAAATTTCGTGAAAAAACTCACAAATTTCGTCAAAAGATCGCGAAAAAACCCGCAAATTTTGTCGAAAGATCCCGAAAAGCGAAAAATTTCGTCAAAAGATCGCGAAAAAAACCACAAATTTCGTCAAAAGATCGCGAATTTTGTCAAAGAGCCGCGGAGAAAACGCATAGCTAGTGTCGGGAGTGGATTTCCCTCTCCCCCCTCTGGTGTAACTTTTCAGAAGATTTGCTGTGAATTTCAGATTTTTTTTTCTTCTCAGAATCATCCCTGTAACATGACCATTGGTCACTGCATAAAAAAGTAGATTGTCAATTTTTTATTTAAACTTATGAAATCAATAAGCAATAATATTGTGAATACCGTGCTATTTCAGCACTAGCAATTAGATTCTAATAGAGTAAAATTTGTTTTTGAAATGTTTTTCTCGCCAAATTGGGAATTAAAAATTGGAGTGTGCACATAACGATGCAGCATATAAAAATATCGATTAAAAAAAAAAAGACAAATCCTTAAAATTTTTTGGACTCCTTGGATTTTTTGGGTACTCCTTGGATTTTTTCTTCCCAACTCTGTATGAACCCTGGTTATACATCTACAACCCTGTACACATTAAGGTACCATTTGATTATCCCACCCACCAAAAAATTGTCATCAAACCAAGATTAAATGCTAATAATGGATGATCGTAAATGTCACATTCACTGGACATTAAACATGATACAAGTGTCTGTTATGTCATCAAGTGATTTTTAATTCTACTTTTGTTTGTTTTTTATTAATGTTTTACTAATTTATTTTTTCTTTCGTTATTTAAAATGAAATTGTGTAAATTTGTATAATTTGGTGTAATTGGTCAACGGGATAATCAAGTAGCACCCAGTTTAATAACACGCTGATAATTACTCCTCACATTAGCCATATTGCTCTTAACCTTTTCTTTCATTAAATTTGTGTTGAAATAAAGATTTCTTTTATAAAGCCTTGAAACAAATGATAAACGTTTTGTGCTATGTATGCTTTTCTTTACATTGGTTTTTACATATTTTTAATACATCATATCAGTTTTTCAAATACTCTGGGAGAAATTTTAATTTTGAAATGTAACCCCCTTTTGCTGCTGCAGTGTATATACAAATCTACATTTTTTGGCTGATTTGCATGATATAACTTGATATAAGGGCTGTGCATATATAATCATTTTAGGTTGGGGGAGAAGCCTGACACTTTGTTGTCATATTTCTCGAGAAAAGGGTATTGTTTTTTGAAATTGTTATTTATTTATCCAAACAATATTTTTTTTTCTTTACATCAAAATAGTCATACCTTTTAAATAGCAACTATCTCTTTTAGATGTTAATTGATATAAAGTTATTTAAATGTAAAATCATATCTTTATATCGCTGCAAACATACAAAAGTAAAAAGAACCCCCGTTTAAAGTAATTGTTGAACACTTAAATCAAAAAGAAAAATAGTCTCTGCCCTCCTGGACACCCGTTTAAGGTAATTTTTGCACACAAAAAGAAAAAGTTTATTTTATTTAAATAACTGTTTGTCAATTTATCAACTGTGCCTAACTAACAAAAAATAGTTTTTCTCAAAGAACTATTATTATAGTAATAAAATACAGTCAAGGATCTGTGGTACGGATGTCATATTCACCCCATATTGGCACGATTGTTTTTCGACGCCGATTTGGCTAAAACATCAACAGCATAAACAACAACATCCGGGTTACCATATCAAGCAAAATAACAACACTTTGGCGCCGGTTAAGTATACATTGCGTATATGACATTGGCATCAGAAAAAAATCGCGCGAATATGACATCTCTGCCGGATCTATAATTCGCATTGCTTAATGAATTTAAACAAATTTACAAATTCTGGGTCCAAAAATGATTTTTTAAAAGAAATATCTAAAAATTTAAATATAAAAGTAAATAACAATCAACTTTTTAATAAAAGAATTTGAAAAATGCATTTTTTGAGATAGCATATTAAATTATTATATTTTCCATTTTTATTTTCATGTTATACTGAATAGGGAATTAAAACAGTGCCCAGAAAAAAGAAAATGATATAATCTGTAATACCCTCTAATTTGCACAACCCTTGGTCCCAACTTGTGCAGATTAAAGAACCTTGCCTGTACAGTAATGTCTCATCAGAAGGAAGTGCTGGGGATTTTTAAAAAGTTCTGCTTTAGACACATATTAATTTAAGCATGTTTAATGTTATGGTATTATTTTCATCGGGGTTTGTGATATTCTTTCATTAGTACAGGATTTTGGTAAAGACAGTCTTTTCATTACATACAAAAATTTCATGGCTCTGGTGAAAGAAATACCATATAATTATATTTGCTGAGTGAAATCTGTCTAAAATGAAAATTTCCCTTCGTCCCTAGCGATTTTGTCTTAACAAGTTTTAGTACATTAGTTTTCTATTAACTTAACAATTAATAATGAACTTTAAAGTAAAATAAATCTGTGAAAACACAACAAACATAATCTGTAAAAACTTTCAAAACATTTTTCAGAGTTTCAAATGTGCCATCAGATTTATTTTAAGAAACATCTACAGTACACATTCAATTTGTCAATGTTAATTAATATTAAAAGAATGCTTAATTTTTTAGAGCAGTGATAAGTGCTGTAAAGGAAAAGCTAAAAAGCTGACATTTTATGACTTGTGAATATTGCTAATGAATATTAATATATGCTCAATTTCTTGAATTATATAATTTAAGTATTGATTTTACATTAGTATTTAATTAGTTTTGTAATTTGATAAATTCTAATACAGTAAAATAAAGAAATAACAAGAAATTTAAATATAATACAATTTCTGTGTGTCATGCTTTTATTATTAATAATAAAAAAACGCATCCTGGTTTGACATTACAGCCTAGTATATTAAAATACGGTTATATATATATATATATATATATATATATATATATATATAATACATATATACAATAGGCGTTACGATTGGAACATTTAATAAATTATGGAAGTTTCCGTTCACAATATGTCAATCAATCATTATATTTTTTGTAACTACAAATTTTCACTTACTTCATAATAAATAATCTTGAGTGAAAAATCATTTTTTTATTATATGATTATAGCTGCTAATGGAACCGTTTTATCCACTGTATATTTAATAAATATTTAGGTGATAACTTGTAACACTGATTTTATTAATATTCTTAAATACATTATCTTATATAATGTTTTTTCTAAGTTATTATCCTGGTTAATAGCTTCTTCTTTACAATTTTAGTATGTCAACAAAAGTATACGAGGCTGCCAGAAAATCACCAAGAAAATCACCAAATCTCCCGCTCTATTAGCGGTGATGACGTCAAAAACATGGAAAAATATGGACATCACATGACTCGTTGCCACCTAATGAATTGGTTTATTAATGCATATAAATGAATTCGAACTTTGATAAATAAAATTCTGTTCTTAAAACAAACAAAAAAGGTAACCAACGCTGTCGCTGCTATAGATTAATTTTTTGTGACAGAGGTGCAGTATTGAATTTAGACGTTTTTCTCTGGGATGGATTTGTGCGGCTATGGAGGGGGGGGGGGGGGTCGTGTTAATTATTATGCTGATTGGTTGGCTAAGCCAGGACCAATTGTTAAAGGTTGATAATTGAAAATCAACTTGAAAAGTAAAACATGCATTCATAGAATGCGATGGATGGTTGGTTGGATAAGCTCAGAGTTAATTCAAGCTTGACTTAAAAAACTAATCTGAAAGTGTTTAAAGTTGCAATGTTTTAATTAAACTTAATGGTGCTTTACTCCAACCTACAGGAAATTTCAGTTACAAGAGTCCAATAAAATCTTGCATATAGTAGATCTGAGACATTGCGTTGTGTTTTCTTAAAAAAATATATATCCAGTGGCAATAACTAGAACTAGGTTACTGGGAAGTTTTACTTTCATGAACTTGTGTTGTGACAATTGATAAAAACAAAATGATTGGAGATTAAAAGTTCATTCGAACATTCATATTTATTGAAATTTCAATAATCCAATATGTATGTTAGGCATCATGGTAGGACTAATTTACGAGAGAGACTAAATTCAAAATATATCGGCTCCACTGCTGCTGAATACTAAGGTTATCGACATGTAATTTAGTCAACAAAAAAATAAGATATTAGACAGCAGGGAAGAACCTATTTATATAGAACTTGGAAAGGCATCACAAAAAACAAACTATACAATGATACTTTTAAAGACGGTTAACATATCACCTTTTCCCATAGTCATCTTCATTGTCAATGAGTGTCCATCATGCATAGCGACATCCCAAATGCATGCTCTAAAGATATCGGGCACTGGAAACACATCTCTGCATACTGCAAGACTCCCCTTCTTTTGCTCCCCTGCACTAGTGAAACCCGCAGGCATAATTTTTTTTTCCAAGGGAGTTCGTCGATCGGAACTGTAGCTCGTAACCTCATTGGTTCTTGCCTTTGGCAGTGTCATAGTCTATATTGGCGATAATAACATTTGGCGAAGAGTACTTCTGGGGGTTTTGTATGAATTCTATTTTAAGCTGAATCGGTTTGAATGCATACTAGCGTTGAGGTATGGCATTTGTCTGTAAATCTGAGTACTTGAGTTCGAATCCAAGCATGCGGGAAGTTGTTTAAATTTTTCAATGGTTAATTAAATTATAAAAAATATTTTTTAATATTTAATTATTAACATAATATTATTAATTAATCCATTATTATATAATATAATTATGTGATAATATTAATATAATAATGTTATTTATATTTAAAAAAATTACCATTTGTGATTAAAACTATATGCATTTTGTTTTTAAAGCTGCAGTTAGAGAATATTAATATTTATATTTTAAAATTATAATAATTTTTTTAAATATAATTAATAATATTAAAATAATTAATATTATTAATTAATTATTATATAATATATTTATGTAATAATATTAATATAACTATTATTATTATTAATTATTATATAACATAATTATATAATAATATTAATATTGTTGTATTACTTATATTCTTTAAAAATTGTCGTTTATGATTAAAACTATCTGCATTTTGTTTTTCAAGCTGCAGTCCTAGGGAGAATATTGCTATTTATATTAAAAATATTGTAATATTTTTTTAAATATAAATAACAATGCTATATTATTATATAATTAATAATATTATATAATTACTAATAATATTAAAATAATTAATATTATTAATTAATTATTATATAATATAATTAAATAATAATATTAATATAACTATTATTAGTATTAATTATTATATAATATAATTATGTAATAATATTAATACAATTGTATTATTTATATTCTTTAAAAATTGTCATTTGTGATTAACACTATATATACATTTGGTATTTCAAGCTGCAGTTCCAGGGAGAATATTACTATTTATATCAAAAATATTGTAATATTTTTTTAATATAAATAATATAATATTATTATATAATTATTAATATGATATGTTATAATATAAAATTAATTATTATTATTATTAATTAATTATATTATATAATTATACAATAACATTAATATAATTATATTATATTATTTATATTAAAATATATATATAATTTTTTAAAATATAAATAACATTTTTATATTATTATATAATTTATTAATTATTATATAATAATATTAATATAAGTATATTATTTATATCTTTTTTTAAATGCTATTTGTGATAAACATAAAAGAAACTATATATATTTTATTTTTCAACCAGCAGTTCCAGGAAGAATTTGCAGTTTTAATCCATAAAAATCCTTAAAATCCAAAATCCGGGAGGGGGGGGGGGGTGGGTGAAGAAGAGGTTGGATTTCCTAACAATCCCATGAATTTGTAACTGTATGCTCTTATACCTTTATGGAATATAGTTCAAAATTATACATTACATAGAACGAAAAAAGGAAAAAAATTACTTGTCTTTATTTTTTATTTATTTTTGTCTTTGCTACTTAAATGTCATTTTAGTTGAAATTTTACACTTTAGTGTGTAATGTTAGTTTCTGGTGCAAATAAATTACAGTTTCGCAGTAGCATTAATTTGGTATGTATGTGTGTATGAATGTGTGTGCGGGGGGGGGGGGATGAGTTCTGTCTTTCATTTGACAAACAATCATTATAAAATATAGCGGCACAGTTAATATATATTTTTTTTTTTACTGGAAGAAGTTATATACTTTGAACAATCATTATTAATACAAAGTGGAAAAACGAAAAAAAAAAAAAGTTGTTGATTATGTGTAAAAATATTTTGTAATGAATACGTCAAATTTAAAAACAACGTAAAGAAAAACCCAAATATTTAGGATTAACAGCATTCAGTCTAAAGATTTAGCATTTATTTAAAATAAGCTAACTGTATAATATAAATTTAGTTATAATTAGCATATAGTCTAAATATGTATTATTATTTATTTAAAATAGTCTAATCAAATTGTATAATATAAATGAAAAAAAATACATGAACATTTTATAATTATTAATATTTAATAATAATATTTATTAAGTCAATATAATAAATGCATAGTAATAATTTTTATTAATAAATTAATATTGATTAAGATATATTAAATAATATAATAATAATAATATAAAAGCAGAAACAAATATTCTGTGCAATTAGTTATAAATAATCTGCATTTACAAATATAATATCAAATTCGTATAATATACATTTGTATTAGAAGGAAATATTTAATAAATAATAACAAAATTTAAGTATACTTAGTTACAAAATATATAACGTTTAAGAAAATTAATAATAATAATAATAATAAACTGAAGGCAAATATTACTAAATTTGTATTTATAAATATACAAAATACATTAAATAGCATTTCTTCTAAAACCAAATTAACCCCCAATATTGCCTAAGTACATTCATTAAAAAGAAATTAAATAAATAATTTTATTACAAAGAGCGATTTTTTTTTTTTTTTAAGAAAAAGAAAAAAGAAATCTTTCATTCGTCTTTATTTAATAAACCAAAATTAATATTAAGTATATACTTGGATATAAAAATATAGCGATCAAAAAATTAATTAAAAATGTATTGAAGAGACATATTTCTAAATCATTATTTATAATTATACAAAATGCATTGAATAACATTCAACAGATTACCATTATGTTATAAAAAAACGCATTTTTGCTTTATTTTGTTTGTAATGTAGTTTCTCAAAACAAGTGCAAAGTCGCCAAAACTGGTTGAACAACATGCCTGACACTGGGTAACCAACAACCAATAAGATTGCGAGCTTCGGCTCGGAACGACGAACTCCCTTGGAAAAAAAAATTATGCAACCCGCAGACAATAAGCACGGCAAGGGTTGCCAAAACAAAAAGGCAAACCGCCACAACGCGCGCCAAGGAATTAATGAAAAGCCATGGAGAATACGGGAAACGCTAAACCCCGCAGGCTAATACGCCAAACATGGCAGACAGACTGCGCGAAGTGAAAGTCAAAGTAGGTAAAACGGGAGATCGCAAGAATTGCGAAAGGAACGACTCACCTGGGTGATAACTGGTAAGACCAAGGGGATTGGTGGACAAAAGGTATGCCTAGCATGAGTTCAAACGAACTCAAGGCGCAAAACTGAATAAAGGGGGGAAAACCAAGGTATGTAGGTCGTGACTACGACATACACCAGGACAACGGAGAAAAAAAAAATGGATGAATGAGTGAAGGCAATACCTACACTCATGAAGAGCTTTTTTTTTTTTTACTTCAACGGTAACCCAAAATAAGGGGGGAGCGATCCACCACAATGCCTTTACATTAACTTGAAAAAATTAAAGTACATAAAATTCTGTGTTTAACTGTAACAGTGACATCTTGAGACAGAGTACAAGTTGTGTGGAACTGACCACACAACACCTGCACGCGAAAAGAAACTCATTAAGAAAACCGGATGCAGTAGTAAGTTAGTGCAACACTGGTTGACACCTGTAAGTGAACACAGAAATGCTACTATAATACTGTATAACAAAATAAAAGCATCATTAGTATTTACTCTATATATATCTTTTTAAGAACAAAAAAAATATATATAAGTCCAGAATATATATATTTTAACATATGTGATTATTAAAGATATAAATGTTATTAAGTATATATACATGGTAATTTAAAACCAAGTAGTCTTTAATAGCTATCAAAAAGAAACGATAATATTGGCATTCACAATGAAGGTAGTAATAAAGTTATCTAACAAATTTTGGACTGGTGCACCATATAAAAAAAATAACTTTCCACAAGAAAACTCATAAACCTAAAATTTATGCAGAATGCCAAAAGGGAAATGCTGAAAATGGCCGAAAACTGAAAAGTGCCTAGGACTGAATTTAGATGATCATGATCATAACATAAAATATAAACCCTTTAAAACACGAAACAATACTACTTATACCTCATGATAAAACAAAAAAAACAACACTCTGTACAGATATAAAAGAATAAAGTTATACTACCATAAGGCACAGTCAAGTTAATGGACTAAATCAGATGCATAGTATGTAACAACATACCGGTTGTCAGCAAATACAGGAATGAGATGCCTAAAATTACAATATGACATTACAATTCAAAATTTACTATAGTATTTAGTTATATTAAAAAACAACAAACACAAATGAATGAACGAAGTGTCATCCTGCAAACAGAGAGGTTTCACATTAGTAAGTGAGCTTAGCAAAACCATAAATTTTAAAACAGGAAAAGTTATTTACAAAGTAAAATTTTCCTACAGAAACTTGCAGGGATGGCATACAAAATGCCATTAAAATAATACTCAATTTTTGTAGACATAGAAAATAAGACGCATCTTACACAAAGCCGCTTTACATCTTCCCTTTAATGCCAAATGAATTTTTACGTAAAGGACGTCATCTAGCAGATTTTTTTTCCTAGACCAACTAGTTAAGAAGACAGACATGCCAACCGACACCTTATAATTAATTACCTTTTAACATTAAATTGATATAGTAATTTGTTTTGTTACAAGCAGTACCTCAAGCAAAACTCACTAAAGCATAAGTCCAGCAATGCAATCCCGAATATGCGACTTCTTAAAATATTAATGAGATTTTAAATACAATACGTAAATTAGAATTACAAATTTTAACCACTTAAATTTACACTTAATAAAAAAAATTATAATTGAGAACCAAAATTAACAATACTGCAAATAAATCAAAAGCTTTAAGTAAAACACAGAGGTTAAGGAAAAAATAAAGTTTGTTGATACTTAATCACAGAGTCCTACAAGGAGAATGCGGAAGACATCCAAGAAGCGCCTCTCGGGCCAGTGAGGAGCACCCCAAACATGTCAGAGCAACACCAGCGTGTAGAATGGTGGCCGGCCGTTCCACACACAGGTGGAAACTGTAAGACAGGTCTGTAAAGGATAATAGATTAATAATAAAAAAGTCACACTGAGGTTTGGTTTTTTTTACGTTTTTGTCGAAGAGCATAATCAGACTGGACATTTGTATTCAAAGGGTTTGACACCCTAGAATTCTGACGAGGAGTGCTAGGTTGTACCTGAGCAGAAGCAGTGGGGGTAACTGGTTGAACTTGGTGAGGATTTGTAGACTTAGTTAATTTCTGTTTGCGCTTATGTAATTTTTCGATCCGATCAGTATGTACAAGGAGCGGTGAAGCTTGGGTATCGTCTTGAGACTTAATCTGAAGTAGGGCTGGAGAAATGATTTTCTGTACAGTATATGGACCCTGAATTTTCTTTCAAACACACTAGGGAACTTTACATAAACCGTATCACCCACTTCAATTTTTGAGAACTTTCTGTTAAGACGAGATTCAGCATACAAGTCCTGACGAATATTTTCATTATTTGTGTATGCATATGAGTAGATTTTATCGAGACTCTTTGCAATATTTGCAACTTCTTTATTACCACTAATTTGCCATGTCGGATCACTTTTGTAGTTATAATATATATCACTTATCTCTCGACCAAAGTGTAAAAAATTTGGTGAGAATTTAGTTGCTGGATGAACGGTCGAATTGTAAATCGACTGATGTATCTTTACAGCAGTGAAAATATCAAAACCTTGAGAAGCCATGGTTGTTATGGACGACTTAATTTGGGTGTTCACTCTTTCAGAAATTCCATTGGCTTGGAGGTGCAAAATAGATGTGTGTTTGAGATGAATACCTAGCAATTTACTTAAGGAGTGCAGCAAATCACTGGTAAATTGACTACCCTGATCACTCAAGAAGATTTCGGGTCTTCCGTGCGTGGCAATATAGTGCAACAGAACTTTAGAAACAGCTTGAGCAGTGATGTTGTTCAAAAGATATATTTCAGTATATCTTGAAAAATGATCGGTAACAGTAAGTAGATGTGAACCCTTAATGGGACCAAGAATGTCCATAGAAACTTTCTGATTAGGGGCCGTTGGAACAGGAGCTGGCAAAAATGGCACCTTGTTTTTATGATGTTTATGTAACATGCATGTCTCGCATGATTTGACAAAATTATACGCATCAGAAACAAAGTGCTGCCAAGTAAAGCGTTTCCATAAATTCTGCAAAGTCTTATGGATACCAGCGTGCAAAATGTGAGCAATGGTAAGAGCTTTTCGTTGGAGAGAGGGTGGAAGTACTGCTCTATGCAAATCCGTATTTTCATACGAATAATTTTTGAAAAAGCAAAGAAATTCGCTCACAGGATGAAGATAGTATCCCTTAAGTTTTTTGCCCTTCTTGCTCCTATGCAAATCCTGAATAATTTGCTTTAGTTTAATATCCGCCAACTGTTCTTTTAGAATAGTTTCGTCTAGGATTTCTAAAATAGGGTTTTGAGTATTTGCTTGATCAATGGCGTTCACAAAGTGATCGGAGCCTTGGCTAACATTTTGAAAGTTATCCTGCGATGCCAAAAATTGTGATTGAATATCATTATGTAAATCATTTTTGCTATTAACAACTGGTAAAGGTTCCGGCGATGTAAGAAGCTCTGGATTAGTGGTGAGATCCTAAGTTAGCGGACTAGTCGGACAACGACTAAGATAATCAGCTAACACATTTTGTTTTCCTGGGATATGTTCAAAATTGAATGTATACTGGGACAGCTCCATGAGCCATCTTGTCACATCAACTGGTGAACTTGACTTTTTATATTGATTAAGAGGCTTGGCATCAGAAAATACTGTGAATTGTTTATTAAACAAGTAATATTTGAATGACGTAATTCCTTTATATATCGCATATAACTCTAATTTAATAGGAGGAAATTTCTTTTCGGATTCGGTAAGTAATTTAGAATAATATGACACAGGAAGTAGTATGCCATTTCTTCTTTGCATCAGAATTGCAGAGATGGCCTGCTTAGATGCGTCAGTATTGACGAAAAACTTTTCATCCCAATTTGGTAGATGTAACACAGGTTTCTGAAAAAAAACTTTCTGAAGTGACTGGAAGGCAGTTTGTTGTTGTTCACTCCATTCAAACTTTATTTTTGGTTTAGTTACATGTATAAGTGGAGCGACGAGATCAGAAAATGAAGGGATAAGAGCACGGTAGAACGAGCAAAGTCCAACAAAACCCTTAGTCTGTCTCTTCGTTTTTGGAGTTGGAAACTCAATTATTTTAGAAATGTTACTCTCAATAGGGGAAACTTTATGGTCTTTAATGTTAAATCCCAGAAAATTTATGTCAGTTTGAAAAAATGAAAATTTTTCCGGAGAAAGTGTAACATTGTTCTTTATGAAAACATCTGTTATTTTATTCAATTGGTCTAACATTTCTTGAAACGAATTTACACCGACCACCATATCATCCTGATATGAAAAACAAGAGTCAACGCCAGATTGCTGGATGAGAGTGTCAATCAGTTCCTGAAGCGTAGAAGCAGCTGTTTTTAAACCAAAGACCAGAACTTTAAATGTAAAAACTCCCCAAGGGGTAATAAATGACAGTTTATTCTGCAACTCATTCGGAACAGCAATTTGCCCATATGCTGAAGAAGGTCTAAGGTGGTAAAATACTTATACTTAAACAATTGTAGCAACAAGTTCAAAATTTTAGGGAGGGGGTACGAAGATGGAATAATTATGGCGTTAAGTAACCTTAGATCCAAAGCAAGCCTATACTTTTGAGGTTGTGAAGGATGCGTTCTTTTCTTTTTCACCAACAACATGGGACATGCCCACGAAGAATTTGCCCGCTTAATCATGTTTGCTTTTAACATATCCTGAATTTGGTCTAGGGCTTCCTGTTCTAGTGCTTGAGGGACCGGAAAAGGAAGTGCTTTAATAGGATGAGAATTAAGCAAATCAATGTGAGGTGAAACTAAGTCAGTTTTCCCAATGGTGTCTAATGATTTAGAAAACGCCTGAGCTTTACTACATAAAAGTTTAACCAACTCTTCACGTTGTTCCTGAGTAAGATGTCCCAGCTTAAAGTCATCAGGCGAAAGTTCTTTAATTCACTTATTAATAACCTCATCAGAAGGGACAATTAAGTTACATTGATGTTGTTCCTCGTCAAAAGAATAATTCTGAATATCTTCATCGGTTACGTTATACAAAGTACCCAATTTAGCATTTTTATTCAGATGAACATCTTTATCTGACATGTTTTCAAGAACGATGACAAAAGCATTTTTTTAAAGATGCGACAACGAGTGTAGCGATTCATGACCTATAATTTTTGAGTTCTTAACTGTTGGCCTGAAAAGAAAATATTCACTTGGCTCAACTGAAAATTTAGCACGAACATAGGCACACGACTTCTTGGGAATCCTAACTTTTCTAAAGTTTTGAACAACTATTTCAGGATCAAGTTCAGACAATTTATCACCACCCGATTCATTGTCATCCCGTACAGACACCGTGGTACAGTCAGTGACATCACTTGACAAGGAAGTGTTGTTGATATGACAACTGTACTCTTTTTTGAGAATCTTTGATGAATGGAATGACTAAATCTTGCAGCAAAGCAGAATTAAACGCGGGTGTGATAGACATGTTATATTTTTGCATAAAGTCGTACCCCAAAATAATTCGAAAGTCATTACCAATATTGGCAATATAAAAGTTGTGTTTAAAGAAAAGATTGTCAATTTTAAATGACAACATAATACATCCCTTAAATTCTACTATCGAATTAATTGTAGATATATTTACTTTATTAGATAAATACTGGAAATTAATTCTATCCTTTATTGACTTAAATTGCCCATCATCAATCAAAGATAATGTTGATCCACTGTCCAGGAGGATGGGGACTTTAACCTTATTTAAATTCAACTGGATACATGGTAGTCTTGCCCTAGTATGAAATGTACTACAGATACGATTGTCAGTATTTACTATAGTCTCACTGTTATTTATAAATCTGTCCTCGGTTTGAGATAGGCTATTTGAATAGGCAGGATTATCAGTTTGAATTACCTTATTGAATACCGGCTTCTTTATATGTAGAGAGATCGGAGCGCGGTTACCTCCGTCTCTCTGAATAGTTTTAAATTATAACGAGTTTTTTTTAGGAGACTTTGGTTTAGACTGACAATCTATTATCTTTAACTTTGTTACTATTTATACAGCTATTTTCTATCAGTGCCTGAAATTTAAAGCAATCTTTCATAACATGGCCTCTGGTTGCACAAAATGAACACGTGTCAAGCTTTGCACTACGCAATCTTTTCCTAGAATTGCTATTTCTTTGACTAAAATTTTGTTGGTGTTTCTGCTTTTTTTCCTGAAAAACTTTACTAGGACTAGGTTGAAATCCCTTATCCTGCATATGGCTTAAGGCCCTACTTCAGTAACGCTCAGAGATAGAGCGGCTAATGTTATTTCAATGGGAGAAATTTATAACTACTATTTTTTGCATTTTGCTCGAATTTGATATTTTTAGTAGCTTTCAAAAGCTGTACTCTTAAACTATGCAGGCCACTTTAAAAATTTATTTATTTTTTTAAATTTTAAGGCGTTCTAGATGTTTTATTTTTGGTTGATAAAGATTCGCCTTTAGTACCTTATCGCGAAAAATCTGTTGGACATTTTAAGATTTGGTAAAGTGGCATGCATAGTTTAATAATTAAGCTTTCTGAAAATGCTTTTTATTTTGATTTAAAAAAAATTTAAATCTATGCTACATTTATAAAAAGTTGAAACACTTTCATTTTAAACAGACGAAGATGCTCTAAATCCCACCTTTACAAGGTTACCGCCTTAATACAGGGGGGTTTGCAGACAACATGTGTTTAATCAGCGGGAGTCTGTAAACGGGAAAGTCTTCTTATGGTGAGAAGTTTCGCCTGTGGCTATGCTATTTTCTGGACTGGATCATTACCGTCTCAAAGCTTATTGAGACGGTAATGATCTAATCCAATAATAAAGATAAAGATTGTCAAAAAGCATTATTGATTTGGAATTAAAACAGATTTATCATTGTTATTATTTTTTTTACTTACTTTTGAAGTTTAATTTCCGAAATATTTTTTAATTGCGTACAACATCAAAATGAAGAAGTCGCTTTTCTCAAAAGATACTAGAATTAACTTTTTGTCATCCGCACCCGAAAGGAGGGGGGGGGGGTAGAGAAAGAAAATAACAATGGTTGCTAGTGTCATTAAAAATTAATAGATATATGCGGCGAATAAATACATTTGTACTTAAATTTTCTATAATACCATTTTTTTCTATCATTTATCAGGCAATTCTTACTGAATTACTTTAAGTGTTTCTTTCATAAAAATTAAACATTTGTGCTATACAGCAAACTAAAAGATAACTATTGTACAATTCATTATTAAATTGGATTATACAAATTTAAAACTTAGAAATGTGTTTCTCAAACTTTAAAGAAAAATTTCTTTCACTGTTTTACCGAAAATTTCGGCTAATTTTCAGTCATTTAGCAAATACATTCCATTACGGTGAAATCCGCATACACAGATGATATTATTTCTGCTTAGTGTATATGTTGTTTTTCTTTTCTTGTCTTTTTTCCCTTCTGAAAAACAATCGAATAATTTTTAAGGTTATTCTAAACATTTTCATTAAATACAATAAGCATATTTTGTTGCAATTAAAATCAGCAGTGAGTGATGCTAAAAGGCTACTTCAGTCGCGCGAATAAACCCGCTCGCTAATGCTAATCCTATGGAAGATATTTATAAAGATATTTCGCTTGCATTTCAATATTTTTAAATGATTTTTATAGCATTGGATAGCTGAGATCGATCTGTACAAAAGGCCGTTTTTTACATTTTCGATCTCCATTGCAGTATTTTTTATGGGGATGCTACTTAAGTCAAGTGAAAAGACCGTTCGCTAATGCTAATCCTTAGAAGAAACTTATAAAGATATCTCGGTAGCATTTCAATATTTTTAAATGATTTTTATTCCACTGGATAGCTGAGATCGATCTGCACAAAGACCGTTTTTTACATTTTCGATCTTGATTGCAGAAATTTTTATGGTAAGGCTACTTTAGTCAAGCGAAAAGGCCCGTTCTCTAATGCTAATCCTATCAAAGAAACTTATAAAGATATCTCGGTTGAATTTCAATATTTTGAAATGATTTTTATTGCATTGGATAGCTGAGATCGATCTGTACAAAGGCCGTTTTTTATATTTTTGATCTTGATTACAGAATTTTTTATGGGGAGGCTAATTTAATCAAGCGAAAAGACCCGTCCGCTAATGCCAATGCTATAGAAGAAACTTATAAAGATATCTCGATTGCATTTCAATATTTTTAAATGATTTATATTGCATTGGATAGCTGAGATTGATTTCTACAAAGGCCGTTTTTCACTTTTTCGATTTTGACTGCAGAATTTTTTATGAGGATGCTTTCCCTTTCGAAACTGGCTCCGAATATGAAAGTGTCTCCACTAAAAATATCTGTAAACAAAATCTAAAAAGCAGAAAATGTCTTTTGTACAGATCGATCTGAGATAACAAAGCAAAAAAAAAAAAAAAACATTTTAAAATATTGAAATGCAACGGAGAAGAGGCTACTTTAGTCTACCGGAAAGACCCGTTCGCTAATGCTAATCCTATAGAAGAAATTTATAAAGATATCTCGGTTGTATTTCAATATTTTTAAATGAATTTTTCTGCATTGGATAGGTGATATAGATCTGTACAAAGGCCATTTTTTACTTTTTTGATCTTGATTGCAGAATTTATTATGGGGATGCTTTTACTTTCGAAACCGACTCCGAAAATTAAAGTGTCCTTATTAAAAATATTTGTAAACAAAATTGAGAAATCAAAAAATGGCTTTTGTACAGATCGATCTCAGCTACCAGAGCCAAAAAAAAAAATCATTTAATAATATTGAAATGCAACCGAGAACAGGCTACGTCAGTCACGCAAAAAGACCCGCTCAATAAAGCTAGTCCCATGAAAGAAATTTATAAAGATATCTCGGTTGCATTTCAATAGTTTTAAATGATTTTTTTTGCATTGGCTAGCTGGGATCGTTCTGTATAAAGGCTGTTTTTTACTTTTTCGATCTTGATTGCAGAATATTTTATGGGGGTGTTTTCACTTTCGCACCTGCTCCGAAAATGAAAATGTCCTCACTAAAAAGTCTCTAAACAAAATTGAAAAAACAAAAACGGCTTTGTAAACATTATTCTCAGCTATCCAATTCAAAAAACATTTAAAAATATTAAAATGCAACCGAGAATACGCTACGTCAATTCCGCGAAAAGACCCGCTCGCTAAAGCTAGTCGCAGTGGAAGAAATTTAAAAAGATATCTCGGTTGCATTTCAATAATTTTTAATGATTTTTTTGCATACGATAGCTGCGATCGATCTGTACAAAGGCCGTTTTCTACTTTTCCAATCTTGATTGCAGAATTTTTTATTAGGGTGTTTTCAGTTTCGCACCTGTTCCGAAAATGAAAGTGTCCTCACTAAAAATGCCTGTAAACAAAATCGAAAAAACAAAAAACGGCCTTTGTACAGATCGATCTGAGCTATACAATGCAGAAAAAATCATTTAAAAATATTGAAATGCAACGGAGAAGAGGCTACGTCAGTCACACGAAAAGACCCGCTCGTTAATGCTAATCCTATAGAAGAAATTTATAAAGATATCTCGGTTGCATTTCAATATTTTTAAATGGTTTTTTTACAGATGATAGCTGAGATTGGTCTGTACAAAGGCCGTTTTTCACTTTTTCGATTTTGACTGCAGAATGTTTTTATGAGGATGCTTTCCCTTTCGAAACTGGTTCAGAAAATGAAAGTGTCTTCACTAAAAATATCTGTAAACAATATCGAAAAAGCAAAAAATGGTCTTTGTACAGATCGAGCTCAGCTATCAACGCAAAAAAAAAAATCATTTAAAAATATTGAAATGCAACGGAGAAGAGGTTACGTCAGTCACGCGAAAAGACCCGCTCGCTAATGCTAATCCTATAGAAGACATTTATAAAGATATCTCGGTTGAATTTCAATATTTTTAAATGTTTTTTTAGCTTGATCTTGATTGCAGAATTTATTATGGGGACGCTTTTATTTCGAAACCGGTTCCGAAAATTAAAGTGTCCTCACTAAAAATTTCTGTAAACAAAATCGAAAATGCAAAAAAAGGCCTTTGCACAGATCGATCAAGCTGTATGTATAGCTGAGATCGATCTGTACAAAGGCCGTTTTTTGTTTTTTCGATTTTGTTTAGACATTTTTAGTGAGGACACTTTCATTTTCGGAACAGGTTCGAAAGTGAAAACACCCCCATAAAAAATTCTGCAATTAAGATCGAAAAAGTAAAAAGTCCTATCCAATGCAAAAAAAAACAGAAAATCATTTAAAAATATTGAAATGCAACCGAGAACAGGCTACGTCAGTCACTCGAAAAGACCCGCTCGCTAATGCTAATCCTATAGAAGACATTTATAAAGATATCTCGGTTGAATTTCAATATTTTTAAATGTTTTTTTAGCTTGATCTTGATTGCAGAATTTATTATGGGGATGCTTTTTCTTTCGAAACCGGTTCCGAAAATTAAAGTGTCCTCACTAAAAATATCTGTAAACAAAATCGAAAATGCAAAAAATGGCCTTTGCACAGATCGATCTCAGCTATTCAATGCAAAAAAAGAAAAAAAGAAAATCATTTAAAAATATTGAAATGCAACCGAGAACAGGCTACGTCAGTCGCGCGAAAAGACCCGCTCGCTAGAGCTAGTACCATGGAAGAAATTTATAAAGATATCTCGGTATCATTTCAATATTTTTAAAGGATTTTTTTTTTTTTTTTTTACATTGGATAGCTGGGATTGTTCTGTACAAAGGCAGATTTTTACTTTTTCGATCTTGATTGCAGAATTTTTTATGGGGGTGTTTTCACTTTCGCACCTGTTCCGAAAATGAAAGTGTCCTCACTAAAAATGTCTGTAAACAAAATCGAAAAAACAAAAAACGGCCTTTGTACAGATCGATCTCAGCTATCTAATGCAAAAAAAAAAAAGAAAGAAAATCATTCAAAAATATTGAAATTCAACCGAGAACTCGCTACGCCAGTCAAGCAAAAAGACCCGCTCGCTAAAGCTAGTCCAATGGAAGAAATTTATAAAGATATCTCGGTTGCATTTCAATATTTTTAAATGATTTTTGCATTGGATAGCTGAGATTGATCTGTACAAAGGCCGTTTTTCACTTTTTCGATTTTGACTACAGAATTTTTTTATGAGGATGCTTTCCCATTCGAAACTGTTTCTGAAAATGAAAGTGTCTTCACTAAAAATATCTGTAAGCAAAATCGAAAAGCAAAAAATAGTCTTTGTACAGATCGATCTCAGCTATCAACGCAAAAAAAATCTTTTAGAGATATTGAAATGCAACGGAGAAGAGGCTACGTCAGTCACACGAACAGACCCGCTCGCCTATAGAGAAATTTATAAAGATATCTCGGTTGCATTTCAACATTTTTAAATGATTTTTTTGCATTGGATAGCTGAGATTGGTCTGTACAAAGGCCGTTTTTCATTTTTTCGATTTTGACTGCAGAATTTTTTTATGAGGATGCTTTCCTTTTCGAAACTGGTTCCGGAAATGAAAGTGTCTTCACTAAAAATATCTGTAAACAAAATCTAAAAAGCAAAAAATGGTCTTTGTGCAGTAGATCTCAGCTATCAACGCAAAAAAAAAACATTTAAAAATATGGAAATGCAACGGAGAAGAGGCTACGTCAGTCACGCGAAAAAACCCGCTGACTAATGCTAATCCTATAAAAGAAATTTATAAAGATATCTCGGTTGCATTTCAATATTTTTAAATGTTTTTTATGCATTGTATAGCTGAGATCGATCTGTACAAAGGCCATATTTTACTTTTTCGTTCTTGATTGAAGAATTTTTTATGGGGGTGTTTTCACTTTCGCAACTGTTTCGAAAATGAAATTGTCCTCACTAAAAATATGTGTAAACAAAATCGAAAAAGCAAAAAATGGCCTTTGCACAGATCGATCTCAGCTATTCAATGCAAAAAAAAAAGAAAATCATTTAAAAATATTGAAATGCAACCGAGAACAGACTACATCAGTCACGCGAAAAGACCCGCTCGCTAGAGCTAGTACCATGGAAGAAATTTATAAAGATATCTCGGTTGCATTTCGATATTTTTAATTTTTTTTTTTTTTTTTTTTTTTTTGCATTGGATACTTGAGATTGATCTGTGCAAATGCCGTTTTTAACGTTTTCGATTTACTGCAGAATTTTTTTATGAGGATGCTTTCCCTTTCGAAACTGGTTCCGAAAATGAAACTGTCTTCACTAAAAATATCTATAAACAAAATCGTAAAAGCAATAAATGGCTTTTGTACAGATCGCTCTCAGCTATCAATGTAAAAAAAAAAAAAAAAACATGTAAAAATATTGAAATGCAACAGAGAAGAGGCTACTTTAGTCTACCGAAAAGGCCCGTTCGCTAATGCTAATCCTGTAGAAGAAATTTATAAAGATATATTGGTTGCATTTCAATATTTTTAAATGATTTTTTTTGCATAGGATAGCTGAGATCAATCTGTACAAGGGCCGCTTTTTACTTTTTCGATCCTAACTGCAGAATATTTTATGGGGTGTTTTCACTTTCGAAACCTGTTCAAAAAATTAATTTTAAAAGTAATATTGATTTGGAATTAAAACAGATTTATAATCTTTTTTTTTCTTTCTCACTGCTGAAGTATCATTCCAGATAGAATTTTTTATTCCGTAAACGTCAAAAGGCAAAAGTCTCTCATTCTATAGAAATATGTCATTCGCACTCGGCAAAGAGGGGGGGGGGGGGGAGGAGGGAAGAAAATAATAATTGACTAGTGTCATTAAAAATGAATAGATATATGCGGCGAAAAAATATATTTGTATTTAAATTTTCTATATCTTTTTTTATAATTGATAAGGTAATTCTTGCGGAATTTGTTTCTTTCACAAATATTAAACGTTTTTTATATAGTAAACAAAAAAATAACTACGGTACAGTTTCATTATTAAATTGCACTAGTTTAAAACTGAGAAATCTGTTTCCGAAACTTTTAAGAAAGATTTCTTTGAGTGTTTTACCGAAAATTTCGGGCCCCACATGCGGCCGAGAGGTTGTGCTGTCGAAGCTGGTAGACAGGAGGTATTTGACCCCAATCGCACCCGTGGGCCTAATCGTTCGGAGTTTTCGTGGTTTTCTTCGAACCTTCGATTTCCATGCGTTAATACGGGTTGGGTTCCCTTAGAAAGACCCCCACGAAGGGCACTCTCCCTTCGGGTCCATATCCCTCGAGTAGATAATCGGCCGTCAAAAATTAACCCAAACCGAAATTTTCAGCTAATTTACAAATGCTTAGCAAATTCTGTTGCGTTTGAAATCAGCATACACAGATGATATATTTCTGCTTAGTGTATATGTTGTTTTGCTTTTATTTTATTTTTTCCCTTCTGAAAGGAGATCGAATATTTTTCTTAATTTATTATAAGCATTTTGATTAAATAATAAGCATATTTTGTTGAAATTCAAATCAGCAGTGCTAAGGGGCTACTTCATTCATGAGAATAGACCCGCTCGCTAAAGCTAATCCCATGGAGGAAATTTATAAAGCTATCTCGGTTGCATTTCAATATTTTTAAATGTTTTTTTTTTTGCATTGGATAGCTGAGATCGATCTGTACAAATGTTTTTTACATTTTTGATCTTGATTGCAAAATTTTTTACGGGGTGGCTACTTTAGTCAAGCGAAAAAACCCATTCGCTTATGCTAAAGCTATGGAAGAAATTTATAAAGATATCTCATTTGCATTTCAATATTTTCAAATGATTTTTTCTTTTTTTTTTTTTTTTTTGCATTTGATAGCTGAGGTCTATCTGACAAAGGCCGTTTTCACTTTTTCGATTTGGAATGCAGAATTTTTTTATGAGGATGCTTTCACTTTCCAAACTGGTTCCGAAAATGAAAGTGTCTTCACTAAAAACATTTGTAAACAAAATCGAAAAAGCAAAATATGTCCTTTGTACAGATTAATCTCAGCTATTCAATGAAAAAAAAAAGAAAAAAAAATTCATTTAAAAATATTGAAATGCAACCGAGAAGAGGCTACTTTAGTTAACCGGAAAAAACCCGTTCGCTAATGATAATCCTATAGAACAAATTTATAAAGATATCTCGGTTGCATTTCAATATTTTTAAATGATTTTTTTTTTGCATTGGATAGCTGAGACCAATCTGTACAAAGGCCATTTTTTACTTTTTCGATCTTGATTGCAGAATTTATTATGGGGATGCTTTTACTTTCGAAACCGGTTCCGAAAATTAAATTGTCCTCACTAAAAATATCTGTAAACAAAATCGAAAAAGCAAAAAATGGCCTTTCTACAGATCAGTCTCAGCTATCCAATGCAAAAAAAAGCATTTAAAAATATTGAAATGCAACCGAGAACAGGCTACGTCAGTCACGCGAAAAGACCCGCTCGCCAGTGTTGCAGATTGGGGACTTTTTTGTTGATTGTGACCGCTTTTTTTAAATAGAAATATTCGGCCTATTTAGAAATAGATTAAACATTCGTAAAAATAAGGCGAATTATACTATTTTTAAAAAGTGGTGACAGTCAAATAATCTGAATTAAAAAAATCCCCAAACTGGCAACACTGCCGCCCGCTAAAGCTAGTCCCATGGAAATAATTTATAAAGATATCTCGGTTGCATTTTAATATTTTTAAATGATTTTTTCCATTGGATAGCTGAGATCGATCTGTACAAAGGCCGATTTTCACTTTTTCGATCTTGATTGCAGAATTTTTTATGGGGTGTTTTCACTTTCGCCCCTGTTCCGAAAATGAAAGTGTCCTCACTTAAAATATCTGCAAACAAAATCGATAAAGCAAAAAATGTCTTTTGTACAGATCGATCTCAGCTATCAAAGCAAAAAAAAAAATCATTTTAAAATATTGAAATGCAACGGAGAAGAGGTCTACTTTAGTCTATCGGAAAGACCCATTCGCTAATGCTAATCCTATAGAAGAAATTTATAAAGATATCTCGGTTGCATTTCAATATTTTTAAATGATTTTTTTTTTTTTTTTTTTTTGCATTGGATAGCTGAGACCAATCTGTACAAAGGCCATTTTTTACTTTTTCGATCTTGATTGCAGAATTTTTTTATGGGTTATTACTTTAGAAATAGATTCCGAAAATGAAAGTGTCCTCACTGAAAATATTATTAACGATATGAAATAATAAGTGAAACATTTACATACAAATAGAGATTCATTAAAATATATAAATATCATAGTCTTTGGCGCTTCTTTAAAAATGAAGATTATAAACATGAAAAAAGTATAATATGTATTTCTGCTCTCGAAGCTGGTAGACGGGAGGTGCTAATATCGATCCCAATCGCACCCGTCGCCCTAATTGTTAGGAGTTTTCGTGGTTTTCTTCGCACCTTGTTTTTCCAAGCATAAATACGGGTTAGGTTCCTTTAGAAAGACCGCCACGGAGGACACTCCCCCCCTTAGGGTCTATATCCCTCGTGCTGATGGCCGTCATAAACACAGCCAATCAACCAACCTCCATAGGAAACAATTTTAAACCATATCGACGTAAAAAACTATGATTATTTTTTCTTTTTTTTTTCTTTTGCAAAGTTTTATAATTTTTATTGTGAGTAATCGCCCATTTTTGGTGCTGTTTCTACTGCAAAAAATATGTTTTGTAGAACTTCAGTTTGACCGGGCAGAATATTTTTTTTCTATGGGTTTGCTCGGTACCAGGATGGATATTTCGACACGTGCAGAACTCTGTCGCATACCTGCCAAACTTTTTTCAGAAGATGGAATTCGAAGCCATCTCCACTTCCTGTCTATCTGCTAATTACTTTTTTTCCGATGGCGCAGTGCTACTTATCTAATCCTTCTCCCACCCCCAAATATTTGCCTGGGGAGGGGGGGAAAGGGTGTATAGCTTTATATTGTGCGATGACCTTTTTTTTGTCAATTAGAAGTTTAGGAGATATCATTGGTTTTTAAGATGTCAATCTTTGAAATTGGGATACGCCTCGCGGTGGCAACGTTTTTAAGCCTGTTAGGTGATATCAGTGTTTCAAATGACTGAAGAAGGCTCTTAAATGAAAAATCGGTTCAACCGGAGCATTTTCGGTTTCACAATCAAGTGAATAAATTACAAGCAATTGTTCAGTTCTATCAATAGTGGACTCAAAGGAATCAACTTTTTCCTCCAATAGCTTAAATTCGATATTCTTGGGCAAATTTTTTAAGAAATAGTTAAAGGCTATTGAATCAAGAGTTGTATTATCAAATGACGGGAAAGCAAATCTGCATAGCTTACGAATTCTACATGCAAATGCACGGGGACTCTCATTAACGAGAATAAAGCGGTAAGAGAAAATTAACTTTACCGAGTAAAAAAAAATCCAATATGTTTTTTTTCTTTTTTTTATATTAAAAGATAAACCTGCACAAAGTTCAATTTCTATCTAATATAACTCATAAAACTTAACTTATTACTTGGCTATATGCTTGAAAAAATCATAACAGTTATACAAAATACACAACTTACACACAATACTTAAATATGCATGTAAATTCTACAATATCACTCTAATTACCCAATAACTTCTCATTTATTTCCATTTATAAAAGTGCATCAATATATACTGGAAGTGTGTTAAAGTGTACTGACAACTGATGTCCAAAAGGCAATATGATTCACAAGTTTTACAAATAATTTCAGCTTAAAACAAAACCATTGTCAACTTCCGTAAAAGACTATTGATAAATGTTCCTCTCCCCCTCTTTTTCTTTTCCTTTATTTAAAATATACTACTACTATAAATTTTCTTTTCCAATGAATACATATCCCTATTATTTTAACAATAATATATACAAGCACTCATTAACACATGGAAATAAGCCTGACAAAACAGCACTCTTAAAAAAAAACCTATATCTTTCATACCTTGAAAGTTGAAAAGGTCACATGGTCTAGAAATCCTATATTCTATTTCAAACTTCACACAAAATCCAGTCAAAATATCACTTTTACGATCGAAATATCGTTAAAACATTCCACAGTTCACAGAAGAAAGGTTGCGGTAACATCTGTCATGTTAATTATTATGCTGGTTGGTTGGCTAAGCCAGTACCAATTGTTAAAGGTTGATAATTGAAAATCAACTTGAAAAGTAAAACATCCATTCATAGAATGCGATGGATGGTTGGTTGGATAAGCTCAGAGTTAATTCAAGCTTGACTTGAAAAACTAATCTGAAAGGGTTTAAAGTTGCAATGTTTTAATTAAACTTAATGGCGCTTTACTCCAACCTACAGGAAATTTCAGTTACAAGAGTCCAATAAAATCTTGCGTATAGTAGATCTGAGACATTGCGTTGTGGTTTCTTAAAAATTATATATCCAGTGGCAATAACTAGGTTACTGGAAAGTTTTACTTCCATGAACTTGTGTTGTGACAATCGATAACAAAATGACTGGAGATTAAAAGTTCATTCGAACATTCATATTTATTGAAATTTCAATAATCCAATATGTATGTTAGGCATCGTGGTAGGACTAATTTACGAGAGAGACTAAATTCAAAATATATCGGCTCCACTGCTGCTGAATTCTAAGGTTATCGACATGTAATTTAGTCAACAAAAAAATAAGATATTAGACAGCAGGGAAGAACCTATTTATATAGAACTTGGAAAGGCATCACAAAAAACAAACTATACAACGATACTTTTAAAGACGGTTAATATATCATGGAAGACGGTAGTATTCCGAGTGACGCAGCCTTAAGCCTAAAATCGTATCGTATCGTATCGTATCGTATCGTTAAAATCGTATCGTATCGTAGAATTCGTAGATGGCGGAACTCATATATACTGCTAACTCGACATAAAAGAAAACGCGAAAAGCCGCCTTTCAATAACTCAGCAGATATAGGTCCTATTGTTCTGAATTTTCTAGAACAGTCTTATATCTACAGTCTAATCGTATACTGAAATTTTTACATTTCTACGTGCAGTATATTTTGACATCTAAATAGCCATTTTTAAAGTGAAAACGTTGGTATGGTATAAGAGGAAGTTCCTAATTTGAAAATCTCGAAAACGGTTCTAACGATTATCTTTAAATTGATATATCATATAAATCTGATTAAGAAGAGGTGAATAACACTTTTCTTTTTTCTGGGAAAACTCGTTTTATTTTAAAAATCGTTATTTTAAAAAATCGCTTTTTTTTTACTTTTCTCGTCTGTGATTGGTGAATAGGTTTGATGTCACTTCGTATGTAGGAGGAATCTTAATCCATCTGCTGTGGGTATAAAATCAGAAACAAAATTTGCAAAGTCATTTTAGGTATTCTAAGTTGAGTTAACAATCTGAATGTAGGCAGTAAATCTTTTTTTTAAATATTAAAATTTTAAATGTTAATTATTATGTGTTTTAAAATATTAAATATATTAAATGAAATTTCGATTGATAATGGCCGAGATCCAGATAGACTTTGCGCTGTTTGCGAGATTGCGAACAGTTCGCAGGGGCGGGGTTTCGCCAAGTTGAATCAAAGTTGAAGTCCAGCCCACCTCAAAATAGCCAGAAATAACTTGCGAGATCACGTGACATGAAGCTTGGACCAATCAAATGCCTAGAAATGGGGTTTGATACAAGCGATAGACACCAAAGATGGAAGGGGGAAAAAATGTCAACATCTCTCGAGTTGAACACCGAACTAAACAGTCAATTAAAAAAATAAGACTGATTTTTGATTGGATTAATTATTATTTTATTTAATCGGATGTTTAAAAATTTCCCTGCAAAGTGGATTACACATTCATAACGTTCGTATCTAGCATCACGTTGAAAGCTCGAAATTTTGGAAAGCTGAAGTAGTAAGTATTGCTTCTACATTTTAACACCATCAACCTATTTTAACTTCTGTAATGAAAATAAAATGTTGTTGTTCGTTGTATTTTATGAGATTAGCCAGTATAGTATTTATCTGTATAGTTTCCCCCCATTTTACAATTATGTTTTCAATAGGTTAGCTTCTGTTTCTTTCAGTGTTGGCAAGTTTTTGACGCATGACGGTTTTTACCGGATTTTACCATGGTTTTTACCGTCATGTCAAAAACCTCTTTGTCAAAAAGGTCAAAAACCTATTTTTTAGTTGTAGTTTGTTTTTACATTATCTTTTTTCATTCTGTCTTTAGTATTAAGTTGTTTTACATGAAATATTCAATATTGAAAAGACTCTGAAGTATATTATGTATCCGAGAAAAACAAAAAAGAATTGCATTAAAATAATACATATACATCTCTGTTAGCAGATCTCTATAATAATCTTAAACTATTTGGCATATTCTGTAAAAATTAGATTTTTTAAAGAAATTCTATAACCCATAAGTGTAAGATTAAAAAATGTGTATAATTTCAGCATTAATTATTACACTCTTTAAAACTAAATAGCTTTCTCAGAAATTTCCTCAGAAGTAAGATTTCTTAAAGTGTTAAATCAAAATTGTTCATTGATTATTTTTATTTCTATATAGCAAAACTTGATTTATATAAATAAATGAAATAAAATATATTTTAATAGTTGAGAATTAGGTACATACATCTTTTGGAAGAAAGGAATAAGACTTGTTCTTCAAAGTTAAATCTTGTAGAGATTAAAATTGCAAATCCATATTAAACTTTAAACCATGTGAAAACTCAATTTTTAACTATATATTTTTGTTAAGTAGTTTATTATTTTGTTAAGTAATTTAATTATTTCCTTAAAATAAATAAATAATTAAATATTACTTTAAAGCAGAAATGTAGATCCATTAATTAAAAAGTTAACTGCATTAAAAAATAAATAAAACATTTAAGAATCTCTCTAAATTTAATAATAATTTAAGAAAAATTTTAACGGTGAAAGATTTTTACTCATACAGTCATATGTATGTAATAAAAATATGCAATGCGTTATTTCTTTCAATTCACTTTAAATAATGCCTAAATAATTTTAAGTAAAATGTATACAGGAACAGGACATTATATTCTGATTTTTCTTAAATATTGTTTTGTTATGTGTTAAATTTTAAGTCTAAGAGTTTTCACCTGTAATCAGGTCCTACATGTTTGTATAAAAAAATTATTAATTTAAAATTTTAAGATTCTGCTTATTCAAGTGAAAATGAAAATATATGCATTTTAAAATATTATATCTAAGAATATTGAAATTTATTCAATGGCCACAGTCCATGCTTGACATCTATTGTCATACCATATAACAGCATTTTTGCATCTCTAAAATAGTTTTAAAGTATTTTATTAAAAATGTATGTAGAATGTTATTTAATAATTATAATAACCTTTTATTATCATATAATATTAATGTTCATTGCAGTTAGTAGAATCTATATTAGTGGAGATTATGACAAATATTGTTATTTCCTTTTACTCTTGTATTTAAATTTTTCCCATTTAGGAAATGCTCTTCTTTTAAATAAATTTAATAAAGTAATTGTGAATAATAATAACAAGAACAACAAGAAAAAATTAATCTAGAAATGTACTGTATGCTACACTTACACTATAAATTGGAGGAAAATCTCAAATGATAGGTTTTTGACGGAATAAACCGGTAAAAACACGGTTTTTACCACTGTCATGTCAAAAACCCAACCCTGGTTTCTTTTTGGCTGACATTTTTTTATTATGGGGTATGAAACTACTGTTTGCTTTCGCCATTATGTCTTTATCATGTTCTTATGTGAAAATTTTTTATGCTAAAAAGTTGGTCTAAATTAGAGACGAGACGATTAATCGGCCGTAGCCGAATAATCGGCCCATTTGCCGAATTTCAAGTGCATTATTGCAGTGTTGATTTCAGGGGGTGGCCCGGGGGGTACATTAAAATTTGAGATTTTGTGTTTTCAATGGTCAAAAAGTGCAACCCCCCCCCCCCCCCCGGAGCCACAGAAATCTCTTCCGGAGAAAAGTGTGTGAATTCAACACGGCCGAATAATACTGTAAGAAATGTTTTTTGGTTATATTTTGTTTTGGGAGTAATAGAAAACTTTGAAATTTATATACTAATAGCCATTTCTAAAATTAGTACTATTACAATAAAATTTTTTAATTTGACAAGTTATTTTATCATGTATTTAGGGTATATGTGCCAGTAATGGACCCCTTCAATATTTTTGTTTTATAAAAAAAATAACCAATAAAAATTTAGCTTTTATTATTTTTTTCATAACTCCCCCTTGCATATTTTATAATCTTGCATTATTGGTGACACTCATAATCAAACCAATCAGGAGGCAGAAATTAATGTTTTGAAGTTCCACTGTTTTTCAGTGAAAATCTTTAATGAAGATGCTAAGAGCTTCATTTAAAATAAGTTTATTATATTCTTTATTGCAAAATTTGCAGCAATTTTTTTTGGTAGTAATAATAGATAACTTTGAATTTCATATACTAACAGCCATTTCTAAAATTGGTACTACTTAGTTATCCCGTCTACCAATTGGCATAATTTTTATTTAAATAACAAAAGAACAATAAAAATAGTATAACATTAATAAATACAAATAAAACGTCGGAATAAAAATCATTTGATGGTGTAAACACGTCTAACTTCCCTAAAGTCAAGTGAATGTGACATTTACGATCAACCATTATTGACAGGGATGGGGAAATACATCATTTTACTCGCCACTAGCGAGTAGATTTCCTGACAGGGCGAGTGAATTTTTAGGCAATCTTTGAAAAACTGCAGACTATAGAAGATATGCCAAAAACTTTTTTATTCTAATTGTTGGCTATATTTTTCAAATTTACCGCAATGTAAACATGGTACTAAGTTCTACCTTATACTAAACTTTCTTTTATTTCTCTTATACTGTACCCAGAGTTTCCCCTAGACAGTTTCAGGAGGGTGCTGTACCCTGCCTGCCCTTAGGTTTACAAAATAGCACCCCTCTTGCCCCTGATGAAAAACATTAGCACCCTTGTTGCCCCCCAGCTCAAAAAAGTTCCTTTACTCCTTTGTTTATTAAAAAAATTACTTGCATACTAAAAATTGACTCATTGATGTTTTTAAAATAGCGTCCTGTCTATTAAATATTAAAAGTAGTTTTAAAAATCAAAAGAATGCCTTTAAAAATTTTAAAAAGTGCCCTTAAGAATCCAAAAGATGCCCTTCGGGATCTAAAAGTGCCCTTTTCCTACACGAAGCACCCTGCCTTTTTTTAAACCTGTGGGAAACTCTGCTGTACCTTAAGTCTTGTTGGCTGGTAGAGTAAATCCTTGGTGAGTAGGATTTTCCAAAAATTCCCCACCCCTGATTATTGACATTTAATCTTATAGTTTGACGATAGATTTTTGGTCGACGGCATAACCAAGTAGTACCCTAAAATTTTATTTATTAAGTTTTTAAGACGGATGTCCATTACTGGGCTGAATAATTAGTCATATTTATGTAGGGTGTCAATGATTTAAATCAGTTGATTTAAATAAGCGATTTAAATCATGATTTTGATCAAGTGATTTTTTTAAAAAAATCATTGATTAAAATCAGAAATTTTCCAAATGTTTAAAATGACATAAAAAAGTATTCAAATCTAAAATGAACATAATTTGGAAAGTTTCTACAAGTATTGTGACTTATGAATACATAAAACAAAGCTTTAAATAATTGTTTCTAAGTGTAATTCCTGAGTATTGTGAAAAATTTAAGTGCAGTAAGTTTGTAAAAAGAATTGTTTTTATCTAACAAACATAAAAAGCATTTAATTTTAAAATGATATTTAAATCTAATATAACTTACAATGTCCTAATTTCCTTTTAATAGTCAAGTTATTCTTTCTTTTATATAGGTATAATAAACATAGCAATCAGGGTTGCTGGCTTTTAGCCAGGCCAAAAAAAGCCGGCCGGCTTTTTTTGGTTTTAACCACTTAAAAAAAGCCGGCTTTTATTAAAAAAAAGCCGGCTTTTATTGGAAGAAGTCAGTTTTTATTTTTTAAAGTTGGTTTACAGTAAATTTGTTTTAAATTTGGATCAATTAATTTTTAATACATTTATAAATATTTTCTACTAAAAAAAATAATAGACTTCTATTAAATTTTATCAAATAAATAAGTCTTTATAACTTCTAGAAGACAACTGTGAACGCATTATCTCTGAAAAAAAAAAAAAATATATATATATAAACATTGAAAAGGATATATATTAGGCTCCAAACTGGTGTTTTGAAATTCTATATTATATAGCTCCACATATACTACACATTTTAAAGATTATATTTAATTAAAACTGTTCTTAACTGCTCTGCTCAACAAGCGCAAAATGTTTTTACACATTTACAAATTCATTTTTTAACGGAAAGATGTAAAATTCGAAAGCCGGACCATGAAACATGAAAGCGATTTGGAATCGAACTGTGTTTTCCATTTTTTGATCCATCAATTACCTATTGAGCTATAAAGAGATTTTGATCATGTGACAAACACGTTTTTTCACCCTTTTCTGAGTGGTTTCTTCTTTCGCGTGGAATTCAGTTCAAAACGCTCACTTTGACACTATTTTCTGAAAAATCTATTGCATTTGCAAAAAAAAAAAAAACCCAGAAAAAACAGTGCAATTACATAGTTTCTGAACAACAACATCTACTAGTTTCATGCATTTCTGAACAAAAATAAATTAAAACTTAGGTCAGAAAGTTGCCATTTTGGATTTAACAGCCTTAATGACAAAATATAACATATCAAAATGGAAACGAGAAATTAGAAAAGATGTTTTATTTGAGGAGAGTGGTACATAAGTGTATAAAAAATAGAGCATTTAAACAAAAAAAAAAAGAAAAATTCTCAAAATAAAATTTTGAAAAGCTTGTTGCTACGCATATTCATGCATATGCTATTCATAATGTTTTTAATAGTGAGAAATGGTGGTGTTTATTAATATGACTATGTATAATTTTAAATGTTTGCTAGAAATAAAATAAGACTTGTATGTTAATAGCTCTTAAAATTAAGTAATAAAACATAACTAAGTAACCATTGTCCTCTTTAATTTTATAAAGCAGTAAAAATAAAAAAATTGGCAGTTGGTATGGCCCTTTTAAAATTTAGCAGACATATTTGCAATTCTGAATACAAATCACTAGCAAAATCATCTAAGTTTTATTCCAGTATTATGTCCTCATTATTGAGAAATTGGGTTACTTGTTAAACTGTAAATCAATTAAATGTCATTAAAACTAATTAAAAACGCTTTAAAATGTGTAGTTTATAATTACAATGCTTTATTGTATAAAAGCCAATTATGGCCAAAAAAAGCCGGTTAAAACCAATAAAAGCCACCGGCCTGGCTTTTTTTAATTTTAGCCGGCTTTTTTGCAACCCTGATAGCAATATAGTGTCAATGATTTTAATCAATTGATTTAAATCAGATCATAAAATCACATATTTTCTGATTTTTTAAAATAGTGTGAAAAAGCATTATAATCAGTAACGAAAATGATCAGTAATTCACTTGTAAAAAATGTAATATTTGTTATTGTTAATTATAACAATATTAAACTGTGTAAAAAGAAGTATTATACATTTAAAAAACATCTGACTAAATGTTAAATAACTTCAAAAACATTATAACATTTAGTAGCTATTCAAATATTTTAATGTTGTGGGGAAAAAATCTGATTTAAATTTCAAAAGTACAATTTTTGTAATCTATTTATAAATTATGTGTGAGTTTGCTGTATATATTGCTACAAATTTTGATCAATTTGGTATGCATATGCTTTAGAACCTGTGTAAAATTACTGGCTGCTTTATGAATTTATCAAATTATTATTTATCACATTTTTTCATCCACTTTTTCAAAAATGTAGATTGTGTTCTTAATTAAACAGTTGATTGTTTAATAATTGGTTTAATCTGTATCATCAATTTAAAATTAAATGCAATTTATCAATAACTTTAAAATATAGCAGTATTTAATATTGGTTTACTTAATTATTGCAAAATATTAATGCACATAATGTTGTATGTCACTAAAGAAATTTTTAGTTTGCAGTTTTTTTGTAATTTCTACAATTACATAATTAAAATTTTATTAATTAAAGCAAAAAAAAAAAACATAGATTATGTTAGTAATTGAAAGGTTATTCATTTTTGAAATGCTTAATTTTTGGTAGATGTTTAATATTTTAACACAGGGGAAAAAAAATTAAAAAATCTGATTTAAATCAAAAAAATCTGATTTAAATAAAAAAAATCTGATTTAAATAAAAAAAAATCCGATTTTTTTGATTTTTTTAAAAAAATCATGATTTTTTTTACACCCTATATTTATGTGTATATATGTATAGCACAAAATTAGCACTCGCCAGGTAACACTTAAAACGTGGTGATTAGCTTTATTGTCCTCACTCGCCAAACTCAATGGGTGCCACTCGCCAAATGCGATGGTTGAAACATCGATGCCAGGGAGGAAAGGGGTGAAATTAGTTCAGAATTTACGGCGTCCAGATCGGCGATTCCCGAACGTAAGAAAAGAAAGTAGCAGGGACGATTCTGTTTAGAAAATTTAAGGTATTCGGTTCCGAAAACTAAAAAAAAATCTGTCATCAGTCCAAAAATTCGGACATAAAAATATCGCTAATTTCGATATGGTTGCCGAAGAAAATCAATTTCGTCAATCGTTCGCAGAAAAAAATCGCCGATTCCGTCAAAGAATAACTTAAAAACGTGAATTTCACCCAAGGACCATGCAAAAGATGCGAATTTCGTGGAAAAAAACGCAAATTTTGTAAAAGGATCACAAAAAAAAAATCACAAAATTCTTCAAAGTATCGCGGAAAAACTTAAATTTCGTGAAAAAAATCACATTAAAGACGCAAATTTCGTGAAACAAATCACGGATAAAACACTAATTTCGCGAAAAGATTGCGGATAAAACACGAATTTCGTGAAAAGATCACGAAGAAATACAAATTTCGTGAAAAGATCGCGGTAAAATCGGAAATTTCATGAAAAAAATCGCGGATAAAACAAAAATTTCACGAAATGATTGTGGATAAAATACAAATTTTATGAAAAGATCGCGAAAAAAAGCAAATTTCATGAAAAGATCGCAGAAAAAACGCAATTTTCATCAAAAAATCGTGGGAAAAATGCAAATATCGTGGTTAAAACGTGGATTTCATCAAAAGATCGAGGAAAAACGCGAATTCCTTCAAAAGATCGAGGAAAAACACGAATTCCTTCAAAAGATCGTGGAAAAAACACAGATTTCGTCCAAAGATCGCGGGAAAAAAAACTCAGATTTCGTCCAAAGATTGCGGAAAAAACGTGAATTTCGTCAATTGATCGCGAAAAAAAGTGAAATTCGTTAAAAGGTTGCAGAAAAATGCCGGTGTGTAATTAGTGTCGATGGGGGGGGGGGGGGCACCTCTGCTGTAACCTTTCTTAAAATTTACTGTGGATTTATTTCATTGCAATTAATAGTAAAAATAAAATATTCAAGATTTTAATAAAATAATTCTTAAAATATATTTCAATTTCCTTGTCTCTTTTATACATTGCATTAAGTATGTGTAAAAATCTTCAAATATGTGCTTGACTTTGTGGAAGCAGTAATTTCTTGGTTATATGTTTCTATTACATATTAATGCCAGTTTTTTAGTATTTATATCGAATGGTAAGTTAAAGATATTAATAAATTACAATGTTGATAGTTAGAAAAAACACAATTTTGTATAGTGAAAAAATTTTGATTTTCCAAAAGAGGGTCGGCCCCAATTGCTTCGGATAATCGAGGTTCTACTGTATTTATTTTCTTGCACAATTTTTATGTTTTTGTTTGAGTAGCAATAGAAAACTTAGAATTTTATATACTAATGGCCATTTACTTTTAAGATTTTAAGAGTCCATTAAGGTCCATTACTGGGATGGTTAATTAGTCATTTTCCAGTAATGGACATCCCATGTAGACATTGCTAAAAATGCAATTTCAGCAATGTTTATAGTGCATAAAATATTTTGACTTAACTGCAAACCTAAATAATCAAATTTAATTTTTAAATTATACTTACCAAAATGTAATAAACCAGACTTGTATAAAACCAAAAACTTTCTGCGCACTTAAATATTGGGTCAAAAACTTTCTGCAAATTAATTTAATGTTTAGTAAAATAACGTGTTATATTACTTTGATGGTAAGAATTTTAATTTAAAAATTAATTAATATTAATTACAGCATAGTTATGTTGGCTAAAAAAATAGTAAAGCTAAAATCCATGATAAGAAGGAGTGAATTCTTATCAGTTATTTTGTCAATGCATTTAGAAACAGCCCAATCCTTAATATTGTGACCTCTTGAAAAATGCAATAATGGACATTGCTTCTGAAACAACTGAATCACATTTTGTAAGGAGAGCTCCGTTCATAGGTAACATCATTAAAGAGACCGATAAGTTTTTATTGCGGCCCTTTGACGAAATTCTCGTTTTTTCCGCGATCATGTGGCGAAATTTCCATTTTTTCACGATTTTTTAACGACATTTGCATTTTTTTCGCAATGCTTTGATGAAATTCACGCTTTTTTGCGATCTTTTGACAAAATGTGCTTTTTTCTCCAATCCTTTGATGAAATTTGCCTTTTTCGCAGTCGGTTGGCAAAATTCATGCTTTTTTCGCGGCCTTTTAACACGTTTTTTTTTTTTTTTCTCGATCCTTTAACGAATTTTTTTTTACGCAGTTCTTTGATGAAATTTGCAATTTTTTCGCGATCTTTTGCAAAAATCAAGCTTTTTCCGCTATGCTTTTAAGAAATTCTTTTTTTCCAGATCCTTTTTGGACGAAATTTCTTTTTTCTGCGATTCTTTGATGAAATTCGCTTTTTTTTTTTTTTTGCGTTCCTTTGACGATATTCACATTTTTTTCTGTGGCCTTTTGAGGAAATATGCATGTGTGTTTTTTTTTTCAGGATCCTTTGACGAAATGCACGCTTTTTTTGCGGCCCTTTTACCAAATTTGTGTTTTTTTCGCGATCCTTTAACGAAATTAGTTTTTCTCCACGATTCTTTTACGAAATTTGCGTTTTTTTTTTCCACGATCCTTTGACAAAATTCGCGTTATATTCCGCTATGCTTTTACGAGATTCGTTTTACCTGTGCTTCTTTGACGTAATTTGCGTTTTTTCTGCGATTCTTTAACAAGAAATGTTTTTTCCCGCAATCTTTTAAAGAAATTCGTGTTTTTTCTGCGATGCTTTGACAAAATTGTTTTTTTTTTTTTTTTTTTTTTTTTTTTGCAAACGATTGACGGAATGGGTTTATTTTAGGCGACCATTTGTTGAAATCCGCAATATGTTTCAGTGATATTTTTTATGCCGGAATTTTCGGACTGATGGGCGATTTTTTTTTTTTTTTAAATTTTCGGAACCGAATGCCTTAAATTTTTGGAAAATTCGGAACAGAATCACCCCTGGCAAACAATAAATAAATTGTACATAAAATTGGGGAACATTTTTAATTTTTCGGTATTTAAAAAAAAAAAAAAAATACAAGAACAAAAATTACTTTTTTTTTTTCTAAGAAATTTTCCGCAAAGTTCTGAATTTTGTGGAAAATTTTCCGCATGTGCGCGTGCGTCTATATTATTCAACTCTGGTAATAACACCAAAACTTTTATAGAAACAGATGTCGGCTGAATCCCAGAACAGCCGAGACACTTGGCATCGTTCAATTTGGCGAGGCTTTAAATGGATTTTTGTTGTTACCAGTTCGTTTCGTAAATTCTTTCCATGCCTGCAGTGGTCTGATCTTGAATTTGGATCAGTTTAATATGGGATTGGTTGATTTGTTGTGTATTGGATAGTTACGCCTACCTGAAAACTTTTATTGACAATTAGCTCAGCTGTGTTTTGACAACTCAACTTCGCATGTTTTGTAATTTGTGTAGAAGGAAGACATTTTGTAATTGTAAAATTAAAATGACGGCAAGGCAAAAGTTTGTTATTGTTAATATTTGTTAAATTTTTTTTGCTGTTTTTAGTTGTAAAATTTGAAAGTTAAAGTAACTGTGTAATTCAGTTTGAAATTGTGAGTATTTGTTCATTTTTTTTTTTTTTTTTTTGCTAGAAAGTTAAATGAAGTTTACTGACGACTGCAAATTTACGAAATTATGGCGATTCAACATTTTTTAGAGTTGGGTTTCAAGAAAGGAGATGTCTGTTAAGGTATGTTAATAATTTTATGCATTTTTTGTTGTAGTGTTTCATATTAGCCGTTTATTGTATATTTCTCATGTATGCTGGCCTTACGAGTTTTGTACATTTTGAAATTGCTACACAGCGAGAGCTGATGAATTTTGAGATTGCTACACAGCGAGAGCTGATGAATCCAGTGATGTTTTTGTTTTTTTTTCAGTTAATGAATGTGTAGCATTCATACAAGGTTTAGGGATTGCCGCTTTAACGAGTTTCCTGCATTTTTCATATTGCTGCAGAACAATGTTGCTGTATTCAGTGATATATATTATTTTTTTATGAATGCAAAGTGTTCATACTTCTATAAATTAAAAATGAATTGTTCAATGTTTACTCCGATATAGGGACGTACTTTAAAATATTAAATGTGACAACATGATTTTTTCTAAAAGTTGTTGAAAAATGAAAATTTTAATCATTAAATTGTTACTCTGATTTGGAAATGTACTTTATAAATTTCACATTTTTCAATAAACTTATGTTGAAATTGTTTGTTTTATTTTGAATCTCATAAAAATCAGCTCTCCTGTGTTTTCTAATACATTGTTATTTATAAATGTTGTATTTCCCATGATTCCAGGATGATGACATAGTAAAAAACAGTCTGGAAGCATTCAGGGGAGTGGACTAATCACGTTAGTTTTCAGGCTGTCGCATTTTAGGTTGGCGTATGTGGGGTGTTTGGCGCTTGTCAGAAAAGTCGCCAAATGGGGTGTCTCGCCTGTTCTGGGATTGTGCCCAGATGTCATGTATTCCTGCATCCGCTATCTTGAATTCTTTTTTTGCCATGAAAACCCCTTTTCTGCCAAGTAGTAAATGTCGCCCAAGCACCGATTTATGCACAACAAAAATAAAATGTAACTTAACAAAAAAATGTAAATAATAAACAAAACTCGTTAAAGCGGCAATTAGTAAATAAACGTATGAATGCTACACATTCATAGACCAAAAAAAAAAAAAGGCACTGGATTCAGCAAACTACTTCTGCAGCAATCTGGAAAATGCACGAAACTCGTTAAAGCGGCAATTAGTAAACGAACATATGAACGATACGTGTTCTTTAACCAAAAAAAAATCACTGGATTAAGCAAACTACTTCTGCAGTAATCACAAAAATGCACAGAACTTGTTAAATCAGCAGTAAATGCACGTACGTTGCTGTACAACAATCTCAAAAATGCATGAAATGCATGAGAAATATACATAAAATTATCAACATACCTTAACAGACATCTCATTCCTTGAAACCCAACTGTATAAAATGGTCACTCGCCATAATTTCTCAAATTTGAAGTCGTTGCCAAACTGTCATTTAACTTTACAGAAAAAAAATAAAAATAATTACTCACAATTTCAAACTAAATCAGGGCGATTCCATGGATAGTGTCACACACGTAACGCAGGCTTTAATTTTCATTTATTCAATTGTTTATTAAATTTTAATGTTAATTCTGATTTTAAGTGGTATGGTAAATAAGTTATTACCATATTTTTAAATTTAAATGTGTGGCAATAAAACTCACAGAAAGATATCATTTAATTTCATTACTCAAAATGTGCTTTTTTTCTACTTCAGAAAAAAAGCACATTTTGAGTATGAAATTAAATGATATCTTTCTGTGAGTTTTATTTCCACACATTTAAACTAAAAAATATAGTAATAACTTATTTACCATACCACCTAAAATCACAATTAAAATTTAATATATAATTGAATAAATGAAAATTAAAGCCTGCGTTACGTGTGTGACTCTCCGCACGGAATCGCCCATCACACAAAAACTTTAACTTGCAATATTGAACATATACTACCAATATCAAACTTCGCATTACCATAATTTTAATTTTACAATAAAAAACAAATACAAAATGTCTCCGTTCTTCAAAACTTCCCTGACTGCAAATTATAAAACATGCAGAGTTGAGTTGTCAAAACATGGCTCAGCTAAATGTTCAATCTCGAATATCAGAATACATCATTAATGACGTCAATAAAACTATGTTTTCATTGACAGAAAAGAGCAATATTGCAGAAAAAAAAAACGTAAATAACACTATTTAAGAAATAAATTAGCAAAAAATATATCAAGTTCCCTGATATTTCTTAATACAGGACGTGTCTACAGAATCGGGGAATCATGGAAAAAGGAATCAGGGAGGTTTATTGATCTGGAAAAATAAGTGAAAAGTCGGGGAACTTTGTAGAAACTAGAAATATTCGAAAATCAGGGAAATTTGTCTATATGCAAAACTATTCGCATTTTCACCTTGTCAACGAGACTGATTCGTCTACTTTATATACCATATTTTTTCACATGTTAATAAGTTTTTGATATTTAACGCAAATTAAGGTGATCAGATTTCCTCATTTTCTGTTGATAGCGTTTATATTGAAGGCAATTTACCCATTTTAAAATGATACATTAGCATAACCTAACCAGGTGGTCAGCTCAATCCAATTAGCTATCCCGTCAGATATAGATAAGTCTTAGAATTTAATATTTTTCAGAAAATGAGGAGATTTACTGGTTACCACTGTATGAAGTTGGACTAAATTTTGAGTTCAGATTTATAAAACTGTCAACCAATACTTAATGAATATTAGGCAATTTTTTTGTTTATCTCTTGTTTTTTTCTCCCAAACGAGATATTAGCAAGTTGGATAAGTGTGTTATGCGAGGAATTGGTTTACATGAAAAAATACCATATGTGTATTGTTAATAATGGAAATCAGGGAAGTCTGATAATGATAGTCAAAGAAATCATGGAAAAATCAGGGAACTTTTTTTTTACAATTTTTGTAGACACCCTGTAATAACAGCTCCCACAGCAGGTAAACAAACTACGGAAGCCATGGTCAATCAAATAAATCCGATGCAAAAGACAATCTCCCGAAAAAAAGGGGTTACCAGAACCAACACTCAACGTGGTTGCCATATCGATAAAGATCACCAAGAAATCCAAAATAGCAGCCACGGGAGTATATGACATCTGTTCCCAAGAATCAAAAATAAATTTGCTTCATATACATTTCATGCTTTCTGTATATTAAGGCTGTTCTCAAATCCAAAAACGCAACTTTATGACATAAGTTTTAATTTATTTTTGTTCGAAATGCATGAAACTAGCAGGCATTGTTGTTCAGAAACTATGTAATCAAGCTGTTTTTTGCAAACACAATAATCTTTCAGAAAATAGTGTCAAAGTGGGTGTTTTGAACCGAATTTCTACGCAAACAGAGAAAAATGACTCAAGAAAGGGCAGGATTGCCAGCTTTTTTTGGTTTTAACCACTTAAAAAAAAAAAAGCTGGTTTTTATTTTTAAAAGTTGGTTTACAGCTAATTCATTTTAAATTTGGATCAATTAATTTATAACACACTTATAAATATTTTCTACTAAGAAAATTATAAATTTCTATTAAATTTTGACAAATAAATAAGTCTTTATGAATGCTAGAAGGCAACTGTGAAAGCATTATGTCTGGGGAAAAAAAAAAAAATTATAAATATTAAAAAGAATATAAGTTTTTTCTCCAAACTGGTGTTTTGAAAATCTATATTACATAGCTCCACATATACTACACATTTTAAAGGTTATATTTAATTAAACAATGACAAAATGGAAACATTCTTATGTGTCCATATGGAGAGTTAAGTTATAAATGTTAACAGAGAAACTAGAAAGGATATAATATTTGAGGAGAGTTTGGTAGATATGTGTATAAAAAATAGAACATTTAAACAAACAAGAAAAAAAAATAAAATTTTGAAAAGCTTGTTGCTAAGCATATTCATGCATCTGCTGTTCATAATGTTTTTATTATACGACTATGTATAATTTTAAATGTTTATTAGAAATAAAATAAGACTTGTATATTAATAGCCCTTAAAATTAGTTAAATAATAAAACATGTAACTAACTAGGGAACGTTCCCAGGTGCAAGTTGTGGATTTGGACGAGAGTGGTATCAAAAGAAAGGTCTCGTCATGCACATCAAAAAGCCCAATGGAACTACCCGTCGGAATCGAACCGTTTTAGAGATATCCTCACTTGAAGTGTGAATAAGTAAATAAATAAATTGGCAGGCAGGCATATAAATTGTTCGCAAGTTAAAAGTTTCTTTGCATTGTTTTAATCTTCTACCAATACCTTTTCCCGAGCTACGAGAAAAATCCTTTACACCCACACATTTGCCGAAATATTTGCATAAAACAAGGTGCTGGAAATAGCAAAAACAGATGGAAAAACTCTCCGAATGCAGCCCTACACGAAAACTTCGTAGATTGCGAAGTGCCTGTCTAATAGAGGGGAAATAACCGGCAGTGTGTGGGTGGCAGACTTTGCTTCACCACAAATGTTTCCAAAGATTATCACATGTACATTCTTGAATCGATCAAGCCATCCATTCAAACATACAAATCCAGAATAGTCAAATTGTTCAGCAAATTTTTCTGCTTTAACTTTAAAAAGTGGACCACTTACGGGTAAATCTGCATTACGTTGCACCTTCATCAACTTCAAAAAAGCTTCGTCCAAATCGTCTTTAGCACATTTCTTCAAACGTTTACAGTCATTCCAGGCCCGTAGCTAGGTGGGGGCGAGGTCGGGCAATGCCCGACCTGGAAAAATATTTGCCCGACCTAGCACATTTGACTGGACACCCTGAATCCTGATCGACACATTAAATTTCCAAGCTTTGTTTTGCCTCATTTAAAAAAATATTTTTTTAGAATAGACCATAACCTAACCTTAGAGGAAAAAGTCTGTGAACCTAACAGGCACCCATCCCTAAAACTTCTCAATTCAAACAACGCAATTTAAACAAAAAATTCACTTGTAAAGACATTTTTTTCTTTCATTCCAAGATCTGTAGGACACTTTACGTTTTGTTGCTTTGTAGATATTTACATTACGGCCTCCCCAAAGAGTCAAGCTGCAAGAATTATAGGGTTTAGAGATTATCCTCTTAACTCTTTTTCTCAAACTGATTTTGATGTCCGCGAAAATCGTTTTCTTTGTGCAACTGTCATACATGAAATTTATTGAAATCAGGTAAGGTTGAAACCAGATGCTTGGATTTTCAATTCCACAAAACAGGTAACTATCATGTGTTACTATCATGGAGTTTTGTAATTGTTAACTTCACTATATTGCTTTTGGGGGCTTTTCAACAAAAGTGGGAAATGTTTTTTGACAGCTTTCTTGACACTGTTGCACATTGTAAAAGTTTGTAAAATCATTATCACACAGAATGGCAATATCTAGGAATAGTCCAGGCAATAGAGACCTTATAGGGACTCTACCTAGCAAAATTCATGGTAGTTCTGGAAAAAGGCTCACTATATGTTTTTTGGGTCGCTGAATCCGAATTTTTAACTTCCCATCAAAATTTCCCACGGCAACTCCCCCAAATTTTGGTAAAATGCCCCTTAAAAAGGTTTTTATTAAAAAAATCAATTATTTTATTCTTTTAGGGAAAAAGTATCTAGAAATTCAGAAAGTAGACAAAATTTGCAACAAATTACATATATGACGTTATGACTTAGGATGAAGGGGAAGGGGGGATCTGCCTCGGAACTTGCGCGCGGTGCTGCGTGAACTAAGTTGCGCAATTCCACTTAACCACTCACATGTTTACATGCGCCCTCCCATCTCCCCTCGGAATTATCTGTATAAGGTTTACTTTAAGTTTTTTGGGTCGCTGAATCCGAATTTTTAACTTCCACCCAAAATCCCCCCCCCCCCCCAAATAGTTGTTTTTAACATAAATTTCGTATTGTTTTAGGGGGAAAGCATTATCAAATTCAGAAACTAGACAAAATTTGCAACAAATACGATATATGACATTAGGACGTAGGATGAACGGGGAGGGAGAAGTCTGCCTCTGAACATGCACTGCAGCGCTACGTGCACTAAGTTATGAAGTCCAGGCAATAGTGTATTTTACCTGGCAAAATTAATACTAGTTCTGGATTTCGACTCACTATATGTTTTTTGGGTCGCTGAATCCGAATTTGTAACTTCCCACCAAAATTTCCCCCGGCAACCCCCCCCCCCCAAAAAAATTGATTTTTTGAAAAAATTTGGTTTTTGAGAAAAGCGCGCGGGGAATGTTCCGAGGCAGCCCCCTCTCTCCCCGTTTATCCTACGCCATAATGTCATATATCCTATTTGTTGCAAAATTTGTCTAGTTTCTGAATTTCGTAATGCTTTTCCCCTAAAACAATAAGAAATTTAAGTTAATAACAACTATTTTTGGGGGGTTTCGGGAGGGGGAATTTTAGGGGTAAGTTAAAAATTCGGATTCAGCTACCCAAAAAACTTAAAGTAAACCTTATAAGGAAAGTTTGGAGGGGAGATGGGAGGGCGAATGTAAACGTGTGAGTGGTTAAGTCGAATTGCACAACTTAGTTCACGCAGCAACGCGCGCATGTTCCGAGGCAGATCCCCCCTTCCCCTTCATCGTAAGTCATAATGTAATATATCTAATTTGTTGAAAATTTTGTCTACTTTCTGAATTTCTAGACACTTTTCCCCTGAAACAATAAAAAAACTGATTTTTTTAATAAAAACCTTTTTTAGGCTTTTTTTTACCAAAATTTGGGGGGGGGGGTTGCGGGGGGAAATTTTGGTGGGAAGTTACAAATTCGGATTCAGAGACCCAAAAAACATAAAGTAAACTGATTTCCAGAACTGCCATTAATTTTGCTAGGTAATATTCCCTATTGCCTGGACTAGAAGGGTTTTTCAGAATAAAGATGCGTTTTAATCATTGTAAATTATATATATGACTATTTAAATATAATATTTTATACTAATTAAATGATTTAAATGTAATTTAGCAATTAGAATATTACTGAATTAAATTGCGTGTTTTTTTTTTTTTTTTTTTTTTTTTTTTTTTTTTTTTTTTTTCCTGGTGTTTGCCCCAGCCCTTTATTTTTAACAAAGATATCACCTTATTTATACTACTTTTTAGTGGTTTTCTTCCTACATATGCGTTATAAATATCCAAATATTGCATAGTATCTGTATGGAAAGGAGGAAATAAATGTAAGGTTGCGAAGCGGAACGATAAATTAAAAAATTAACAAAAATACTAAACGAGCATTAATATTTTTAACCTATGAAATACTCATTATTATTTTTATAGCTGCAGTTTGCACTTGTAGCTGCAGTTTGCAAACAATAATCACATACTGCTGTTTGTAAAAAATATTTTTGTTCACTCGACTTTACGAAACTTTTTAATTCGTTCGCGGACTTATTTTCAAATGTAAAGGCATTCGCAGGCAAGATTATTGAAGTAGTTTAGAATTGAATAGCATTTTTCATTTTATGACAAATACATCGAATCTTGAGCTTTAAACGATAGTGTCTCAGATGACCTTTCCAGGCCTCAAAAATTGACTTATAACACCATTTTGCTTTTTTTTTTTTTTTTTTGAAATATACATTGTCTTTATAGAAAACAGAAAACACTATTTGCTATCGTGGGGTCAGAATCAAAATAATTGTAACTTTATGCAATCGTAAAAATTGTGTTAGAAAATAGAGTGTTCGAATGGAAACCATAATAGTGAATTAAATTGATATACATTATCATGATAGTTTTTATTTGTGTGATACTTGCTGACCAGCCCGTTGTCGCCCGTTAGTTTATATTTTTAATCCGATTTTTTTTAAATGTATACTGAAAAATAAATTCAAAACGAACCGCATATCGGTGGCTCCGCAATATTTATACCGAATGCGATATTTTAAAGTAAAATGTGCGCTCTTTAATGGATATTATATATTTTTTTGTATTTCAACAAAAAATAGCGGATTCGGAATTTTAAACTGCGTGGATTTTTTTTTCTCATTAATATTTAAAAAATAGTTCTTATTGTCTTAACTATTTGAAATGTTTATGAGTCATAAATATAATGGTTTCAAAGATTATGCACAAGATTCGTCGAAAACTATTGATATTTAGTGAAAAGACGCTTGTAAGGAGACTTTTAGGTTAGGAATGCACAGCCTGTGGCCCGCGGGCCAAAAGTGGCCTTCAATGGGTAAACTTTTGGCTCGCGAATTTCGTCTATTTATAACTGGAAAAAAATAATAATCTTTGTCTATAGGTCGCAGAAAAAAAACGTGAATTTCGTCAATTTGTCGCAGGATAAAATTGCAAATTTCGTCTGTCAATTAAAAATCGTGAACTTCGTTAATCGGCCAGCCGATACCATACATATCAGCATAGGAAATTCCCAAGTTGCATATTCCATCAGTCGCTAGTCGAAAAATAACTCGAATTTCGCCAATCGGGTACGAAAAAACAGTGTATTTCGTGGATCAGGCATGGAAAAATCGAATTTCGGCGATCGGGCACGGAAAAATTGCGACTTTCGATGATCGAGACCAGAAAATTACAATTTTTGCCGATTGGGAGCGGAAAAATCGCGAGTCTCATCGATCGGGAACAGAAAAATAGCGAATTTTGTCGATCGGGAGCGGAAAATCGCAAATTTCGTGGATCGGGAACGGAAAAAGCGCGAATATCGTTGATCGTGCACGGGAAAAGCATGAATTTTGTCGATGATATGCAGAAAAATTGGAAATTTCGTGATCGGCTGCGGAAAAATCCGGAGTTTCGTCAGTTTACCACGAGAAAAAATTGCGAATTTCGTCAATTTGCGCGGGAAAAATTGCAAATTTCGTCAGACAGTTAAGAATCATGAATTTCGTTCATCAGTCTCGGAAAAATCTCAAATTTTGGTGATCGGCTGCGTAAAAATCGCGAATTTCGTCAGTTTATCGCCAGAAAAAAATCGGGAATTTTGTCAATTTACCGCGCAAAAAATTCTAAATTTCGTCAGATTCAATTAAGAATCTCGAATTTCGTTAATCGGGGAGTAGCAAAAAAAAAAACCAAATTCGGTAATCAGATGTGAAAAAATCGCGAATTTCATTGATCGGGCGCGGAAAAATTGCCAACTGCACTGGGTAGGTTGACTGGGTAAGGGAACCTAGAGGCGTAAAACTACTCCTCCCTCTCAAATCCTCATTTTTATCTGATTATAGGCTACAGATTCCCTTCCACCTCCCTAAAATAAAATTATCTCTGTGTTACTGATGTGGTCCTCGACAACCCATACATTTTTGTAAGTGGCCCTTCTCTAAAAAAGGCTGTGCACCCCTATTTTAGGTAGATTTCGTAAGAAACACTACCTAGTACATTCTCCCCTATGTCGGAATTTCTGAAAACTTTTTGCAGATCTATGCCGATCATGACACCTAGAACACAAAACCACCACCAAGTTGAAAACTTTATGTATCTATCTACCTCTGTATATATATAACTTTTTTATAGACACGATAACTTCCATAATTCTGCATAAATCTCTTCTAAACTGATACATAAAATCAAGGGGCAGAAAACGAAAATGGAGAGGATTTTTGTGACAGCAGAAAAAAAAACATAATTTCTTAATCATAATATACATATCGAATCCGTTTAAACTTATTATTACTTCTAGGAAAAGGAAGGGCCAAAAATTTATGTATGACAGATTTTTGATATCATTAAAAATGGCCTCAAGGAGCGAAAAAAATAGGGTTTTAAGAAGAAAAAAATCCTAAGTTCGTCAGTTCACAAGATATGGAATCCACGATATAACGTTAAGTAACCGGCAAAACATAGTATACACAAACGAGCAGTAGGCACTGCAGATAGGATGGCGATCGAGGCAATGATGTCAGGTTTATTGCCGCTTCGCGGCGGTTAGGCGGTCTTTCGTCCCGATGCCAGGTACTAAACCCGTTATGCTGGGGCATCCCGGCAGGTAGGGGCCTGGTCATCGGTTAGAAAGAAAGATATGGAATCCACTTAAATTATTTATAAATCTTCTTAATATTGTCTACAACTTTAATATTGACAATTTTCTGATAAGACCAACTCTTACATAAAAAAAAGAGAGAAAGAGGAAGGGGAGGGGGGGAAAAAAATTCATAACTTCGTCAATTCACAAGGTATGAAATCCGCTTAGATTTATTATAAATCTTCTTAATATTATCTGCAACTTTTTTATTGACAAGTATATGATAGGAGCAACTCTTGCATGCACAAAGAAATATAATAATAATAATAAATAAAAATAAATAAATAATAAAATAAATTAAAATAAAAAAGGAAGGTGTTGTAGAGGAAAAAAATTCACATCTCCGCTAATCTACCACTAAGACAGCAAAAAAAGTATCATTAGCATAATGAAAATTTTTGACAACCCTCAGAGGTGCTGTATATAGGGTTGTATTATTAAACGTGCGCGTGCATCAATAAAAAGAACGTCAGAATTTAAAATCCAGTGTGTGGTTCATTTAATGAAATGTGGTTCATTTAATGTGTAAAAAGTCCGTGAAAATATATTAATATTTAGTTGTGAGAGGGTTACCTGCTTTGTAAATAAGTGACGAATCTCTCAACGTAATTACCAAAGCCTTCTTTATATTAAATTTTAAATCATATAAAATTCCATTAAATACTGTAAAACCTGTGTAAATGGAATATGTCTATAACAAAATCCTGTCTTACATGAGAGCATTTCATGGTCCCGTTGAAAGGAATACCATACAATAAATAATGAATTCAGGGGGTAACCTGGGAGGAGGGTTCTCCCCTGAGCATCGAAATGTCACTCCCGGAAGCTTTCTAATTTTGTGCTTATTAACCCTTTCCGGCACAGTGTGCCCGGGTCAAGATACCTAATTTTAATTCCAAACTTACGAACGGTACGAAGAATATTTTGTAAAATTTTGCTTTTACAATGAATAGTTAAAATAACATGTTTCTAATTTCTAAAAAAGTCGTTTTAAAATTCCGTTGTCAGTCAATCATTTAATCATTTTACAACAAAAATTGCCCGTGCGGAAAGGGTTAAAGTTGTAAAAGTGCAATTCCCACCCAAAAAGCTCATACTGCCTACCACTCTGGGAGCATCAGTAATCTCTCCCGGAGAAAAGTGCCTAAATTTAACACTGCAATTATAACTCTTAAGATGGAAACTTTCTGAAACGGAAAATTTTTTCGGTCCTTTACGAATCCATTTCTACAGGTTTGTACTGTAAATGAATTTCTTGGAATATTGTGTTATTAGTTTATTATTAATAAAACATAAAAATGTAAGTGTCCAGATTTTTCTGCGGACAGCGGTGTGGGAGGGGGGTGTCCACAGGCAACTGACTGGTTGCACTGTTGTAGCAATCCTCAACAACATCCAACATTTTTGTGGAAATCCATATTATCTTAACCCTATTTACAAAAAATAGTTTATGGATTGACAGCTAGTTGAAAAAATATCCCTTTTCAACTACTTTGGGAAGAGTTAAAAACTTATACTGAATCTGAATACATAATATATATTTGTAAAGGATCGTAAAAGTCTAAAAAAATGAAGAAGTAATGTTGCCCCTCTTGGAAAAACATTTGCCCGACCTGGAAGCCTCGTCTAGCTACGGGCCTGAGTCATTCTTATTTTGAGCGTACGCAGCCATTAATTTTTCCTTATTTTTTAACAAAGTTGAAACAGTAGAAGATAAATCATACTTTTTGCAGATTTCTGAATTTTTTAAGCCATTCTCTAATTCCCGTAAAATCCTTACTTTTTCGGCAACTTATAAAATTTTACGTTTTGACATCGAAGATAAGATTTGACGAACATACTCTATGAATCCAAATCAAAGAATGACTTCTACACAAGTCTCCTATGCAGAGTATATTTCCATCCAATCACCAACCTCTGTCTTCTCTGTACGTCTCCTCAAGGTCGTCCGTGGGAAGTCTTCGCACGTGCCCTTCACACAATGAAAAATTCCACCATCACTTGTTCTCAGGATTTATGACTCATCACTAACTTTCGGTTGACTTCGGAATGTTAAAGGAATTTTCCCAAGAAACGATTAGCTAAGCTGGAGAGTGTGGAAGTCAGTAGAAATTTCATGAATCATAGAAATATTGCTAGCTATAACCGGGGTTTGCTTGTTAAAAGCGAGTTATGCTCTCATAGACTTAACATTGTACCAACCAAGCATTTCTGATTTCCTCGTTAAAACAGGGCTCGTTATAAGCGAGTTCAACTGTATTAGAGATTTTGGGCCAAAATCTGAATTTCGGCCAAAATGCGGCTGGATCAAAACTATCAGTATTCCAGAAATCTTGTTTCTTCCTTCGGAAATTTTCAACATTGCTCATCGATTTGAGCTTTATCAACTCAAATGAGACTATTTATTGCTACGAACTTCATTGTTTATAATTATCAGTCATGACTGATTCAAGACGTGAGTGCAAATAATAAAGCAAGCAATGCATATATAACTAAACTTTTTCACGTGCTCATTAAAAGCTGCAGACATAACCAGTGATTTAGTCGTAAAAAAAAACAGAGGGTATACCATAGTGTATACATACTATAGCTTTCTTGAGAAACAGGGGATATACGGTGTTCCTTAAAAAAAATCCAGAGGGTATATGGCGTATACCCTCCACTACATCCCTGGACATAACAGTAATAGAAAATTTTCAGTTTGAAACCGCAGAAGTGTTTCAAATACTCTTTTAGAAAGTTCTAGTATGACAGATGCTCCTTTACAGAAATCATTGTGAATGATAAATCGAGGTGTGTATACCTAAAACTGAAATATTTTTTAAATAAATGAAATTCGTATAGTTAGAAAATCTTTCTGTGTCATTAATGAATTATGTTTTATTTTATATGAAAATAAAAAGTTTTGGGTCTAAGGCACAGAGAGTCAATTTGGGCCACATATGTAATTAATTAATAATTATATATATTTAATAAATATGCATAATTAATTAATAATTATGCATATTTAATAAATATGCATAATTAATTAATAATTATGCATATTTAATAAATATGTATAATTAATTAATAATTATGTATATTTATGTATGTATTAATTACTTTCATGTATACAATTTAATTACTTTAAACAAATTTTTGGATGTTTTCGGTTGAAAGTAGGAAGATCACCGAAATTCGGTTTCGGCCTTAAAAAACTGTTTGTCTATCCTCAGTTTATTATATACTAACTAATGAAATTACTTATTCTGTAGTTTATATAATTTTTGTAATTTCTAACTAATAGTTATAATTTTATTATTTGAAACATAAAACATTGATTATATTAGCAATTAGAGATGTAATTCTTTTGGGAATATAAACTTCTTGGTTGCTATCATGTATTTTAAAGCAGAGGGAGAGGGGGCATCATAAAAATTTTATGTAAATTTATAAAAATCATGTCTTTTTTGTATCCTAATAACAAAAGTTATAGGTACATTAAAGATGACACAGGCTCAGTCTGAGGTCGTGAAGCCAAACCTTTTCCAGATTTCTGCCAGTGGCGTGGTATAAATACCAATTTTTCTATTTTAAATAGATTGTCAGATAATTCTGTTTTAATCGTTTAACCCAATATAGATATTGCTGTCCTATTTTCAGTAAAATATATTCGGAATTCGTACAGCAATTTTATATTTTTTGCTTTTTGCAATGATTTTTTGACATTTGTAAAAGGTTATTCAGTTTCAAACTCGCAGCTTAAATATTAATAAGAAATTTTTCCTTCCGTGATTTTAAATAGAGAATTTTTGATGCAATTTTTTGCATTCCAATGTGATTTTTTGTCATTTGTACATGGAATTCAAACTTTTAGCTTAATATGGTAAATTTTGCCATATTTTCAATAAAGTTTTTCAGGAATTCATGCAGTGATTTTTAGATATTTTTCGCATTTTGTATGTCAGGTGTGTCAGCTAATATAATATAAAATAGTGTTGAAATCAATTTAAAAAGTGGTAAACAAAAGAAAATAATAATAATAATTTCATTCGTTATTTTAATAAATGGTTATATAATAAAATTAATTTCATAGAAACTTTAAAAGTACCGATTTTGGCACACACGTTATATTTTTCCGCCAAAATGGTACTTTTCCTTGTTTATTAGTAATCCTCTGCTGTTTGAGCAATCTCCAGTTTCTACGGCAATGGCTACAATTCGGTTAATCTAGGGTCATCAGCATTAAGGTGAAACAAAGTGTATGTGTGATTTTTAAGATAAACATTGAATTCTTATAAAAGTGTATGTTTTTAAAACTATTTTTACTTTTATCTCCCTGAACGACCATTTTTTTATGGAACGAAATTTATTCCCATAGGCTCAATACTAATTTTACCTCCATCCAGAGACCATTCCAGTTGAACTCCCTCCATGAGTGACCAATTTCTTTGAAGAAAATGAAACAAATTTGGTTTTTTCCTGGTCGCTTGAAGAAGGTTTTGTTAGAAAAATAATTCTGGAGAGTGCATTATTCATCAAACTTCTAAACTAAGTTTAGAAATTTTTTTATTACAATTACTTTTAAGTGTTTAAACCCCTTTGTGCCTTTTTAGGCAATGAATTTAACTCAGATGACACATTAAGAATGACGGTCAATAAACTCTCCTGTCCTATTCTGTCAGGAACCTCTCAAAGAAATAGATAAATTAATGAAATCGTCATTATTTATTCCCGTTCAAAAAAAATTGTATTTATTTATGGGAATTTCGAAAGGACTTGGAAATAAAAGTTATAAAAGATAAAACCGTAAAATCAAAGAAAACGTCAATGTATTCATTTTTTTTAACTCTATAGTAATTAACTTTTGTTTTGATACTTAAACTTTCATATTTTTTCCTAATGTGAAATATAAAGTTTAGTAACATTAATTGTTACCTTTTTTCAACAATTAAAATCTAGATGTAAACATGACCTCCATTAAGAGATCACCTCTCAAAGCGACTAATTTTTATAGGAATGGAACGTGGTCGCTTTTGGGAGGTTTTACTGTATTTTAAATATTCACTTTCAGAGTTCATTCTAGGATCAAGGGCAGGCAGGGTGCACTTTGCCATAATAGGGCACTTTAGTGAAAAAAAAGGGCACAATAATGTAATGATAAATAATCAACTAACTCTTCCCCCGCTGACCCCACCCCCCTAAAAAGTCTTTGCTACTACCCCTTTACTCCATTCATGACACTTTTCAGTGCAGGGGCGATTCTTTTCCGAAAATGTAAAAAAAAAAAAAAAAAAAAAAAAAAAAAAAAAAAAATCAGTCATAAATCCAAAAATTTGGACATAAACTATATTGCAAATTTTGAGAAATGTTCGCCGAAAAAAACCAATTTCGTCAGAGAATCACGAAAAAACGGCAATTTTGTCAAAGGACCTCTTCGTTTTTTTTTTTTTTTTCTTTCTTATTTCAGCTGAATTTTCACAGTAGCCGAGAAGCGGGGCATAGAAACAGAGAGAGAGAGAGAAATTATGACTGTGTCAGTGCTGGAATTTTACTGAAAATAATTGGTGTCTGTATGAGGATGTTTGGGGGGGGGGGGCTGAAAAGCAACAGATTAGGAGTAAAATGGGGCTAGGAACATTATATAATGTTTACAAATAGCTTAGAGTTTGCTTGAAATAAGCGATGATATTAATTGAAAGGGCGCTATTTTTCCCTTGGTCGATTTTCCGAGTGATAGGGCTTGCGGGGTGGGGATTTCGGACAGTGGGGGCATCGGGGTGTCAAATTTTGTAAAAAAGGGCAGGCAGGGCGGCCCGTCCCGTGAAAAACGCCTAGAATGAACTCTGCACTTTAGTTGGAATTTATCTTTTTTTAATTATGTTTGATTCTTATAACAGAGTGTCATTAATGACTATTGCTACACAATATCATTGATCACTGCATAAAGTAGTTGGTTGGCAATTCTGTATTCAGATTTATAAAACCATTAAACAATACATTGTGAATACTGCAAAATTTTAGCGCTAACTATTAGATTTTAATATAATCAAATATAGTTTTTATCTTAAAATGAGGATGGACATGCATGTTACATGAAGGCATATCATACATGGAAAAATACTATTAGTCCTTTAAAATCCTCAATGTTGTAAAAATATTTAATTTTCAAGCTATAACTTTTGGTGAATAAATTCAAATCTCACATTTACAATTACATAGTTTGTAAAATTTAATAAACAGAATAAATAAACTATTGCAAATTATTAATTGTTATAGCAAGTATTTACTTGGCCAGATTTTGATTTTGACTCATTGTATCTTTCTAGTGAGTGTGGAAATGAAGTTTGAAGAAGGCACGCTTTCTCTAACTGCATTGGAAAGGTCCTTGCAAGATCTGCTGATTGAGATGGAAATTATTTTCAAAGGAAAAGAATGAACAGATAAACAAGAAATAGATGACTTGCTGCAGATTTTGTTGTTGTTGTTGTTGTTGTTTTTTGTAATAGTATAATTATGAATAATAATAGTTTGTAAATAAAAAACATTTAATTCATTTTTGTGATTAATAAATTTTATTTGTTCTACATAGTATGTTTTATTTACATTTCTAAGAATTTAAGTTTTTTTGTATTAGCACTTCCATGTTTGAGATATTTCAATAAAATATTTATAAAATAAATTTATAAACTTAAAATTATTGTAAATTAAACTTAAAAGTTGCTATTCATGACCAAAAAAATGAGAAACAATTGATAAAAATTGAGTCATAAAATCTAGCTAAAATTTTAATTTAAATGAAACATTTATAAATTATGATGATATTGAAAAGCTAAACTATTTTAATTTCTATTTATTTCAAATGCCTGATATGCAATATAGAGATTATATCAATTTGTATTTCTAAAAAAGTATTATATAGCTTCACCTAGGTAGTGAGGAAACACCATAATATATATATATGTATGCATGGATAGTGTTTTAATTATCTTCTTTCTTTTTATCACTTAAGACTTTTTAAAGTATTTTTTTAATTTAACTGCTTTTTTTTTGTGTGTGTGTGGAGGGGGGGGGGGGTTAACACTGAAATTTATTGTGTTCAAATAAATTTTACTTTCTATCAGCCACCATGTCTTACTGATTTCATCAACTAAGTAGGCATTAGAAATTCTGAATTGGAATTAAGATAGCTTTATTGTTATATTAGTCTATTTTTTGTGTAGGTGTACAATTTCTGGAAGTTTTTAAATGATGGAAAAAAGCATTTTTCTATTTAAGGGGGAAAAATGGATTTTTTTTTTTTTACAAATAAGAGCTTTTCATAAAAAAATGTTAAACATTTTTTGAATTTATGTCTAAAAATAAAAAGGTTTTATTTTTACTTCATATGTATATATTGTGAATGGAAATAAAAATTTACTAAAAGAAAATTAGTTCCATAATACCTTTTCATGCTGAATTTAACAGCATGGTTTGTAATGTATTTAACTGTTTTTGATGGTCATTTTAGTTGCACTTTCTATTTTAAATTGTCATTAAAACTATTTTTAAATAAAACAAAATTTGCTGCAATTTGTGTTTATGCAATGAAAAAATGGGATTTGAACAGATTGTTCATCTCCCCCCCCCCATAAAGTAATTCAGACTCTGGTTTAGAATGAAGGCAGTCATAATGATAAAATATAAATTTTGTTCTAACTTAATTACTTTAAAAATTCAAAAGTAATAATATACATTTTTTTAATTTAGGAGTAATTAAAAAAAATAGTTTGAAAACATAACAACAGGTGAATTTATTGTTTTTAAATAAATTTTGACAGAAATTTGCTTTTTTTTTTCTTTTGCAAGTTTTATGTGTAAATAAAAGCAATAAATAAGTCTAAAGATTAATATTTATAGTAAAAGTGAAAAGAATAAACTATTTTTGCTACATGTTATTTTTTAAAATTATGGTTAAGTATTTATTGAGTATTTGAAAAAAGTATATGAAAAACTGTTCGTGTAATAAAAATTATTTTTTCAAATAATGCATATTTCAGCCTTACCATTTCCTCAAATCAGTATATGATATAATTTTGGTTATGACTTTTTATTTTTAATGAGAAAAGCAGCATTTAATTATCAGTTTTACAAGTTAATGTTTTTATGTAGAATATTGAACATGAAAAAGATCAGATTGTAGATTGAAAATAAGTATAGTATTCCAACTGAGTATTCATCCCCCAGCATTGTAGAGTCGGTAAGTTCAGGGTGAAAATTGTCATAAGAATGAAATATAAATTTTGTTCTGTGTTAATTGAATGAGAAATTGGAAACTCAAATTTTAATAATGCTTTGATATTTTTTAAATATTGGAATAATTTGTCTCAAGAAACAACACAGGCCGATTTCTGAATATGTAACTTAAGGGGGCTGGTCACTCAGCTTCTGATTTCCTCTTACTAATGTAAAGTGTATGGGTATTTGATGCATTCATATATTTGAAATATCTCCTCGGGAAATTAATATTTTTAACTTCTATTTTTTGTGTACACTTCCTAAAAGATTGTTTTTTTAGTTCTCAAAATATTTCTAAAGTATAAACTTAATTTTATAGGAAGTGCTTAAAGCATACTCACAGTTCGCCTGCTTTTAACACATAAAATATTAAATTCAGCATAGAACTTAGAAATACTTTGAAAACTAAGAAAAAAAGAGACATCCTTTAAAAAGAGTACACTGAAAAAATAGGTTAAAAATATGGGAGAAGATATTTTAAATATACAAATCCATCAAAAGTCCATAGATTTAACATTACGGAGGAGAATTCTGAAGCTGAGTGACTAGCACCCTTAACACATTGACGACGAGCCTCTTTTACATTTCTTTTAATTCTTTGACACCAGTTTTTCCTCATTGGAATTTTGAATTATTTAATCACCCAAAATTTGAGAATAGATAATGTGAAAATTTCCAAATTAAAATTTAAAAGTTTTGTTCATCTTATACGGCAAGCTTTCTTGCCAACCGTCTTTAATGAGTTAACACAAAATGTTTTCAACTAAATTGTGGCAAAAGATTTAAAAAAAAGGGGGGGGGGGACAAAGTTTATATATAAATACAATTAAACAATGTGAAGATTTATATTTATGTTAAGGGCAGAAAAGAATAAATTCTTTCAGCTACATATTATTTTTAATAATTGTTGAATATTTCTATTGTTTATGTGAAAAAAAAAGAAAAATTGGTAATAAAAATAATTTTATGCAAGTAATACTATATTACACTCTCAACCTTACCATTTCCACAAAATGCAATAATTTGTATAATTTTGCATATAACTTTTTTTTTATGAAAAGTAGCATTTAATTGTCAATTTTACAAGTTAACTCTTCCCACTCCGCTGCGAAGACATTCTTAATCTTTGCAAAATTTGTTTTTGGTACCCGTAATAAAGGAAAATACAATTCACCTTATTTAATCAGAGCATTTTTGAAATTGTGTACTTGAAGGAAGCTGCTTTTTAAAAAGTGGTGCCGATCGAATAAAATTTGTGTAAAAGACGCCTGAGCTTTAAGGGTTAATGTTTTCAAGTAGAACATTGAACATGAAAAGAAAAAGTTAAAAAACACCCGAATGTACCTATTATAAAATTTTGAATAAATTATTTTATTAATGGTATTTAAATTTTACTAAAAAAAAATAAATACCTTCGAAAAAAGAAAAAAATTTCTCCCAAACAATTTCTAGGTTATTTCAGAGCATTTCCATCACTAATCATTTGTCAAAGTGTCACTCAACATACATCATAAAATCCGTTCTTTAGATATTTTCTGCATTATTATGAAAATGAACTTAAAAATTTAATTTTCTATATCATCGAAATATGTATATATATTATATATAAATATATATTTCTATATCAGCCAAATAAAAATTTTATTTTAAATAATTTAAAAAATGTTTATATACATATATATTCAAACCTGGATTCATTAATATTTCTAACATTTTTTCCCCTAATATAAAGAGATATTGATTACCAATACATACTATGCCAAGACAGATAATCAATATCTTCCTATGTTGGAAGAAAAAAAAAACTAGTATGCTGTGGCCATTACAAAACTTTCTTCTATATAAATCACATCAATTAAATCATTCAAATAGTACAAGAAATTACATCAATTTAGCCCCAATTCATATTAAAGTCTATCTGAATTTGAAGTTTGATGAAAATTCGTGCATTAGTTCTTAAGATTGTGGAAATTCTGAAAAATGTAACATAGCAGCACCACCTGTTGAACGATTTACAACAAAAGATAAACAGCATTAATTCATATCGAGGTATACCTGAATCTGAAATTTGTTGAAAATCCAAGCATTAGTTCTTGAGATAGATGTATTGCGGAAATCACAAAAAATGCAGCCTAACAGCGCCACCTGCTGAGCGATTTACACCAAAATGTATAAAACGTCAATTCATATAATTCGTCAATTCACTAACTGAATCTGAAATTTGATGAAAATTCGTGCATTAGTTCTGCAGATTGAGCTATCGTGAAAAATGCTGCATAGTAGCGCCACCTGTTGAGCGATTTACACCAAAAACTAATCAGCACCAATTGATATCTGGGACTAACTGAATATAAATTTTTATTAAATTCCGTGCATTAGTTTTTGAGATAGAGCGCCCACAAAATTTGTGTCACATACATACAGACAGACATTTTGTAAAAATATGTTTTCCGGAATCTCCGACCCCTAATGAAACATGTAAATCCGTCGAAAATTTCCACGAATCCAATACTTTCTTCTTGTAAAGATAGAAGAAAATAAAAAGCTTTGCCATTTTATAATGCCGAATCCAGTTTTGACCAATATCGGCCTGTCCGACTTTCCCCGATATTGGAAACTAGTATGTTGCGACCATAACAAAACTTTCTTCTATATGAATCACGTCAATTAAATCATTTAAATAGTACAAGAAATTACATCAATTTAGCACCAATTCATATCAAAGTATATCTCGATTTGAAGGTTGATGGAAATTCGTGCATTAGTTCTTGAGATAGATCTATAGCGAAAATTCTGAAAAATGTAGAAAAGCAGCGCTACCTGTTGAGCAATTTACACCAAAACATAAACAGCACTAATTGATATCAAGGTATACAAGAATCTGAAGTTTGATGAAAGTTCGTGCATTAGTTACTTGAGATAGAGCTATAGTGGAAATTCTGAAAAATGCAGCATAGCAGCGCCACCTGTTGAGCGATTTGGACCAAAACATAAACAACTCTAATTCATATCAAAGTATACCTGAATCTGAAGTTCGTTGAAAATCCAAGCATTAGTTCTTGAGATAGAGGTATTGCGGATATCACAAAAAACAGCCTAGCAGCGCCACCTGTTGAGCGATTTACACCAAAATGTATAAAATGTCAATTCATGTCAAGGACTAACTGATTCTGAAGTTTAATGGAAATTCTGAAAAATACAGTATAGCAGCGCCACCTGTTGGTCGATTTCTACCAAAATGTATAAAAGTCAAATCATGTCAAGAACTAACTTATTCTGAAGTTTGATGAAAATTCGTGCATTAGTTCTTGAGATACAGCTATAGTGGAAATTCTGAAAAATGCAGCATAGCAACGCCACCTGTTGAGCAATTTAAACCAAAATGTATAAAATGTCAATTCATGTTAAGTACTAACTTATTTTGAAGTTTGTTGAAAATCCAAGCATTAGTCATTGAGATAGAGCTATTGCGGAAATCGTAAAAAATGCAGTATAGCAGCGCCACCTGTTGAGCGATGTACACCAAAAAATATAAAACTTCAACTCATGTCAAGAATTAACTGAATCTGAAATTTGATGAAAATCTGTGCATTAGTTCTGGAGATTGAGCTATTACGGAAATCCTGAAGAATGTGGCATAGCACACCTGTTGAGCGATTTACACCAAAAACTAATCAGCACCAATTTATATCGGGGACTAACTGAATATGAAATTTTATTAAATTCCGTGCAATAGTTCTTGAGATAGAGCGCCCACAAAATTTGTGGCACACACAGACAGACAGACATTTTGTAAAAACATGTTCTTCGGAATCTCTAACCGCTAAAACGTGTAAATCCGTCGAAAATTTTTACAAATCAAATACTTTCTTCTTGTAAAGACAGAAGAAAGTAAAAAGGTTAGCCATGCAATATCGGCCAATCCGGTGTTCACCGATATTGCGAAATCGCTGTTCCCGATATTGCTGTGCTACCTGGGGTGTACTCTTCTATCTTATTTAGACATTTTTTACCTGCATTTAAACCGAATATCCTGTATGGTATTCATTCATTAGAAGCTTTAATTCTTCGCATAACAATCGAGTGTCCTCTTTTTGATAATCTGAAACGACATTTGAAACCAGTTTTATTAAAATTAAATGAGTTTCTTCTAGAGGTGCACCGAATAGAGATTTTGGCCGAATACGGAATATTCAGCAACAGGTAAACCGAATACCGAATATTCAGCTAGCCGAATAGTGACTATCAAGCCGAATACCGAATAGTGACTATTCGGCAGGGCCGAAACTAAGGGGGAGCAGAGGGGGCATGTGCCCCGGGCGCCAAATGAAGGATTATACCTTTGGAGTGGATCATTTTCTTCTGATGGACTGATGTCTTCTATTATTATGAAACAGCCATTATAAATGAAGTGTTAGGTGAAGATGAAAGAGCAGTCGTAAAAAGGTTAGAACTCTGATTTTCTGGTCAGAATGGGAAGAAAAAAAATGGCCATAATTTTTTTGGCCAAAAAAAAAATTATGACCATTTTTTTTCTTCCCATTCTGACCACAAAATCAGAGTTCTAACTTTTTACGACTGCTCTTTCATCTTCACCTGACACTTCATTTATAATGGCTGTTTCATAATAATAGAAGACAACAGTCCATCAGAAGAAAATAACTCGGTTAAGCAGGACTCGGATAATCGGGACTCTAACTGTATATTTCATTTTAAAAATGATCTTTAGAATATTTTTGTTTTGCCCCGGGTGCAAAAAAGGCTAGTTTCGGCTCTGCTATTCGGCCGAATACCGAATATTCGGCTTGCCAAATACTTTTAAGTTTCAGAGTTTGAAAGCATTAAAAAGATAAATTTTAAATCAATTTTACGTAATGTTTAACACTACTTCATATATTGATAAAAAATATCTCTTTATAAGTAAATTTTGCACTAAAAAAATCTATGCTTTGAATTGTTATTTAAGAAAAGGATAGTTTTAAAGTTTCTTTAATTGATAAAAAAAAGGTTTTTTAAGTATTCGGTCTGGCCGAATATTTCGATATTCGGCCAAACCGAATATTCAGCCTACCGAATAGTTTGATATTCCGCCTAACCGAATATTCTATTGTATGGCCGAATATTCGGTGCATCCCTAGTTTCTTCTATCTCTGAAACGCCACAGATGAGTTTTTTACATCTTTGCAATCGTCGAATAGCAAAAAATTCTGCGATTTTTCTTACAATGAACACTTACAAATGCTACACCCATTGGTCTCTTCCAGAGTTTCAAGCGAGACTGCGAAAATGCCACTGCGAACTTTACGCTTACGCTGCTTGCGGCATCTCTGAGTATCCGCAGATTTTCATGCGAAATAGCGAGAAACTAGCTGCGAAGTTCTCTCTGTTTTACTGATCGAGAAAAGTTAATTGCGAAAATTAACTTTAAACTCCGCCTTCAACTGTCACACGAGCAGAAAATTGCTGAGCTCAATCACGACCGGGAGAGATGATAGAATTTTCAGTTGCTTTGGTTGATGGCATGATACAGCCGAGAAATATTTTTACTATGAAATGGGTAAATTATCAGTTTTCGTCATTGAATATTGCTATTTTCAGTTTATTTTATATACTTCTTACTAGTCTGCTTCTGAAAAAACTAATATGGGCTTGTAAAAAGTTCGTAAATTTATACAGAAAACATGGTTAACGAATACAAAAAAGTAAAAACTTTACGCATTAAACTGCATATTTCAATTTTTAATCCAATAATATAAACTACTTTAATGTGAAAAGTTGTCAGCGCACTTATCTACCCTTAATAATTAAAACAAATTATTAAAAATCAAATATTATTTGAAAATTGAATCAGTAAAACTGAAAACGGCAGGTTGACGCACACTCCAGGTGTATATTTTAGCTTATTGCGAAAGGTGGAGCTTTTTTCTGAAACTGGACAGCATTTTTGCGAAAGTTTCGCAGTTAGAGAAATAAGCCCCGCCTTGACACCTGTCAAAATTTGTTTACCTTTAGCAGCGAAAAGTTCGCAAAAAGGCTGGCTTCTGATTGGTCAATCTCGTCTCGCTAATAGCGAAAAATCTATCTGGATCTGGGCCATTATCTTTCTCTTTTGTTATGAAGAAATTATTATTCCATATAGACCCCTTGCATTGACGTCACGTTGCTATTAGCAACGACTGATGCTATAGCTTCTGGAGCACACACGTGGAGCACAGAAGTCCCCATTTGCCGTTAAAAGCACGTGTTATCTTTCTCTTTATATTAGAGCTTTCTTAATTTTATTATTATAGTGCAAATAAATCTAAAAAATCAAATGGAGAGCACCATATTCGCCTTATATTTGGGCGCCATCTGAAGCGATTTCAGACATGTGACGTCATGTGCAACCCGTCTATTACTGCTTTTTGTCGAAAAAATATTTAGATTCATTTTTAAAAAAGGGGAAATTTTTTTAAATTATATGTATTCAATATAATTGTTATTTATCATTCTTTTTCAATTTTCAAAAAAATTATTTTCAATTTCTTGTTTATGATCGTGGCTCGAGGTTTTCGACTTGTGACTCAACTCAGCCATTGCTATTTCTTATTGCTTTGCATAATTATGAACATGGTATTCTTTGGATTACACTTTATTAGGTATTTTGTTAATTTATTGTTTGTTTTTTTAATCTGATTTTCGATTCCATTTTTAACTTTTCTTTTGATTTATTTAGATTTAATGTGTCCTTTTTTATTTTCCGCCGATTTAACCTAACCACGCTATCGTTTTGTAGATATTACGAACCTTTTATTTTCTCTTGAAATATCTATTAATGTTTTAATATCCAGCATCAATAATTATTTTTACAATACCTTATGGCTTCATAGTTGAATACCTTCTTCTGAAAAGGGCAACAGAAATTTCTGAAAACTTTTGTTTACATATCGATTACGATAGGAATGTTTTAATATCCAGCAATAACTTAAACTTTTGTTTTGATTACATATCGAGTAACAAAAGATATGTTCTTGACTCTTTAGAAAATGCAACTAAAATGATAATTTTAACAATTGAATCATTAATAAAAAATTATATGTTAAATTAAGCCTGAAAATTTTAATACTTGGAAAGGCTGAGACAAATATAAATTTTTAAAGCAGATATCTTACAATGAATGTTCAATCACAATGTTTTAACTAAAATATCTTTAAATATTAACAAATTTAAACAAAATGAAGTTCTTAATTTTGCCGATTGATTTTTTGCGAAAAAAGGTACTAAAAAAATTTAAAACTATTTAGCTAGAAAAGATTACAATGTTTCTGATGGGAACAAATAAATGGATTTTTCAATGCTTTCACTAAAGTAAATTTAAAATTCAATGTCAGAATTACAAATTAATTAAATTGTTTATTGTGGGATCCCCATAACTCAAAAAATATTTGAAACTAAGTTATCATTGTTTTTTCAATGTTTATTGACAGACGGTTGCGATTTGTGTTAAAAACCACCAAAGTGACATTCTCTATGCCCTATCATATGATACATACCAATAGATTTCTAAACAGCTTCCACTTGAAAATCTGAAGACCATTAAGATTACTAAATCAAAAGAAAAGTTCACGATTAATTCCCAATACGTCAGAATGAATAAATTTCAATATACATAATATGTGTAACCCTATTTTAAAAAGCTTTTTTCCAAAGTAAGAATTCATTCACATACACTGACAATAAAATTATCAGTGTTTTGGTTGGCGGGAAAACATTTAATGTATTTTATCAGCGCTGTCCAACATGGGATGATTTCGGGGGGGGGGGGGGGGGAATTATTTTTTTGCCAATGATTTTCTGAGAACATCACTTTTATTTTCAAGAGCAAGGGGTGATTCTGTTCTGAAATTTCAGCCATTCAGTTCTGAAAAAGAAAAAAAAATCATTCCTTCTTAACCTAAAAACCTCATAATGGATATTAATTATGAATGAATCGTATGTTTTCTCCTACCGATTGGCAATTTTTGTGTGTTTTTTATGTGACCAATTGACAAATTTTATGATTTTTCCCCTAACAACCGACTGTCGATTTTTCTTTTTCATCTGCGACTGATTGATGAATTTTGTGATTTTTTAAGCAGTAGATGGGCAAATTAATCGATTTTTTTTTCTTCATGACTAACTGAAGAATTTCTTGTAACCAACTTGTGAATTTTTTGATTTTCTTTTCCTTCACAAGAGCGATTTAGAAATTTCTCTACACACATTTATAATCTACAGTGATTATAGACAAAATTCATGCATTAATAAGATTCCTGTGGTAAGATTCGTCAAATGGTCGTAGAAAAAGACTAATTTTGTCAAGGGATCGATGAATAAATGCAAATTTCCTCAAAATGTTACGGAAAATTTCGAATTTCGTAAAAAGTCTGTGAGGCTGTGAAAGTTCAGCTTTTTTTTGCTGAGTCTGTATCATGTCTGATTTTAAGTCAACACGACCCGAACCTGCAAAAATATTTTTCAAAATATGAAAAATATTATCAATATTTTGTTTTTGATACACACAAAAACCACATGTATCATATTTTTGATAGTTTATGTACACATGTTACATGTGTTTAAATTGAGAGGTGCCTGTTATTCAAACTTATATAAAAGTTCAAATATATAAAGTTTAGGAATTAAAAAGTGTTTGCTAAATAGAAATGTCTGCCTTTTGAAAGAAAAGCCATTATGGAGGTCATATTGTACATAGACAGGGGTAGTGAAATGCATCATTTTACTCACCATTGGCGAGTGAATTTTCTAACAGGGCGAGTGAATTTTTAGGTAGTTTTTGAAAACTGCAAACTATAGAGATATGCCGAAAACTTTTTTTTTTATTAGTTAGCTATATTTTTCAACTTTCCTAATTATTGCGATCTAAACATGGTACTAAGTTCTATTTTATATTAAACTTTCATCTCTTGTTTATTTTTTTTAAATTTATAGGGAAGAAAAATATGAAAATGCATTATAGTAATAGTAACCAACTATTTTTGAGTTGTGTAATTTTGTCATAAAAATTTTCAACTGTAGATTGCATTTTACTGGCTGGTGAAATAAATCCTTGGCTGGTAAGTTTTTCTAGAAATTTCCCACCCCTGTACATAGATCTTCAACCTGAAAAAATACTTTGGATATCATTTGAAATTCAGGTCGACCGATTAGAGTCAAAACCCAAACCGAAACAATGAAAGTGAACCCGGCCTGCAACAAAAAATCTACTATTGATCCGATCCGATCCGAGTCGGTTCGGGTAAAAGCAAGTAACCCGACCTGATGCAGGACTCTAATGCAGATATCTTTCAGTTAGTGTAGTAAATTGTTTTACATGCTTCCTCAATTAGTGTGTGAAGCACAAAACTGGTTACACTATTTTTTTCCCAGCAAGATGGTGATCATTATTCAGCAATTGGTACGTTTTCTATTAAATAAATTAACCAGTTTGTAGGTTTAAAGCAATTAAACTGTAATGCAAAATATTTTAATCAAGTCGTGTATTTAAAAAAGTACTCTATGATAAGTAAGCTAACATAATTAAAGAATTGTTGTAATGCAGATTAAAAATTAAGAGACTTTGTACTGTTTCTTGACTGATTGTTTATATTTTTAAAATGTATACATTAATATGCGAGTGCACATATGTGTGCACCAGTGATTTTTTTTTTTAATTGTGTATTTGCAGAGTGCATGACATCTGGCCGAAAAAGTAGCAAAACTAAACACTGTATCTACTGTATAAACAAGAAAATTAATCGGCACTATTTGTTTTTAAGCATTTTGCATATTATAGGTCATCTCTTTAATCATTGTTTATATCAGTGTTGAATTCAGACACTTTTCTCCAGGAGGGATTGCACTTTTTGACCATTGAAAACATAAAATCTCAAATCTTCTGGGGAGTGTTCCCCCCTCCCCCCCCGGTCACCCCCTGAAATCAACACTGATTTATATTTTAAAAATTTATACTTTAATATGCGAGTGCACTTATGTGTGCACAAGTTTTTTTTTTCTTTTTTAAATTGGTAATTGCACAGTTCATGACACATGGCCGAAAGAGTACTCAGTACAATATTACTCAGAAATAAATTAAGAAATATCTTAACTCTCTGAGCGGTTTGAGCATATTTTTCAGTTTCCCAAAAACAAATTTAATCTGTTGTAGACAAAAATATTTTCAGCAGAATTGTATTTCAAGATGTCTATCAAATAAAGGAGCGTGAAGTGTATTTTAGAAACAAACAGGAAAAGAAAATTTTAATTAAAATTATTTTTATAAGAATTTTTATGAAAATGCCGGAACGCCTTCAAGATGCTCGGAGGGTTTAATATATATATATATATATATATATATTCCAATCAACCCAGTAGCAGAAACAGTGCAGCACGGAAGCGGGCGGTGCAGATTATTTTAAACCTTGCAGATTAATTCACCAACTTAAAAATAAATGCTGGGCTTAAAAAATAGCTGAAATTTGCTTTAAGTCTCTAGATTTATGGTATTTGTTGTATCCTTATATTATATATATTCTTTATAAATGGAAATTTTGCTTACTTTAAGTGTTTCTGTTATTTCTTATGATAGTAGGCTTATTGGGTCGCAGATAAATTTTTGTTTGCTGCAGTCTGACGCAGAAAATTCTGCTTCTGGGCCAATCAATAAATATAAAGACGTTTGATTTACGTTGTGTAATAAAAAAAATTAGTGTATTTATATATTTATGCATGTAAGCATTCGCTGTTTTCTGTGGTAAAAATCTGTATGTACTTCAATGCAAATAACTTAAAAGTAGAGCTGGGCGATATATTGATAAAATTGATATAAAATGGTAATTGTGATAACGATATTAAAAAACCTTACAAAACGGTATATCATGAATATCATAATCGTGATGTAAACCGTGATTATCGTGGTTCTTCATTAAACCGCAACATTAAGCAGCGCTTCTTCAGCTTCGACCCAGTCTAAACCGTGGTATTAAATACTGAATCGTCTGTTCCGATTATTATGATACTAACGGAGTGTCTCCTCTCAAGTCTAAACCGTGGTATTAAAAATACCAATTCCTCGGTTTCAGTATTCTTGATATTAACGGTGCGACTTCTGCCAGCCTAAATTGTGATATTAAATACCGACTCCTCGAGTTCCGTGTTCATGATACTAATGGCAGCGGTAGAATTGATAAAAAAAAAAGTCACTGGTCCAAAGGACCAGTAAACATCAGAGTTTACTGGTCTGCAGACATCGTCACTGGCCCGCTACATAAAATACTATTATGTACCTTTAACCCTTCAAGTGACCCCCCCCCCCCTCGTCCTCTTCCTATTAGAATATAAACCAAACTTCCTTTCAGCTATCCAAAATTTTCAGCATAATAGAATGTAAAATTATAATTTGCTAAAAATTAAATAAACAGTACATGAACAAAAACTATAAAATTATTAATTATAATTATGCATTTTATTTCCAATTATTTATTTCAACTAAGTTTTAATGCAATTTTTTATTTATTTTTTTAAATAAAATAAAATTCTGTGGTTTGTGTTTGGTTGCGGTTTTCTCAGGGATGGGAAAATGTATGGTTACCTGTCAGAGAGGAAAAAAAGCTACTGGTCCTGCGGACCACTAAATTTTTTAAATTAGTGGTCCGATTGAATTTTTAGTGGTCTCGGACCAGCGGACCACCAAGGATTTTGAACGCTGCTAATGGTATGTGATTTCGTTTTGGTGGGTGATAAATATCGTACATGCAGTTTTCTGTGTGATCGCTGACATCAGATGATACATACATATATATATATATATATATATATATATATATATATATATGGTATTGACGGTGTAAGCTGAATCTCTGGCGATGTTGATGAATATTTGCTCTTTGTTATTGAACAATGTGTGAATCAGGACGATAAAGAAATGAAATATAACATTTTATTTGCAACAGTGGATTTAATTAGACAAATGAAATAATAATTATATAGCTGGGTCCTCAGGGCCACTTTTCTAACTTTGGCTGAGACCCCTCATGTGGCATATCGTTGGAAAGGCCTGTGACCACATATTCATGTTATGCACCTCCGGTGACCACCCCCCACTTCCACGTCTGGGGGGCACTTCTCTAAATTTTACCGAGACCCCTCATGTGACATATCGTTGGAATGGCCTGTTGCCGCTTATTCATGTTATGCCCCTCCAGTGTCTCTCTCTCTATTCCCTCCCGTTGGAGGGCCTTTTTCTAAATTTTGCCGCCCCCCTTATGTGACGTATCTTGCAAAGACCTGCGACCGCTTGATCATTTTATGCATTTCCGGTGCTCCGTCCACCACTTTGCCCCCCAAGGTGGCACTTTCCTAAATTTTGCCGACATTCATCATGTGACCGTTTATTCATGTTATGCACCTTCAGCATTCCTCTCCCGACTTGTCCCCCCCTTGCGGGAGGGCCTTTTTCTAAGTTTTACTGTCACCCCTCATGTGACATATTGTTGCAAAGGTCAGTGACCGCTTAATCATTTTATGGCCTTTCGGTGCCCCGCCCACCACTTTGACACCCCCCTGGAGGGCACTTTTCTAAATTTTGCTGACACCCATCATGTGACATATCATTGGAAAGGCCTGTGATCGCTTATTCATGTTATGCACCATCAGGGTCCCTCTCCCCACTTGCCCCCCCCCCGAGGGAGGGTCTTTTTGTATATTTTGCCATCACCCCTCATAAGACATATCGTTGCAAAGGCCTGTGACCGCTTAATCATTTTATGGCCCTCCGGTGCACCACTCACCACTTTTCCCCCGTGGGGGGGGCACTTTCCTAAATTTTGCCGACACCCATTATGTGACATATCATTGGAAAGGCCTGTGACTGCTTAATCATTTTATGCACTTCCGGTGCTCCGTCCACCACTTTGCTCCCCCTCCCCGGGGGGCACTTTCCTAAATCGAGATATCTGAATATGATATAAAGATGCTGATTTATCATGATATTTAATTGTAGACATTGCCCATCCCTACTTAAAAGTGCTTTGCCATCGATCAGCATGATACCGATATATATTGTACAATACATTTTCGTCATTATCTAACATTAGTGCACACAAAATGCATTTGTATGCACTACATAGTTTATTATCTACCGTTTCTAATAAGGATTTTTTGATCGTAGTAGATATGAATGTATTTTATATGAAATTAGTACCAAATAATGAGAGATTTATTGATGTTGTTATGTCAGTAAATAACATTTTAAAGAGTTAGACTTTTTTGTTTGGTGCCATCTAGTGAATCTTTAAGACTTTTTTACTGTTGCTATAGAAATATTTTAGATTATTAATAATTTGTCTCGAATGAGTCATAAAAGGCCAACCCTGCCGCATGGCAATTAAAGTTTTTAAAGTGGCAATTAAAAAATCTATCATCTATCGCCAAATAAAATACAGCTTTTTCATCTCTAGTTACGCTTAGCTTTTTTTTTTTTTTTTTTTTTTTTTTTTTTTTTTAAATGGTGCAAGTACACGGTATCTAAAATGTCACTAATAATATGTGCATCCATTGTCTGCAATTTTCTATAATCTACGTTGCTTAGCAAAAGTAAATATCACAAATTTCACCTATCTGTTTCTGAAAATTATTGTGAACTTCAACCATTGATGGCCAATTTGTGCCGAAGTGGAAAAGACCATCACATCAAAAATACCTTTTGTCACAATTTTTGTTGGTGGCAAAAATTATCAGGCATGTGATTTCCGCGTTTTTGCACACCAGTATATTCTTAGAGAAAATGTTGTTCTCTTAAATCGCAAAAATATTTCGATTAAATGAAATATCATTTTCTCTAAGAATATACTGGTGTGCAAAAACGCGGAAATCACATGCCTGATTATACTAGTATTTTAAAACAGGGTTTAAGGATTTTATTTTAACTACATGAGGCAAGAATGAAGAGATACTGATAAATTTAAAGCATATGGTTGCTCTACTCATTGGTTAAATCTTCTAGGTGGCAATATAACTCCACAAACAATTACAAAACATGTCATTGAAATACAAAAGTACTTTCACAATTACCATGCTGTATATGCTTGGTTAAAAGAATGCAATGATCATTTTACACTACTCTTACCTTGCAATTTTTACTAGAACAGTCAGATAACTTGTTTTGAAACTTTTATCAATAACCACAGCCATTATACTAAAATGATTAATGATAACACTATTAACATTTCTTTGAAATTATCAGAGACTATAATCTTTATAATGTTAAAGATCTTCTTTTGCAATTAAAACCAGTTGAAAACACTTTAAATAGTCAGGAATGAGAAATACATCATTTTGCTTGCCACTGGCGAGTACCTTTCCTCGCAGGGCGAGTGGTTTTTTAGGCAATCTTTGAAAATACTGCAGGCTATATAAGGTCTGGCAAAAACATATTTTTAATAGTTGGTTATATTTTTCAAATTTACTTCGATAGTGCTAAGTTCTATCTTATACTAAACTTTCCTCTGTTGTATATATTTTTTAATAACAATTAATAATTTCTTAGTAACAGTGACTACTATAGTAACAATTTCTTAGTAACAGTGTAAACTATTTTTGCTGTGTGTTTTCTCATTGTTTTTGAACTGTACGTTGTATCTTGCTGGCTCATAAAATAAATCTTTGTTTGATAAGATTTTCTGAAAATTCCCCATCCCTGTAAGTAGTAGTATCAATACAAAAACCCTTAATGGGTTAAAAGTTAGTGATGCAGCACTTTATCTTATGCTCTAAGAATTTTAAATATGGAACTTAAAAATAATGATATCAAATTTTAAGTGACGCTATGCTATTAATTATAATCTCTATATATATTTCATCATTTTATTTTTTTATAATCGCATGTGCAAAAATTATGTTCAATTTAAAAAGATGTATAAAAGTTTAATCATTGATGCTTTATCATTCATATCTCTCATAAATTCAAAGTATGAGTTTAAAAAGATATGGGAACTACTTGCGAATTCACCCGGAGTCCGCCATCTTGTTTCTTTGTTGGTCATTTATAATCACTTTATGCTTAATTTAATAACATAACAACAAACATAATATAAACAACAACAAACATAACATAAACAACAAATATAAATAACAAAATAAATAAATCCAAATAAATAAATTTAACATCGGCGATGATCAACAAAGAAACAAGGTGGACTCCGGGCGAATCCGCGAGTAGTACCAAGATATGAATTAAAAGTATTCTATTTTTCATGCACTTTTTCTAAAATTTTGGTATTTCATTAAGTTTATTTTGTTTCTAGGAAAATTTAATCCAATTTTATCTATGAAGGTGTACTTTTTTAATCTTTTGATCCTAAACCTCAAAAAAGTAATGATATCAATACAAAAACCCTTAACGGGTTAAAAGTTTGACGCAGCACTTTACTTTATGGCTATATGAATCTGAAATATGGGTCTTAAAAATTCTGATATCAAATTTTAAGTGACGCTGTGCTATTAAAATGAATTTATATATATTTAATTTTTCTTTTTTGTTGTATTTATTTTTAATCAGTGATACTTTTTCATTCAAAATATGAGTTTTAAAAGATATGATATCAAAATTAAAGTGACGCTGTGATCTGACTTAGATTAGTTAAAAAATTACTTTACACATACTTATGTTTTGTCTTCTGAAATATATTTAGAAATTGAAACATTTTTTTTTTCAATACACTATCAAATATGTCATACATTTTCTCAGCTGATGTTATGTATTAAATGTATTTAATTCAATAAATTCATTTATCTTTTGCGTCACGATATCCAGAACCATCGGTAAAATTTGTGTAAATGTTTTCTTTGCATCACACTATCTATTTGCATACTATTTACTTAGTTTAGATACTATGACGACAAAAAAGAAAAATTATATATATATAAATTCATTTTAATAGCACAGCGTCACTTAAAATTTGACATCAGAATTTTTAAGACCCATATTTCAGATTCATATAGCCATAAAGTAAAGTGCTGCGTCAAACTTTTAACCCGTTAAGGGTTTTTGTATTGATCACCTTTTCCCATAGCCATCTTCATTGTCAATGAGTGTCCATCATGCATAGCGACATCCCAAACGCATGCTCTAAAGATATCGGGCACTGGAAACACATCTCTGCATACTGCAAGACTCCCCTTCTTTAGCTCCCCTGCACTAGCGAAACCCGCAGACAATAAGCACGGCAGGGGTTGCCAACACAAAAAGGCAAACCGCCACAACACGCGCCAAGGAATTAATGAAAAGCCATGGAGAATACGGGAAATGCTAAACCCCGCAGGCTAATACGCCAAACTGCCCCCCCCCTCTCATTGTCTCTTAAAGAAGAGATAACTTGTGAAAACAAGTAAACTCAAAGACGAAGGATTTAAAAAAAATCCAAAGACTATCACCAAACAGCATATTCACAAAATTTTAAGTTTAACAATATAAAGATATAAAAAAACTGGATAATAATTACTGACAATAAACTGGAAGGGTTTTTAAACTTGAAAAAATTTTAACTTTAAAGTGCAAACCTGAAGCATTACACCTAAAAAAATTTTTAAATGCCCTCCCCCCCCCCTTCCCCAATATGAGGACTCGAAAAATGGTTCAATTTTGAACCTCAAAAATTGAAACAACCTAAATGGTTGAAAAAGTGAAGTTTGAACTTCATTAACAAATTTAAAGAGAAGTTTCAAATACTTCAAAAAGATTAACTAGGAAAATTTAACAAATTTTAACAATTTAACTAGAAAAGTTTAACAATTGATGATCTCAAAAATTTAAATTCAAAGATGAAGTAGTAATGCATGGAGAATTTGCTGGATAAAAGAAAATGATCCAATTTAATGAAAACTTGTTGGCTATAAGGTACACCTTCTAAGTCCAAGACCAGAGGTCGACGTAATCCAGACAGAAGGTTTAAAAAGGTCCAACAATGTTAAATGCAAAATTCTCACACGGTTACCAAAAGAAAAAGATGAGTACGTACCAATTCAAAAATCTAACAATTTCCAATTTGGAAATGTCAGCATCAGCTCAATATGACAACTTGATCACTATATTACATTAAATACAATTCTTTATTACAATTATAAAAAAAATTATGTAGATAATTAAACAGTTAATGATGATTCATATTACAGACATCTAGGCTCGAAAGACAGGAACTAACGGCTCTTACAAACTAACTTGCTTACGTATTCATAAATGAATAAAGGGCACATTCATACAACTCGCAGTCTTCTGGTGCACCAGAATCAATTAATCACACTGAATGGATGGCGCTCTAGATGCCTAGGATGAACAAGCAAGAATTAATGATATGCATAAAATAAGTTTCAATGTATAAGCACAGTTAATCACAATATTGGAGGTCTTTCAAATATTAAAAACTATTATGTAAAATAAACCTCTTTAAAACAAATTCTTTAAAACTTATGACTTGATCAAGTGACGCTGATGATATAAAAAATGCATATAGGCAAATTAACAAAGTTAAGTAGCAAGCGTCTACACTAATCCTTTAACACCTGTGAATAACAATTTCAGGAGGTACAGTGTAGCGACAGAAAGCTTGAAAAAAACAATTTTTACATTTTAATTCACCATAATAGCATTTAATGAGGTACGATTTATATGAAAAATTTATATATGAAGGAGATACTTTTAAAATTAAAACATATTTAACTGAAAATTAACATTACATCAGAAAAATTAACTTTAAGAAGCTCATGATCTCACTCTTAGATAGAGGTTTGGTAAAGGTATCCGCCAGGTTAGACTTGCTCCGCACGTGAGAAAGCAGAAATTCCCCCCCTGTTGAAAAGATCCCTTATAAAAAAATAGCTTAATATCAATGTGCTTGGACTTATAATTCTCAACAGGAGATTTAACGAAGTCGATTGCAGCCTGATTATCCGCTTTCATTTCGGCTTTCCTCCCAAGTACACGAATGATCCCTTCCTGCGCACACTCGCGACGTATCCGGTCAAACCAGACCAGGTTCTTGACGGCCTCAGTCATTGCGACGAATTCAGACTCCATAGTCGATAACGAGACGCACTTTTCCTTGAAAGTGCGGCAATCGACAGGAGCTTCGTCAAGCATGACTATTTGGCCGCCGATCGAGGTCCGGTCATCGCGGTTAGCCGCAAAGTCGGCGTCAGTGAAGATCATTAGATTTGCACGAGAGTTTAAGCCGGAAATGTTTAGTGGATCTCAGGTACCCTAGAAACCTCAATAATCCATCCCAGTGCACAATCCCTGGGTTTGACTGGAATTGACTTAAAACATTCACGGCGTAAGACAAGTCAGGGCGAGTGCGATTAGCAATAAAAGAGAGACAACCTAAAAGGCTGCGATAAGGAATATGTGACATTTCCTCTATATCTTGATTAGAAACAGGACACTGCGACCTCGAGAAGACTATACCTTTACTAATTGGTAAAGATGAAAAAGGTATCTTGAATTTTTGAAAACGATCACATACATCTTCGATGTAGTTCTTTTGGTGAATTATAACTCCGGTTGGAGTATCTTCAAATTGTACACCCAAAAGCTTTCTTGTCTTCCCAAGTACCTTAATGTCAAATTTAGACTTCAATTTACTTAAGGTCTTGTCAATTAGCTTCTGCGTCTTCCCGAAAATCACGATATCATCGACATAGAGTAAAAGTAAAATATCAGAGTTAAAAATATAAACACAGTTGCAACTTGTAAACTTTTTAAAACCAAGTTCTAGTAGGACTTTGTATATTTCCAAAAACCATTCTCTCCCGCTTTGATGCAAACCGTACAGGGCGCGATCCAGTTTGCAATACAGATGCTCTTTGCCTGGCTCTACAAAACCGGGAGGTTGACTCATGTACACGTCTTCACTCAGTGGTGCATATAAGTAGGCGCAGGTTACGTCACACTGAGTGTGCGACCACCCGCTGTACGACACAAGAAGAGGGAAAAAGAACCGGATAACGCCAAAATTAACGACTGGGCTAAAAGTCTCTTCGTAGGACTGGCCCATAACGCTTTAATGTGCTTTATCATAACACTTTAATATACGTTGATATAATATGAGATGATTATGCACGTTAAAATGTAATTAAATGGAGCAGATAACGCATGTGGAAACTTTTAGCTGGGAAAGGATTATCCTGGAAGTGAATATGTAGAGATGCAGAAAAGTAGTATGATCTTTATGATTGCAAAGTAAAACATATCCAGATTAAATTAAATAAAGACAGTTTATTTTGATTCCAAAAACACATACTTGACATCAGTAATAAATAGCAGCATTCATTTTAAACAGACATATTGTGATGACGATGTTTCACAAATCAGAGCAGACATTTTGTTTGAAAATATCACAGCATTAGACTTTAAGATAAAACATAATTACACTGATAAAACTAAAACAAAACATTCCAGAACGTGGTCCAGCCATCGTTCAGTAACTTGAAATACTACTTCCATTAAGGGAAGATAAAAGTGCGTCTTATTAAGATTGGAATCGTATATTTATATAAAAACGATCGGATTGAAAACGTCGTTTCAGACGAACGAACCAATCAGAGAACGGCATCGAATCGATGCAAAGCAAGATTCGATGAAAAGATTCGATTTGAAAACGATATTCTAAGTTGCCATCTGGCGGGAGAAATATCGTCACGGAAGTTAAAACGTAGTCGAAAGAAAGTTTTTGCCGGTGAAGTACGGTAATGAAATGAAATTAGAAACGGCAAAATGGTATGGATTACTATGGATGTTAAAAAGGTCAGGAAACTTTTATTACAGCTGGATATTGTCTAGAATCCATAGAGAGGGTAAGTAAAAGTTTAAGAAATATTTATTATTGTCACTATTTAATAAATAAATAAAAGTAAATAAATGACTATGAACTTAAAAATAAAATGAAGTTTGTGAAATGAGGTTTTATGACAGGAGATGATAAGAGGCTATGAGAAATACAGTGTTTGTATCTCTTTCACAAACGTTGCAGACAGACTGCGCGAAGTGAAAGTCAAAGTAGGTAAAACGGGAGATCGCAAGAATTGCGAAAGGAACGACTCACCTGGGCGGTAACTGGTAAGACCAAGGGGATTGGTGGACAAAAGGTATGCCTAGCTTGAGTTCAAACAAACTCAAGGCGCAAAACTGAATAAAGGGGGGAAAACCAAGGTATGTAAGTCGTGACTACGACAGGGGGGAGGTATTTTAGAGATGCTGTGGGTAAATTGCATTTTTGTTCATAAAAAAGTATAAAATCTCAAACCTTCGGGGAGGACAGCAACCCCCAGAATTCAACACTGACAGGATATCATTAACGATTTATATATGAAGAAAACTATGGCATGTAAAAATATGAAAATTGGTAGTTTTATAGAGAAATATTCGATAAACATGATGAAACACATACTTTTTAAACTGGAGAATTATTTTAAGCTCTAGTTAATGCTGGAAAAATTTTATATTCTAAATCTCCATGGAAGAGAAAGGGGTGTATCAATTTATTTTTTTTAAGGATTAATAATGCATATAAAATTTGAAATATACATTCTAAGAGAATATGAATATTATTTAGATTTATAGTTTAAAATTATAAGGTTCGGAACTAATTTCGTTATAGTTTGGGTTGAACTGTTTCCTTTTCGGGTTAGTTTGATTTTTCAAAAGGCAATTCATAATATGTTTTTCCAGTTAAAATCTACATAGTATAGGAATATGAATAAATATTTGTTCATTTTCTAAATAAAGGATAAAATTAATAATATAAATATAATTGTTGACTTTTATTCCATAGTTACATTTAAAAAAATTTATTGTTGTCTTTCATTTTGGATTTCTAGTTGGGTCAAGGAAATTTTTCATGGGTTTCAGATGAGTTCAAATATAATTTTCAGGTAACCCGACCTTTCAGAGCATTGAAAGTTTTCGGTTTGGATTTTGTGTACTGATTTTTTTTACGTGCATTTCACTGGCCCCGCCCCATACTCATTTTGAAAATTCAACAGCACCATTCGTTTGTGCTACGTTTGTGCCGCAAAAATTTTCGTTTGTGCCACTTCCGTTCTCTCGTTATAACGAACACAATGGGGCGGGGCCAGTGAAACAACAGCCCCGCCCCATCCATGAAATCAAAATTTTATTACTGCATTCGTTTGCGCTACGTTTGTGCTGGTTTGTGCCACTTCCGTTCTCTCGTTATAACGAACAAAATGGGGCGAGGCCAGTGAAAAGACAGCCCCGCCCCATCCATGAAATCAAAATTTTACTACTGCATTTGTTTGTGCTACGTATGTGCTGGTTTGTGCCGCAAAAAGTTTCGTTTGTGCCACTTCCGTTCTCTCGTTATAACGAATTTTTTTAATTCAAGGTCAAATAAAGAATCACTTATAAAAATCGTAAATAACTACATGTCACGAAATGAAATACGTAAATCTTTAGTCCCATGCAAATGTCGGTTTGTGCCGCAAAAAGTTTCGTTTGTGCCATTCTGGTTCCCTCGATATAACGAATTTTCCACTATTTCAACACAGAACGACCATTTCAGTGGCCCCGCCCCATCAAAGAAATCAAAATTTCATTACTGCATTCATTTGTGCTACGTTTGTGCTGGTTTGTGCCGCAAAAATATTCGTTTGTGCCACTCCCGTTCTCTCGTTATAACGAACAAAATGGGGCGGGGCCAGTGAAACAACAGCTCCGCCCCATCCATGAAATCAAAATTTTATTACTGCATTGGTTTCTGCTACGTTTGTTCTGGTTTGTGCCGCAAAAAGTTTCGTTTGTGCAACTTCCGTTCTCTCGTTATAACGAATTTTTATAATTCAAAATCAAATAAAGAAAATCACTTATAAAAATCGTAAATAACTACATGTCACGAAATGAAATACGTAAATCTTTAGTCCCATGTAAATGTCGGTTTGTGCTGCAAAAAGTTTCGTTTGTGCCACTCTGGTTCCCTCGATATAACGAATTTTCCAGTATTTCAACACAGAACGACCATTTCAGTGGCCCCGCCCCATCAACGAAATCTAAATTGTATTACGGCATTCGTTTGTGCTACGTTTGTGCTTGTTTGTGCCGTAAAAAGTTTCGTTTGTGCCACTTCCGTTCTCTCGTTATAACGAATTTTTATAATTCAAAGTCAAATAAAGAAAATCACTTATAAAAATCGTAAATAACTGCATGTCACGAAAAGAAATACGTAAATCTTTAGTCCCATGTAAATGTCGGTTTGTGCCGCAAAAAGTTTCGTTTGTGCCATTCTGGTTTCCTCGATATAACGAATTTTCCACTATTTCAACACGGAACGACCATTTCAGTGGCCCCGCCCCATCAACGAAATCTAAATTGTATTACGGCATTCGTTTGTGCTACGTTTGTGCTGGTTTGTGCCGCAAAAAGTTTCGTTTGTGCCACTTCCATTCTCTCGTTATAACGAATTTTTTAATTCAAGGTCAAATAAAGAAAATCACTTATAAAAATCGTTAATAACTACATGCCACGAAATGAAATACGTAAATCTTTAGTCCCATGTAAATTTTGGTTTGTGCTGCAAAAAGTTTCGTTTGTGCCACTCTGGTTCCCTCGATATAACGAATTTTCCACTATTTCAACACAGAACGACCATTTCAGTGGCCCAGCCCCATCAACGAAATCTAAATTGTATTACGGCATTCGTTTGTGCTGCGTTTGTGCTAGTTTGTGCCGCAAAAAGTTTCGTTTGTGCCACTTCCGTTCTCTCGTTATAACGAATTTTTTAATTCAAGGTCAAATAAAGAAAATCACTTATAAAAATCGTAAATAACTACATGTCACGAAATGAAATACGTAAATCTTTAGTCCCATGTAAATGACGGTTTGTGCCGCAAAAAGTTTCCTTTGTGCCATTCTGGTTCCCTCAATATAACGAATTTTCCATTATTTCAACACAGAACGACCATTTCAGTGGCCCCGCCCCATCAACGAAATCTAAGTTATATTACGGCATTCATTTGTGCTACGTTTGTGCTGGTTTGTGCCGCAAAAAGTTTCGTTTGTGCCATTTTCATTCTTTCGTTATAACGAATTTTTATAATTCAATGGCACATATTGAAAATCGCCCATGAATAAATACATGTAAAGAAATTAAATACGTAAATCTTTAGTCGCAAGTAAATGTCGGTTTGTGCCACAAAAAGTTTCGTTTGTGCCATTCTGGTTTCCTCGATATAACGAATTTTCCACTATTTCAAAAGTGAACGACCATTTCACTGGCCCTGCCCCATCCACAAAATCTAAATTGTATTACGGTATTCGTTTGTGCAGTTTTGTACCGAAAAAAGTTTCGTTTATGCCACTTCCATTCTCTCGTTATGACGAATTTTTTTTTAATTCAACCGCACATATAGAAAATCGCCTATGAATAAATAAATGTCAGGAAATTAAATACGGAAATCTTTAGAATCTCTACGAATTTTCCACTATTTCAACACGGAACGACCATTTCAGTGGCCCCGCCCCATCAACGAAATCTGAATTGTATTACGGCATTCGTTTGGGCTACGTTTGTGCTGGTTTGTGCCGCAAAAAGTTTCGTTTGTGCCACTTCAGTTCCCTCGTTATAACGAATTTTTTAATTCAATGTCAAATAAAGAAAATCACTTATAAAAACCGTAAATAACTACATGTCACGAAATGAAATACGTAAATCTTTAGTCCCATGTAAATGTCGGTTTGTGCCGCAAAAAGTTTCGTTTGTGCAATTCTGGTTTCCTCGAAATAACGAGTTTTCCATTATTTCAACACAGAACGGCCATTTCAGTGGCCCCGCCCCATCAACGAAATCTAAATTATATTACGGCATTCGTTTGTGCTGGTTTGTGCCGCAAAAAGTTTCGTTTGTGCCATTCTGGTTTCCTCGATATAACGAGTTTTCCATTATTTCAACACAGAACGGCCATTTCAGTGGCCCCGCCCCATCAACGAAATCTAAATTATATTACGGCATTCGTTTGTGCTACGTTTGTGCTGGTTTGTGCCGCAAAAAGTTTCGTTTGTGCCACTTCCGTTCTCTCGTTATAACGAATTTTTATAATTCAATGGCACATATTGAAAATCGCCCATGAAAAAATACATGTCAAGAAATTAAATACGTAAATCTTCAGTCGCAAGTAAATGTCGGTTTGTGCCACAAAAAGTTTCGTTTAAGCCATTCTGGTTCCCTCGATATAACGAATTTTCCACTATTTCAACACAGAACGACCATTTCACTGGCCCTGCCCCATCAACAAAATCTAAATTGTATTACGGTATTCGTTTGTGCTGTTTTGTACCGAAAAAAGTTTCGTTTGTGCCCCTTCCATTCTCTCGTTATGACGAATTTTTTTTTAATTCAACTGCACATATAGAAAATCGCCTATGAATAAATAAATATCAGGAAATTAAATACGGAAATCTTTAGCGCTCATCAAATGTCGGTTTGTTCCACAAAAAAGTTTCGTTTGGGCAATTCTGGTTCCCTCGATATAACGAATTTTCTACTATTTCAACACTGCGCCACCATTTCAGTGGCCCCGCCACATCAACGAAGTCTAAATTATATTACGGCATTCGTTTGTGCTACGTTTGTGCTAGTTTGTGCCACTTCCTTTCTCTTTATAACGAATTTTTAAAATTCAAGGTCACGTAAAGAAAATCACTTCTCAAAATCGTAAATAAATTTGTGTCACGAAATAAAATACGTAATTCTTTAGCGCTATCTAAATGTGCATAAACTTTTTTAAAACACGGCAACTGTAAATATTCGAAAAAAAAAATCGAAAAAGTAACCAAATTAAAAAAATGATTGAACTCTGCACTTTGCAATCTAACCAAGTATATGTGCATGCAAAAGCTGCTTAAATTGCTCTCTTTGATTAAATTACACTTGTTGATCATATAAAGCTTATAGACTTATGAGAACATATTTATTAAAAATATGACTTCTTGGTAGTTCTTGAGAACTAAAGCTTCATTATGACACTTTTAAAACGCAACCGACAATGGCTGGATGCGCACAGAAATTGCGTCACATCAAAACAGAAATGTTACCATTGAAAGAAATGTGAGCGTGCTGAAAAATATTTTAAATAATTAAGTGAAAAGATTTTTTAAATTTAATAAGTTAATGAATTTTAATAATTAAACAACCTTAATGAATTTTAATAATTAAACAAATAACAAAGGAAAATGTTGATTTTTTAATGAAACAAGAAAGAAAAGTCATGCGTTAAGCATAGATTATGAAACACTTTCCAACACTTCCTGAAGGCTTTAACAAAACTTCGTTATTTAGGGAAATAAGGTATATAAAATAACTAAGTAAACATTTTAGAAAACGTATAAAACATTTTAAAAACTGATTTCAGCAGTTACCGTCCATAGTCAAATATGTATTTCAATTCTTTTGAACAGTAGGTTGATATATATTCTATATAATAGGGAAATTTAGTTTAGCAAGAAAACGCATATAGGTTGAAATTTCAATTTCAGCAATTTGTACTAATAGATGGAAACATACTTGAATACTTTTGTACAACCCTGTAGTTAATGTAGTATCTTTATTACACGCCACAATTTAGTTAAAATTTAATTAAAACTAGAATACTCGCAAGTACTAATAGATGGAAACATACTTGAATACTTTTGTACAACCCTGTAGTTAACGTAGTATCTTTATTACACGCCACAATTTAGTTAAAATTTAATTAAAACTAGAATACTCGTAAGTACTAATAGATGGAAACATACTTGAATACTTTTGTACAACCCTGTAGTTAACGTAGTATCTTTAGTGCACGCCACAATTTAGTTAAAATTTAATTAAAACTAGAATACTCGCAAAACTATTGAAACACATTTCCGGAAATTATCATTTGTAGAGGGTCATGTATCCATTTCTTTGCGTGAGCCTGTATATCATTTTATCTATATTCTACAAACATTTCTTAGTAAACTAAATGCCTTTCATCGTAAAAATGCATAACTCATATAAAAACCATCTTTAAGCAATTTGTGCTCATAGCCAGTAACCATTACGAATTTTTATGTGTGGACCTGTATATGAATTATAGCATTTATATACATCATATAGTATGTATAAATATAGTGAAACATAAAAGCGCATACCATAATTAAAAATGCATTTCTAGCAATCATCGCTAATGTACAATACTTAGGATACAATATAGTATCTGAAATCTTTTGTGTGTCCCGGTATATGCTATGCACTCCGTATTATACATGAAATAACTTATAGTAAACCTCAACGACATATAACAGTTTCATTATACATGAAATAATTTAACATAATTAAAATACGCCGCAAACAATTCCCTCCACTCCTATATCATTATGTAACGGAATTCTTTTGTATGTCCCTGTAAATGAATAATAACTATTCTTTACACCGCATATTCTGCAGAATGCATACTTTAGTGCACTTCATTAATGCATATCAATTTTATTATGTTTGAAAGATTGTAACACCATTAAAAATAATTTTAACGATTATTCCCCATAGGCCGTTGTAAATGAACTAAACATGCAACAGACATCATTTAAAATGGGAAACGTGCTATGGTAAACGTCAATAACATTCATAAATTTCAGGGCAATCCGAGTATATTTACGGGAGTTAGAGCGCGGATAGACGGACAGACGGCCAGACAAACCAAAGTCATATACACTTTTCAACTTTGTTGGAAAGTATTAAAAAGACTAATTCAAACGAATTTGATTAATTTTTATGCTAGTTTGACATTATTTCATACTTTTAGATGCTAGCTATCTAGAATTTTAACCCTTGAACGAGGTACACTTTAAGAAATACTCATTACTAAACAAAATAAATTAATTTTTAATCTAATCAGTAACTGAAAATTCATATTTAAAAAATATTTTCATGAATGTAGATATAAAAATAAGAGTTTACAAACTAATTTTCTTAATTTTATCACATTGGAAAAGAATTTTCCACATTCGAACTCAATTTTTTATACATAAAACATTACTTAATCAAATTCTATACTTTCTGATTCAACGAAATTCAGTGATTTCTTCAGTTTTTAAACCAATTCTTAAATTTTATAATTATTAAAATTTCCCAACCTCTATTACAAAACGTTTGAAGAAAAACGGATCACTTCATTAATGAGTATTTCTTGAAGAGTACTTCATTCAAGGATTAAAATTCTACATAGCTAGTATCTAAAAGTAGGATAAAATCTCAAACTAGTGTAAAAGTTAATCAAATTCGTTTAAATTAGTCTCTTTTTATTAAAAAATCAATATTTTCCTTTGTTACTTGTTAAATTATTTAAATTCATTAAGGTAATGGTTGTTCAAAAACTAAAATATATGTTTCAATTTCCCTTTTTAGTTGAAATCCTCATAACTTTTTTCTTTTAAGTTGATATTTTGCTTTTATAGTTGAAAAAATCTAACGGAATCAGTCTTTTGCCTTAAAAATTTATATTTTCATTGTTTTGCTTAATTATTGATGTTCATTAAGGTGTTGTTCATTCAAAATTCAAATATATGTTTAATTTTCATCATTTAAGTAGATATCCTTATCTTATAGCTGAAAAAATCTAAAGAAATCAACTTTTTTCCTTAAAAACTGATATTGATATTTTTCATTTTTTTCCTTAATTAATAATACTCATTATACCCTAATCATATGTTTAGTGAACAGTTCATAATCTGCATTCTTGAGACACGAAAATACTTCGATAAACCTGAAATTACATTCTTTTATTCGCATGTCTGCTTGAGAAAGCAAGATTTGGTGTTGGCGAAGGTGTCATTTTTCGAATATTTCACTCAAATGTTAAATGAAGTGGTGCGTTTTTCTTCAAACGTTTTGTAACAGAGGTTGGGAGATTTTAATAATAATTAAAAAATGTACGAATTGGTTTATAAAATCACTGAATTTCGTTAAATCAGGAAGTATAGAATTTGATTAAGTAATGTTTATGTATAAAAAATTAATTTCGAATGTGGAAACTTCTTTTCCAATGTGATAAAATTAAGAAAATTAGTTTGTAAACTCGTATTTTTATATGTACATTCGGGAAAATATTTTTTTAATGTGAAATTTTCAGTTATTGACTAGACTAGGACTTCCCTCAGAGGGATTAGTCTGAGCGATATTGCTGAGAACATAGATTTAATAATAACATATGGAAGCAAAGAAAATGAGATGTTATCTTTAATTGTCCATATACTGCGATTAATTGAAATGATGAAAATAAACGAGTCATATAATTACAAAATCTTATATATAAATTCGTATACATTGTTTAAAAAAGTGGGAAAGCAAACCTTGGAAGACATCCATGCATGGATATAAAATTGAAAGTAGGCATTATATTGAATGTAAAATAGAAAATGAAACACCAAATTATCTTATATTGGAATTTTAACTGTATAAAATTATGTCAAGAGCATAATCAGACGCTCCGCACCAATTTGAGAAACTTTAAATGACATATATATGATGTTTGAAAAGAATGGACTATACTTTATATGGTGTGTGCTCCCCCGGAATAGTTAATATTGTACAATATCTGTTTTCCACGGATGCAATGAGGTTGTCGATAAGAGTTAAGGAAGTAACTCTTCATAATCTGATATAGTACCAAAGTAACGAGCTCGTCAACAGTGGCATGCAGTAGAGTGTGTTTTGCTCGATCGGATTTAAGGGGGCACAGAACCTTTAAACTTTCAAAAAATCAGTTTTCAGTTTTTGCTTTATTCTGAATGTCTTAAAATTTCCCAACAATATGCAAAAAAACGCATAAAAAATCTGCATTATTTCTTGAGTTATAATCATTTTTAGATGATGAGAATAATAGAAGGTCCGTAGATATTGAAACTTTGAAAAGCATTTTCTCAGATTAGTAAATTTGGAGTTTGCGCGCACTGTTACTTTTAAACTATGTAAGCTACAGCTTAGAAAAAATTTACCAAATATGCGTTTCTTTATAGTCTACAGGGTAAAACCAAAAAAATTCATATATTTTGGTTATTTATTTTTTTGCACTTGACAAATTTGAAAAAAAATTTGAGATTTTTGAACTGTTTTTTATTTTGTGCTAAAATTAAATTTTAAACAATACTTTTTGCGTATATTTTGGTTTTAAGTTGTAAGTAGGTATGTTATGATTCTATTTTGTTCTAAAATTATTTTCTATATGCATAATATAGAGTCCTATCATGCGCGCAGCACTTAATCACGCATTAGGGAGATGAATTTTTAAATTTAAAATTTAAATATTAATTTTGTACATACAACATTTATTTTTCTGTATAATGTACTTAAGGATATATACTTTAGGCAGAAAGAGGAGAAAAAGATCTTAATTGCGTATTGTTTGTGTTTTGGTACTTTGAAGAAGGCGATGTTTTTGATTGTTTCGACAAACTCAAAGGTCCTGTGCCCCCTTAAATGATGAGTATATGCTGGCCACTACATATGCTGCATTGTTTTGTTTTTAAACATATTCTGCACAAGTTGAGCTGTATTTAGCATGTATTAAATAAAAGTAATTTTCTAACAGTGGATAGCATATCAATTATAAAAAATGAAATTTCATGCGAAGTTCGAAACTACTGTTTGGTAAAATGATCATACTCTCGTACGCAGAATCGATAAAATCAGTTAAGCTAAAAGTAAAAATCGTGTACATTAAAGTAATTCTCAATCCGTGGATAACATATCAGTTACAAAAAAAAAAGAAAAAAAAATGAAATTTGATACGAAGTTCGCGAGTTCGAAACTATGGTTTGGTAAAATGACCATACTTCCGTATACAAAATCGATAAAATCAGTTAAACTAAAAGTAAAAATCGTGTACATTAAAGTATTTCTCAAAGTGTAGTAGTAGTTAAAACAGATACAGTTGACTTATCTTAAGTAACCGATAAATCAATCTCTCTTTGCACATAAATGAGAGGAACGTAATTTTTTGTCTTGAAGCATCTAAAATCTCGACTCACAGGTATAGTTTCTTGGCTTGATCAGTTAAACCTACTTCAAATTATCAAGTCAAAATACTATTTTGTCACAGGTTCGATTCCAAGTGAAATTTTTACGAAAAAAACCTGATTGCATTACTTATAATTCAATTTCCTACCGATAGAGGGTGCCACATTGTATTTTTCAGTTGCGTTTCATGTTCAAACTTTAAGTTGATTCCAAAAAAAAAAATAAATAAGCTTCCTCACACTTTCTCCCAAAAAGACCTAAACCCTTATGGTATAGTATAACCTTATATGGTCATTCATTCAAACCTTAAGAAGATACGAAAAATTAAGCCCCGTCTAAAAATTTACTCCCCTTCTACCCCATCATACTATAGTATGATCTACAAGGGTAATCGACTCCTTACGTTGTAAAACGATCTTAACCTCTATATTCGACATTCAGTTTCCATACTTTATCCTCATCTCTCTATAACATGCTCTTATCAGATTATCATTTCTTATCTCATTTCCGGCTGATAAGAACCTAACTCTCTCTAAACCTCTCCTACTATAGTAGGATTTTCACTTCCACCCACCTCACTCCTCCCTCCGCCGCTTTCGAACTGTCTTTTCTATATTACTAACGTAAAACTGCTCTTTCCTCGTTTTAGATAGACATAAGCATGGAAGAGTGTAATTTTGTGAAATAAAAAATAATTCACAGTTTAATAATATGTACAAAACGTGTGCACATTATCTATACATGAAAATAGAAAAGTGCATTTGTAAATTTCATTTAATAAAGTATATAGTAAGGAAAAAATTGTATAAAAAACAATAATTCAACAAATAATTATTTTTCCTGTTAAAAAAAAAAAAAAAAAATGTTAATGTAAGAGTGTTTGTTCTTTCCTCGTTTTAGAGACATAGCAGCATGGATGAGTGTAATTTTATGAAATAAATAAACGGTTAAGTGCGAGTATTACTCGTGCTCAGAGGTTTCCGTACAATAAATATATTAATTAGTAAGTATACTGCACAAAATATCGTTTCTAAAAGAACAATAAAGCTTTGTAAAAAAAACTATACAACGTACGGTTGGGTATAGCTGTATATACTACAAAAGTATAAATGGACATACCACGAAAGTTCAGAGAGATATGAAGCCTAAGTAGTATCAAATATTGCTATCTGTATAACTCTTTTTTTTAATCTTATCCTAATCTGTTTATGATGAACTTAATTTGGTGTCGACAATAAAAATAGTGCATATTTAACTTCATTTGGCATTTTATAAACACTAATTCAGCGTAATAGTAATCTTTTCTTTTTACAGTGTACCTAAAGTAAAACCCTTGTTCAAACTTTAGACATGGCATTTTGCTAAACGCGCTTCGAAAGGGGGTTGCAAAGATGCAACACCGCCCTGGCCCGTGGCGCGGTTTTCCAGATAGGTTTTTAATTAACATTTAAAGACTCGGGTGGCGTATTGAGAGAGCCATTCAATGCAAACTAGCGGCGAATCTCATAGTAATTATGTGATTAACTCTTATTAAACTAATCTGTTTTTAACAGTTCGACGTTTATTGCTTTCATACGACTACTGGGCATTGAAATTACATAAACATATCATTAAAAGTTGTTATATAGGCTATAAAGCCGATAGCGCACAGAGTACGCCGCCCGTGTTTTTATGTATGTCCAAAGTGTCCGTGTCTTTAAGGCTTAATATCTCGGCTAATTACCGACATTTTTCTTCGAAAGTCATTATCAGCAATCCTTTTATACATCTGTGACGATAGGTACCTCCAGAGCTCCTCAATACCTTGCTGAACGCCCGCAAATCGAAGTTACTGTATGTAGTGTGGGAATGACATTTCTATGCCCCCGACGTTCACTCAAGGTTAAAGGAAGGTCAACCGGGAGTCTTTTTTATCTCAGAGTTCTAAGCTGATAAGAGGGTTTTGGAGGGGAAATGCGTAAAGATAACAGCGGAAGTGTTGTTAGATAACAATATTTTAGCGGAATTGGATAGATAAGCGTCTTATAGTATGATGTTATTTATTTAGCGGGAGATAGAAAATTTTTATTTTGTGATTTTTTTTCCAAGTTATAGAAAAAAAAATTGATTTTTTTTTTTCTTTTGTGAACTTAATATTTTTTTTCAGGTGATAGAAAAATTCTTTAGAATTTTTTTTCTTTTACAAATTTTTATTTTGAAAATTTTTTTTTTCGTATTAAAAACTTTTATTTTGGGACATTATTTTTTTTTCAGGTGATAGAAAAATATTGCAGAGGATTTATTTTTTTTTAAAAATACCAAAAGATAGAAATTTTTTTCAGAAGAATTGAATTTTAAATTTTGCTTGTTCTTTACAGGAGAAATGTTTTAAATTTTGAGAACATAATTTTTTTATTTACTAGTAGTTAGAATTTTTTCATTTTTTTTTTATTTATCATTAGTAGTAGGAAAACGGGGCTTCTGGGTCAGGAGGCGGTGCTGCGGTGCCGAACCGCATCGTCCCGCCACCGTACCACACTCGCACTGCATCCCCTCCGGTCCCACCGAAACCTGATTCGAACGCCCCCTAGAGGGAAAAAGGACGTTTTTAAAGTTTGTTCTACTATAACATGAGGGGTGAATGTTAGATCGACTAGATTATAATACTGTAAGATAAAGATTAAATTTACATTTGAGTTTTGAACAACATTTACCTTAATGTTTTTATTAACATTAGCAAAACAATGAAAAATAACATTTTAAAGGAAAATAGCTGATTTTTTTAGAATTTTTTTTAACTATAGGATAAGATGTCCACTTAAATGAGTAAAGTTAAACATATATTTGAATTTTGAATAAACAACACCTTAATGAATATTATTAATTAAACAAAACAATGAAAAATATCAATTTCAAAGGAAAAAAGTGATTTCTTTAGATTTTTTTTCAACTATAAGATCAGAAAATCAACTTAAAAGAAGAAAGTTAAACATCCATTTTAGTTTTTGAACAGCTGTAACCATAATGAGTATTACTACTTAAGCAAAACAATGAAAAATATCGATTTTAAAGGAAAAAAGATGATTTCTTTAATTTTTTTTCAACCATAAGATGAGAATTTCAACTTAAAAGGGAAATTTTGTAAGGTATCGTTACTCCGTTATAGAAGCACCTTATTTGAATGAGAACGTGACGCCAATGTTTTAACATTTGTAGCGTGTAGAGCGACATCTGTATCTTATTTTTCCGAAGTATGATTGTGGTCCCTGGTGTCTACAGTTAGCTGCGTCCGCGAGTGCTTATGCAAATTTTTAGGGCATTTGGCTCAGTCTGCAAGAGTATAAAAGGCGAAGTCTGGATGAGTGAAGTCAGTGCCTTGGAGGCGGTTTAGACCGGAGGGACAGCTCAACATAGCGAGTTTTGAAGTCAGAAGGAGAGTGCCGTTGGGTAAGAACTGTTTTTAGGTCAAGCTTAGTGAGTTTGCCCTGTACCTGTGAATAAAATATGTTGGCTGCCACGGGCGGCATTTCAGGCTACCTGGTGTGCATGACCGTTTAGGAAAAATCGGAATCGGCTTCATCAGACCACTCACCCTATTTTAGTTCCAATAAAAGGATTTTATCTTATAAGGCTTGTGTCATGACTATGACGACACGTGGCGGTACTGCCGGGTCCGTCACAAATGGCGCCCAACAATTTTTCGAACCTAAGGTTGAGTTAAAACCATGTGAAATTGTGCCCAGAGTTTACTTTACCGGGGAAGTTGATGTAGAAGAATTTTTGTCTAAATTACAAGAGTATATTTCATTTAATAATATTGCGGAAAAGAACAAATATATAGTGCTGAAATGCTCGTTAAAGGGCGATACACTTTTGTGGTTAGAGAATATTGGTAAATTTCTAGTGACTGATGATGCGAAACGATTTGAACAAACAATGGCTGAGTTAAAAAAAGCTTTTCCCGGTCTTAAAGATGAAAGTGTACTAAGAAGAGAATTTTATTGTAATAAGCAAAATATCTATGAGCAGGCTTCAAAATTTTTCTTACGCAAACTTGAATTAAAAAATAAAATTGGATTAGAGGGATCATTTGAAGAAGTATTAGATATAATTTTACCTTTATTTAATGTGCGTGTACAGGACTATATCGAATTAAAGGCACCTAAGAATTCTTCTGAACTTTATCAAATTCTTCTGAAGTATGAGGCTCGGCGCAGCTCGGGCCAAAGGAAGTCTCCTAGCCCTCGACAGAGACCTATTGAGAACTACCGGTATAGAAATGAGGGGGATAGAAATTTGAGAGGGGTACAGCCTGTAGTCAATTATAGATATAGTAGAAATGTTAATAATGGTGTTAGTAGAAATGTGTCGAATGTTAATGGTAATAGAAATTTCAGTAATTCTGGTAATTTTAGAGGACAGGAAAGGAATGATGGTGGTAATAAGCAGAATGGTGGTTTAAGTCAAAGAGGGGGAAATGTCCGCGATAGGAATGTACCTCCTTCACGTTTAAGGCAATTATCTGTGGAAAATTCTGGGGGCAGGTCAATAGAAAGGGAAAGTTTGGAAAAATCTGGTCAGTTAAACTGGTAGGTGGCTGTATTTCAGGGGGTATGCAGTCACAGGTGAAAAAAGAAAAGCCTTCTGTTTCTTTAAATAGTGTAACGATTAATCCTGTGGAATTGCCTGAATTGTTAATAATTTTAGATAGAATTGTGGTTAGAAGTCTCTTCGATACAGGAGCGGAGAGATCTTTCATTTCTTACGACTTTTATCGGAAGTATTTTTCTTATAAAAGGTTGAAAAAGTCTAGTTTAGTGGTTCACTCGGCGCAAGGAGCAACATGTGTTAATAAAGGTGTAATAGATTTACAAGTGGAAATTCGTGCAGTAAAAACATTTTGGGAATTTTTTGTTGTAGATGGTTTAACAGTGCATTGTATTGTGGGCATAGATTACATGAGGTATAGAGGTATAAGTTTAGATTTCTTTCAAAAGTCTTTAATTGTGAATAATGATAGCGAAGCTAGGGAAGAGAAAGCAGTTTGTGTGTCAGTAGATTTGGGGGAGTCTGGTTTAACTAAAGTGCAGAAAGAGGAGTTTAATAAGTTTTTGATGGATTTTGGAGAAGTATTTTCTGATAAACCGGGGTTAACGCATGTAGCATGGCATGAGATCAATATTTGTTCAGCGGCACCAGTGGCCAGTAAACCTTATCGGTATGATAAAGTAAAGCAAGAAATAATTGATTACCATATACAGAAAATGTTCGCCGATGATATTATCATGCCCATTGAGTCCCCTTTTGCATCTCTAGTAGTACTATCTCGTAAGAATAATGGTAAAAATATAGATGATCCTGAAGCATGGAGGTTTGCCATTGATTACAGAAAATTGAATGCCATAACCCAATATCCTCAATATCTCATACCAGTAATTGATGATATCCTGGCTAACATAAATAGCACCAATTACATGTCTACCTTAGACCTCACATCTGGTTATTTTCAGATTGCCATGAAACCTGAAGATATTGCAAAAACTGCGTTTATAACTAGGAATGGTTGTTTTGCCTTTAAGAGAATGAGTTTCGGACTGTCAGGGGCTCCTGCGACATTTCAGAAGGCCATGAATACCATCCTTAAACCTTTAATTGGTAAGGGTGTCTTGGTCTACCTGGACGATATAATTTTGATGTCAGCTACCTTTGACGAACATATAAGATTGCTAAGAGAAGTATTTACATTATTAAGGAATGCGGGTTTAACCGTGAACCTCGAAAAGTGTGCATTTTTAAGAAAAGAAATCAAATACTTGGGTGTGAAAATTACACGTGAAGGTATCAAAATTAATAATGAGAAAATTGAAGCAATTACAGCTATGGCTCCCCCCAAGAATGGCAAACAAGTAGCAACATTTTTAGGAATGGTAGCTTGGTTTGCCAAATTCATTCCTCAGTTTTCTGAATTATGCGAACCATTATATAATCTGAAGCGGAAGAGAGTAAAGTTTGTGTGGTCAGCGGCGGCTCAAAGATCTTTCGAATTGTTGAAAGAGGCACTGGTATCGCCACCTGTTTTAGCTCATCCTGATTATTCTTCTCAGTTTGAAATTTATTGTGATGCGAGTGCAGTGGGGATTGGAGCGATGTTAGCACAAAAAGGTCGACCGATCGCATTTGCTTCTAGAATTTTAAACGCGGCTGAACGGAATTATTCTATTACAGAGAGGGAGTGTCTTGCTGTAAACTGGTCTTTAAATAAGTTTCGTTGTTTCTTTACACATCTTCCTGTTAAAGTTATTACGGATCACTCGGCGTTAACTAAGTTGACTAATGGAAAAGGTTTGTCTTCTCGCATGGTTAGATGGTGTTTAAAGTTGGCGGAGTATAATGTGGTTATAGAGCATAGGGCAGGCAAGGAGAATGCGGTAGCCGATGCTTTGTCTCGCAACCCGCATGGTAGCTCGGAGGTCATTGAGAAGGTTAAGTGTTGTGCATTATCTTCTTTGGTGTTGAGATCACGGGAACAATTGATACGGGAACAGAAACAAGATGAGGAGTTCAGGGAGTTGTATCGTTATTTAGAGAATCCGGATGATGTTCTTAGTTCAAGTGTGCCTATTTTAGAGAAATGGTCCCAATCTTTCAAACTTATTGATGGTCTTCTTTTCTATTCTAAAATTGTAAATTCACGAGGTGAATTGAGAGTTTTTATTCCGGCAACTCTTCGAAAGGCCATCTTAAAGGAATTCCATGACAATCCATTAGCAGGACACCTAGGAATCAGGAAAACGTATGCACGAATTTGTGAATCCTGCTATTTCCCTAAAATGCGGGAAACAGTGCGCGCTTATGTCTCCAGCTGTAGCACTTGCCAGCGTTATAATTATAAAAATGTAAGTCCGGCTGGCAAATTAATTCCAATTAAAGTAAATTTTCCTAATGAATGTGTAGGTGTAGATTTAATTGGCCCTTATCCTTTATCTAATCCTAAAAGATATAGATTTGTATTAGTAATTGTAGATTATTTTAGTAAGTGGGTGGAGTTAGTCCCCCTCAGAAAGGCTTCTGCTCCAGCAGTCGCCGATGCTTTTTTTGATAATTATATATCTAAATATGGTGCACCAATTAGGGTAGTTAGTGATCATGGCCCTTGTTTTATATCAGATATATTCAAGGCTCTGTGTGAGAAGCTGGAAATTTATCATTCTTTTACTGTTCCTTATCGGCCTCAGTCTAATATGGCGGAAAGAGTCAATAGAACTCTCATTCAAATGATCTCTTCGTACGTTGGTTCACATCATTCAAACTGGGACCAGTTTCTTCAGCACTTTGCGTATGCTCTTCGTACGGCAATTCACGAGTCGACAGGTAAAACGCCTACTGAGTTATTTTTGGGTAGAAAGATAATTACTCCATTTCAGAGATTAATTATGGTATCAGATGCTGAGAATAATTACATGTGTCAGGATATTGAGAAGTTGGTTAAGGAAGCACAGGTTCAAATGGGTAAGGCACAGGAGAAGCAAGCTCAGTATTATAACATGCGTAGAAGGGAGTTAGAGGTTAAAGTTGGTGATTTTGTTTTAGTTGAAAAGCATTGGTTGAGTTCAAGCCGACAAAAGAGAGTGGCTAAGTTTGGTCCAAAGTTTGTGGGTCCTTTTGAAGTTTTGGAAGTACGTAATAATAATTTAGTGGTAAATGTGGATGGTGTAAGAAGGACGGTCAATTTGGATCAGGTCAGAGTTTATAAGTTTAGAGAAAGTGCGAGGGATGGGTCTCATTTGTCGAGTGGTATTTCGAGCTACTCCCGGTCCAAAGAGTTTGCAAAGTCTAGTTCCTCTTCATCTAATCTTCCTTATAGTGGCGATTCCCAACAAAGATCTCGAAATGTAACACGAAAAACTGTTACTGATAGAAAAACTGTACAATCTCAACCAAAGTATCAGCGGAAACTTAAGAGGGCAGTTTCAACCACGTCAGAGTCAGTTGGTCATAAAAGACAGAATATAGTCAATAGACCAGTTCCCCCGATTTTTCGACCCCCAGCAAGAAAACATGAACTCTCTAACAGTTCGACATCGTCAATGCGTAGATCACCAAAAAAAATATTCTGGGGCTCAGGTGTACATAATAAAAGAACTTTTAATCCGAACACTAATTTTCCAGCATTTAAAAAACAGCGCAGGTCTGGACAAAAACGCGACCTAGCTTCAACAGTAACTTCTGGTGCCCCTAGAAAAAGGAGAGAACCATTTCAAGGACAGTTTCCACAATCTACAGTCTTTGATCAAAAGGTGCCTACACATGGAGGGACTTCAATCAATCAACCGGGACCAAGTCATCAAAAGGAGCCTAGACATGGAGTGTCCCCAAGGAATCAACCTAGACCGAGTCGTCGAGTGGAATCTACAGCCGTCCCACGACACCCGTTCAGGACCCGACTTCAGGCAAAGCAGTCGACGGTACCCTCGCCTTACAGTTCTGACGACGAGAGATCCTTTGTCCAAGGATTCTGGAACCAGATTAAAGAGCCTTCCGGTAGTATGCAGCCGGCAAGTAGCGAGTCATCTCTTTAAACGGGTGATGATGTTTCTTATTTCTGTGAGAGTGCATTTATAATGTAGCAATGTGAAGGAATGAAAAGCAGGTGGACTGTTTTTGAATTTTATTTTGGCCATGTTTGGAATTTTTTCGGTCTCACGAGTTGTGCTTCTTTAAGTTTAAAATTTGTTGTCAAAATTGTTAAAATATTGTATTTTTTCATTTTATGCTTTTAAATATTCTGGGACTATTGTTAATTGTTATATGTATATAAATATTGTTATATATCTAACTATATTGTATTGTGTATGTTTAATATGTTTTAAGTCTCAGATATCGTTGATAGTTTGGGTCATTTTGCACACGCGCCGCGGATTTAGGCAACACGTGTTTTGCGGTCAAGATGTCCTTGACACGCGTTTCTGTCTCTTTTACTAACATTGTAATTCAATAACTTTCTTCTTACCGTGTCGGTTCATTGCGTTGCGTTTTTACGTTAGTTGGGAGTAGTTTCCGCAAGTTGCGAAGTTTTGTTTCAACTGAATTGGAAATTGTATTCGTTAAATATTGAATGTTAATGTGATTTTATTTCGGGAAAATGCATCTTGATATGTTTTGGTAGTACTTTTCCTTTTTAGCTCATACAGATGAAGATTGATGTATGATGATGTCATTTTTGTGTTGTGAATTTTATCGATTTACTGAAATTGCACAGCGATGTGATGCTGTTCGTATGTGCCCCATTATTTGTACGATGAAGCTGATTCACTGAATTTCTGGGAGTTAGACTTTTGGCCTTTGAAGTCTTGAATTTTTTTGTGTGTGTGAGGAAAATTTTGCGCATGGGGTTCTTTGGACTTTGTGCGAATTCATGCGTTAGGAAAATTCTGCGATGGTGATTTTGGCAAAACTTAGTTAGTAAGTTATTTTTGCATTTCAAGGAAAATTTCGTAACTTTATTGGAAGTTTTCGGCACTCAGGTTAAGTTTGAAAAGTTTAGTTTAGGAGCCGTTGAGTTTCCAGTGTAGGAGTTGTTGCAAGTTTAGAAGAAGGTTTGTTTGATTATGAGTGTGAAGCATTTTGCAGACTGATTTCTTTCGTGATGGATTAAAAGTGAATTTATTTTAAACGTTTACTTTTCGGCACAAAATTTGAATTTATCCATCACTTGTGTTCTTGTATTTCGGCTCAAAATTTATTTCAAGAAAAAGGCCAGGGCATGCATTTTGCCCAGCCCTTTTTCTCTGTAAACTCGAGGGGGGGGGGGTTGTAAGGTATCGTTACTCCGTTATAGAAGCACCTTATTTGAATGAGAACGTGACGCCAATGTTTTAACATTTGTAGCGTGTAGAGCGACATCTGTATCTTATTTTTCCGAAGTATGATTGTGGTCCCTGGTGTCTACAGTTAGCTGCGTCCGCGAGTGCTTATGCAAATTTTTAGGGCATTTGGCTCAGTCTGCAAGAGTATAAAAGGCGAAGTCTGGATGAGTGAAGTCAGTGCCTTGGAGGCGGTTTAGACCGGAGGGACAGCTCAACATAGCGAGTTTTGAAGTCAGAGGGAGAGTGCCGTTGGGTAAGAACTGTTTTTAGGTCAAGCTTAGTGAGTTTGCCCTGTACCTGTGAATAAAATATGTTGGCTGCCACGGGCGGCATTTCAGGCTACCTGGTGTGCATGACCGTTTAGGAAAAATCGGAATCGGCTTCATCAGACCACTCACCCTATTTTAGTTCCAATAAAAGGATTTTATCTTATAAGGCTTGTGTCATGACTATGACGACACGTGGCGGTACTGCCGGGTCCGTCACAATTTAAATATATATTTCAGTTTTTGAACAACCATTACCTTAATAAATATTAATAATTAAACAAATAACAAAGGAAAATATTGATTTTTAAATAAAAATAGAGTAATTTAAACGAATTTGATTTTTACATTAGTTTGAGATTTTATCATACTTTCAGATGCTAGTAGCTATGTAGAATTTTAACCCTCGAACAAAGTACACTTCAAGAAATACTCATTACTAAACAAAATAAATTAATTTTTAATCTAGCGAGTAACTGAAATTTTCACATTTTAAAAATATTTTCCCGAATGTACATATAACAATACGAGTTTAAAACTAATTTTCTTAATTTTATCCCATTGTAAAACAGTTTTCCACATTCGAATTTAATTTTTTATACATACAGCATTACTTAATCAAATTCTATACTTTCTGATTTAACGAAATTCAGTGATTTTTTAAGTTCATAAACCAATTCGTACATTTTTTTAGTTATTATTAAAATTTCCCAACCTCTGTTACAAAACGTTTGAAGAAAAACGCACTACTTCATTTAACATTTGAGTGAAATATTCGAAAAATGACACCTTCGCCAACCCCGAATCTTGCTTTCTCAAGCAGAGATGCGAATAAAAGAATGTTATATCAGGTTTATCGAAGTATTTTTGCGTCTCAAGAATCCAGATTATGAACTGTTCAGTAAACATATGTTTAGGGTATATTTCCTTGAATTTTTAATTATATATTTAAATAGTGATAATAATATAACCAAAAAGGAAAATTTTAGTTTTTGAACAATTATTACCTTAATGAGTATTATTGATTAAGGAAAAAAATGGAACATATCAATATCAGTTTTAAGGAAAAAAGTTGATTTCTTTAGATTTTTTCATCTATAAGATAAGGATATCCATTTAAATGATGAAAACTAAACATGTATTTGAATTTTGAATGGACAACACCTTAACGAACATCAATAATTAAGCAAAACAATGGAAAATATAATTTTTAAAGCTAAAGACTGATTCCTTTAGATTTTTTCAACTATAAGATCAATATATCAACTTAAAAGAGAAAAGTTATGAGGATTTCAACTTAAAAAGGAAACTGAAACATATATTTTAGTTTTCGAACAACCATTACCTTAAGGAATTTAAATAACTAAACAAGTAACAAAGGAAAATATTGACCTTTTAAAGCAAAAAGACAAATTTAAACGAATTTGATTAACTTTTACACTAGTTTGAGATTTTATCCCACTTTTAAATGCTAGCTATGTAGAATTTTAACCCTTGAATGAAGTACTCTTCAAGAAATACTCATTAATGAAGTGATCCGTTTTTCTTCAAACGTTTTGTAATAGAGGTTGGGAAATTTTAATAATTAAAAAATGTAAGAATTGGTTTAAAAACTGAAGCAATTACTGAATTTCGTTGAATCAGAAAGTATAGAATTTGATTAAGTAATGCTTTATGTATAAAAAATTGAGTTCGAATGTGAAAAATTCTTTTCCAATGTGATAAAATTAAGAAAATTAGTTTGTAAACTCTTATTTTTATATCTACATTCATGAAAATATTTTTAAAATGTGAATTTTCAGTTATTGATTAGATTAAAAATTAATTTATTTTGTTTAGTAACGAGTATTTCTTGAAGTGTACCTCGTTCAAGGGTTAAAATTCTAGATAGATAAATCTAAAAGATACATCTAAAAATATGATAAAATGTCAAACTAGAATAAAAATTAATCAAATTCGTTTGAATTAGTCTTTTTAACACTTTCCAACAAAATATGACTTCGGTTTGTCTGGCCGTCTGTCCGTCTGTCCGCGCTCTAACTCCCGTAAATATACTCGGATTGCCCTGAAATTTATGAATGTTATTGACGTTTACCATAGCAAGTTCCCTATTTTAAATGAAGTTTGTTGCATGTTTAGTTCATTTACAACGGCCTATGGGGAAAAATCGTTAAAAATTATTTTTAATGGTGTTACAATCTTTCAAACATAATAAAATTGATATGCATTAATGAAGTGCACTAAAGTATGCATTCTGCAGAATATGCGGTGTAAAGAATAGTTATTATTCATTTACAGGGACATGCAAAAGAATTCCGTTACATAATAATATAGGAGTGGAGGGAATTGTTTGCGGCGTATTTTAATTATGTTAAATTATTTCATGTATAATGAAATTGTTATATGTCGCTGAGGTTTACTATAAGTTATTTCATGTATAATACGGAGTGCATAGCATATACAGGGACACACAAAAGATTTCAGATACTATATTGTATCCGAAGTACTGTACATTAGCGATGATTGCTAGAAATGCATTTTTAATTATGGTATGCGCTTTTATGTTTCACTATATTTATACATACTATATGATGTATATAAATGCTATAATTCATATACAGGTCCACACATAAAAATTCGTAATGGTTACTGGCTATGAGCACAAATTGCTTAAAGATGGTTTTTATATGAGTTATGCATTTTTACGATGAACTGCATTTAGTTTACTAAGAAATGTTTGTAGAATATAGATAAAATGATATACAGGGTCACGCAAAGAAATGGATACATGACCCTCTACAAATGATAATTTCTGGAAATATGTTTCAATAGTTTTACGAGTATTCTAGTTTTAATTAAATTTTAACTAAATTGTGGCGTGCACTAAAGATACTACGTTAACTACAGGGTTGTACAAAATTATTCAAGTATGTATCCATGTATTAGTATTTACGAGTATTCTAGTTTTAATTAAATTTTAACTAAATTGTGGCGTGTAATAAAGATACTACGTTAACTACAGGGTTGTACAAAAGTATTCAAGTATGTTTCCATCTATTAGTACAAATTGCTGAAATTGAAATTTCAGCCTGTTATGCGTTTTCTTGCTAAACTAAATTTCCTCATTATATAGAATATATATCAACCTACAGATCAAATACAGGGCTGTTCAAAAGAATTGAAATACATATTTGACTATGGACGGTAACTGCTGAAATCAGTTTGTAAAATGTTTTATACGTTTTCTAAAATGTTTACTTAGTTATTTTATATACCTTATTTCCCTAAATAACGAAGTTTTGTTAAAGCCTTCAGGAAGTGTTGGAAAGTGTTTCATTATCTATGCTTAACGCATGATTTTTCTTTCTTGTTTCATTAAAAAATCAATATTTTCCTTTGTTATTTGTTTAATTATTAAAATTCATTAAGGTTGTTTAATTATTAAAATTCATTAACTCTTTAAAAATTCTTTTCACTCAATTATTTAAAATATTTTTCAGCACTCTCACATTTTTTTCAATGGTAACATTTCTGTTTTGATGTGATGCAATTTCTGTGTGCATCCAGCCATTGTAGGTTACGTTTTAAAAGTGTCATAATGAAGCTTTAGTTCTCAAGAACTACCAAGAAGTCATATTTTTCATAAATATGTTCTCATAAGTCTATAAGCTTTATATGATCAACAAGTGTAATTTAATCAAAAAGGGCAATTTAAGCAGCTTTTGCATGCACATATACTTGGTTAGATTGCAAAGTGCAGAGTTCAATCATTTTTTTTATTTGGGTACTTTTTCGATTTTTTTTCGAATATTTACTGTTGCCGTGTTTTAAAAAAGTTCATGCACATTTACATAGCGCTAAAGAATTACGTATTTTATTTCGTGACACAAATTTATTTACGATTTTGAGAAGTGATTTTCTTTAAGTGACCTTGAATTATAAAAATTCGTTATAACGAGAGAAAGGAAGTGGCACAAACGGAACTTTGCGGCACAAACCAGCAAAAAACGTAGCACAAACGAATGCCGTAATATAATTTAGATTTCGTTGATGTGGCGGGGCCACTGAAATGGTGGCCCAGTGTTGAAATAGTAGAAAATTCGTTATATCGATGTAATCAGAATGGCCCAAACGAAACTTTTTTGCGGCACAAACCGACCTTTGCATGGGACTAAAGATTTACGTACTTCATTTCGTGCCATGCCTTTATTCTTTGGCGATTTTCTGCATGTGCCCTTGGATGAAAAAAAATTCGTTATAACGAAAGAATGGAAGTGGCACAAACGAAACTTTTTGCCGTACAAAACAGCACAAACGAATACCATAATACAGTAGCGCTCAAAAGTATTTTGACAACATTATATTCTCTCTTATTTTATTTAATATAAAAATGTAAAAGGAAATATATTCCCTATAATTGAGAACACTATGACTGCAGTTATTTATATGTATCAAGTTTCAACTTGTTTGTTTACAATCGGCGCCTCCGAAGAAATATGAGCCCTCCTTAGCTCAAAAGTATTTTGACAATTAGTTTGCATTTAATTGTTGAAGGTGTCAGTGGCGCTATAGCTTCGATTAGTGTTTATATTGATTTATTGTGATTATTTTTAAGGATCAGGAACGCCGAAAACTAAAACATATTGAAGTGATTGTAAAAAAGCCGCTGTAAATGCCCTTAAGAAAGGTAGATAGCAAGCAGAACTACCTCGTTCTTTTAACGTGTCTCGGCAACTTGTTATTACTTGGAATAAAATTTTTAATAAACAGAAATACATCGAAAATAAGCCTTAAAGTGGCCATCCGAAAATAACAACTTGAAATGTTGACTATATTATAAAAATGATATCTAAAAGTGATTGTCGTAAGTCCGCTGTAATAATAAAAATAATTGAAAGAAAATTACGGCATAGACATACACGTTTCATCAGTCAACCGACGCATAAACCTCTATGGTTTACATGGTAGAAGACCAGCAAAAACACGTTTGTTATCTACTAAGAATAGGAAGGCTAGAGTTGCATTTGTAAAATGGCATAACGCTTTCAGGGGCAAAGCAATTCCATTGCTAAAGTGTTGAAATTAATGATTGACACCGGAATTTTAAAACAAATTTATTTTTAAATAAGAAAAAGCTATATTTCACACACGTAGTAAACCGAATTTTTTTTAACCAAAATTCTGGTGTCAGTCATTAATTTCAACACTTCATCAATGGCACTGCTTTGCACCTGAAAGGGTTATGCCGTCTTAAAAATGCAACTCTAGCCTTCCTATTCTTAGTAGATTACAAACGTGTTTTTGCTGGTCTTCTGCCATGTAAACCATAGAGGTTTAGGCGTCGTTTGACTGAAACGTGTATGTCTATGCCGTAATTTTCTTTCAATTCATTTCTTATTGTTACAGCGGACTTACAACAATCACTTGTAGATATCATTTTTAGAATACAGTCAACATTGCAAGTTGTTTTTTTCGGATGGCCTCTTTGAGGCTTATTTTCGATCTATTTCTGTTTATTAAAAATTTTATTCCATGTAATTACAAGTTTCCGAGACGCGTTAAGAGAACGAGCAAATTCTGCTTGCAGTCTACCTTTCTTAAGTGCATTTACAGCGGCTGTGGGGCCTCAGATGAGGGCGGTAGCGTGACGTAAACTCCTCAGAGGCGTGATGACAAAGGTTTTAGTTAAGATGAAAAATTAAAGGTTTTATTCTCGCAAAACAACAAGAAATCTTGGCTAAATACAATGTCTACACTAACACAACAAATACTTAGGAAATTAATTTGATAAAATAAAGTCTTGTAAGGTAGGAATATCTAAAATTGTCCTTGACCGGATAACAAATCAGAGTCCAGATTAGTTATATTCAAGAGTCTCTGGGAAACACTATGGTCGCTTCTAAGTAATCAAATGTCCGTTAAAGGTGCGGACTAACGTTCGCCTGTGCGTTCAGCTTTTCCCCTGATGCTCCCAGCTGTGGCTCAGCTGATCGGCTATTGTTGCCGTTGAGAGAAACAAGTCTCCCCTCTCCTCGGAGCGACCTCCGAAAAATAATCCCGTGAAAAGCCTGGAGAGAAACTTTTCTCTCCTTCAGGTTGAAGAACCTCTTTTCACGTTTAGCTTCTGCTAAACTCTTCTAAAAGCCAACTAATCCCCCTGATCTCCTCAGAGATCTCGTATATATCCTTCATTTCTCTCTCGGAAAACAATGCTAGTTTCCAAGATCCGCTGTTATGGGTTTGCGCGTCAAGGCCCTTTTGTCAGCCGTCCTTCTAGTGGCTGGTCGGGGGCCCTTCCCCCTTTTTGCACACGGAACACTCCTGTCAAAGTATGCGATGTCAAAAAGCCCTTAGCGGCATATTTCGGTGTTACAAAGTGGGAACCAGTGCTCCTCTTTTTATGTACTATGTTCCAAAGTTTCATCTTCATAAGATCGATTGCACTGAAGTTATTTACTTTTACGTTACCGGCAACCTCTGAGACTTAGACGAATTTTCTAGTGTCACTTCCGAATACATGGAGTTTCCATAGGCCGTGATTCTGTAGCATTTGTGAGTGTTTTTATGTGTGGAAACTGTGAAAAGGCTAAGTTTCCACAACACCCCCCCCCCCTTTTAGATAATATTCTGGCCACAGGACTGAATATTTTGAACACAAAGGGCAGCTCAAAAAAAAATTTTTGAGTGGCTCACATTAAAAAAAAACCTATATTTAACTGCCTACCTGTCCGTTTCTTAAAATTTTACAGAATTCCTTCCTACCATTTTTTTTTTCTTTTACAAAATTCTATATGCTAATACCATTTTTAATACACATTACAAAACACAAGAAAATTATAAAAGTTTTACTATATACAATTAATTTGTCCCTTTTTTTCTGTATACTATTCTGACCTGCTCAAGAAGTCCACATGAGCTATTTCTTTGCCAGGCCTATATTTAATTGCATACTGGTAGGGTTGCAAGGTTAATGCCCACCTGAGAAGACGAGGATTATTTCCTGAATTGTTTTTTAGGAACGTTAATGGGTTATGATCACTCTCGATCAGAAATTTTTGTCCGTCAATGTAATGCCTCAATTTTTTTATGGCAAAAATTATCGCTGCACATTCCCCTTTTGTTGCGCTGAATTTTTTTCCGTTTCCGTAAATTTTCTGCTCAAATAAATAATGGGATGCTCCTGTTAATTTTGTCTCTGCGCGAGTACTGCTCCTGCCCCTGAATTTGACGCATCTGTCTGAATTATAAATTCTGCGTTATAGTTGGGGGCATACAATACAGGCCCCTCTGTAAGTTTTTCTTTCAGTGTCAAATGCCCTGTTCCTTTCCTCGCTCCATACTATTTTTTCTTTTTTCCCTTTAGTGCCCTTGTAAGTGGTTCTACAATCGAGGCATAATTTTTTATGTAGCGCGAATAATAACCTGCCATTCCTAAACATCTGCGGATTTTTGTTTTCGTTTTTGGTGGCTGTAATTCGGTGATCGCTTTGATTTTCGCTTCGGCCGGCCGCCGTTGCCCTTCTCCCACTATGTGCCCTAAATACTTCAGTCTTTTGCGCGAATTTGCACTTCGCTATTTTTACCGTTAGCTTTGCTTCTCTTATTCTAGTAAGTACCGCTCTAAGATGCTCCAGGTGCTCTTCCCATGTCTGTGAGAAAATTGCCATATCATCGAGATAGGGCAGACAAAACTTCTCTAACCGTCTCAGCATTTTTGCCATGAATTTAGAAAATCTGAATGACGCATTGATCAACCCAAATGGCATCTTCAGTGGGAAATATGTCCCAGTGTTTGTAACAAATGCGGCTAATTTTTGAGCTTGGGGCGTCATCGGTATTTGCCAATATCCTTTGGTCAGATCGAGCACCGTTATGTACTTAGCTGCTGAAACTCTTTCTACTCTGTCCTCAATATTAGGGAGTGGATAATATTCAACTTTTGTTACAGAGTTCAGTTTTCGATAGTCTATGCAACAGCGAGGATCCTTACCAGCTGATTGCACAAGGATCATGGGCGAATAGTGGTCTGATTCCCCTTCCCTTATAATATTTAATTCCAGCATTCTTTTTATTTCCTTTTCTAAAATTTCCTCCTGTCTGCGGGACATTCTATAGGGTCTTATTCTTATAGGTTTGTTATCTGTGACTTCAATATCATGGATTTCCATGTGCGTAGTCCCTGGGTTATTCGAAAAAATCTCCCTGAACTCCCCCAGTAAGATTTCTAATTGCTGCAATTGTTCGGGGTTGCATCTCTTTTAATTTGCTATCCTCTACAATTTCTCTGAAGTTATAACTGTGTGGCTCATCTAAAGGAAATGCTATTTCCATCTCTTGTAAGTCCTCTAAATTATCACATTCGTGTGTTAATATATTTATTTTTTCTACTCTCTGTACATATGGTTTCAGTAGATTTACATGAAAAATTTGCGATTTTTCGCGCCTACCTGGGACTTCTACGATATAATTTGTATCCGAAATCTTAGCGGTAATTTTACCTGGTCCCGTCCAATTCGCTGACATCTTGTTTGCTTTGTTAGTTTCTAATACGAGTACCTGGTCCCCTGGTTTAAATTCCCTTTCGACCGCCTTCTTATCGTACCAAGCTTTGCGTTTTTCCCTGCTTACTACCATATTTTCGTCCGCCAGCTCCTGACATCTTTTTAGCCGATTCATTAGTCCAAAAACATATTCTGTGACTAGCTCAGGCTCCTGACTGTCACCTGTCCACTGCTCGTATAATAATGTTTCCGGTGTTCTCAAATTTTTACCGAAAACGAGCTCCGCTGGGCTGAAACCTGTTGAGTTGCTGACCACATTTCTCAATGCTAGTAGTGCGTGGGGCAAATTCTCTTCCCAATCCTTTCCATTTTCTGTGCACATGACTTTTAACAGCCGTTTGATTGTCCTGTGCGTCCGTTCAACGTTATTTGAGGCCGGATGGCATACACTTGAATGCCTTAGCTTGACTCCAAATTTCTCTAAAAATGATGTCGTAAGACATGACGTAAAGGACCGACCTAAATCTGTTTGTACCTCTTTTGCGTAGCCTAGTCTGCAAAAGATTTGCATAAGCGCCTCCACTACAGATTCTGAGAGCATATTTTCTAACGGGATCGCCTCTGGAAATTTCGAAAATACACATAACGCCGTTAGCAAATATTTGTTTCCTTTTTTGGACTTTGGTAGGGGTCCAACTAAATCAATTGATAGCTTTGAAAAAGGCTCTGGTATGACTGGTACACGTGTCAAAGGGGCCTTTTTTTTTCTCTCCCGACTTTCCAACTATTTGACAGTGGTGACATGATTTCACGAATTCTTCCGTTTGCCTTATGACTTTTGGCCAAAAGAAATATCTCAAAATCTTGTCCTTCGTTTTTTTATCTCCCAAATGGGACGCTGTATTCTCATGACAAGCGCTAAGAATAGCCTGTCTGAACTTCGTTGGTACAACTAATTGAAATCTTTCTAAGACTCTATTATCGGTTGTTTTTCTTATTATTAAGGAGTTTCTGTGCTCGAAGAACGACTTTTTTTTAAGAGCTTTTTCCTTAATCTCATTCAGGGTATTATCTGTCTTTTGTTCGTTCGCAAATTCTTTCTTCCCCACCTTACTTAAAGAAAAGGCTTCATCTACGATTAGGTCCGGAACCAAAATTGGCTTCACCTGAATTGTCCGATTCTGCTCTATTGTTATCTACCGTTTCTGCACTCTCTGTGGGGCCTTGCCCATTGTCCGGTGATGGATCTTTATTCAGCTGATTCGCGTCCTGAAATTGACAGCTTGGGCCTTCGCTTTCCATCTGAGTTTTGGTTCTGCTCCGTGTCATTACGGCATTTATAATTTCGGGTTTTGTGCTCTTATTTGATTCGATTAATTTTTGGGTTTCATTCCCTAAGATATAATAATTTATGTCGGAATCTTTGTTTGCCACTAATGCTGTCGTATTAACAGTGATTTCATCGGGTAATTCTAGCGTTATTTCTGCTATAGGAAGACAGCGCAGATCCTGAACTAATGGCTGCTTTACCCAGCTGACCTGACCAGTTAATTGATTAGTTTTAACTAATTTATTCGGACAAATGTCCACGGTCGAACCCGTATCTCTTAATATAATGATTTCTTCGCCGTTTATTTTACCTCGACTCAGATACGGTTCAAAACCTTTCTCTAAGTTTATCTCCTTACTGATATTATGCACAGTCTTGTGTGAGTTTTCACTTTTTTCTAATTCCGGGCGATTCCGTTTATAATGTTTTGGACTTGAGCAATTAAAACAAGTATTTTTCCTAGGTTTATCAAATATCTTTTCCCTTTCTTTATTCTCATTTTTATCCCTCCAATTTAATTTAATTTCCGGGTTTTTTTCTGCCTCTTTTTCGGCGTATCTGGGCCTTTCAAATCTTTTTTCGATGGGGGGCCTATTATTCCATGGTTTTCTGGAGATACCCTTTATCGTTTCATACCCATCCAAATCTTTGACTAAGCTGTCCGGATTCTTGTACGAAGCCCAAGAGTCGATGAAATGTTCCTTCATTACGGTCGGCACTCTTCTTTTTATTTGCTCCGTAATTAGTAAGCTTTTGAGCTCTTCTATCGTATTTATCTCTAACCCATTGAGCCACCCCTCTTGAAAGCTGTTTAGCTCAAATATTAGATCTTTCCATGGACTGGTCTGATTTTTTTGATGCCGAAGCAGTTTTACGCGATAAGCTTCTGCGCTTAATCTATATCTTGTCAATAGGACTGATTTGACATAATTAAAACTGTCTACTTTTTCTTTGTCCTCTCGTAATATAAGTTCAGCTACATCAATTGGCAATAATGCTAAAAGATGCGTGACTAAATCCTCTGATTCAATACCAGACCTTTCTGCCTGTCTTTCGAATAAATTCAGAAAAAGCGTAATGTCAGATTTCTCTGGGTCAAAATTATGCATGATAGATTTGATTTGGATTTTAGGGCCTCTGTCGGATCTATTGCTAGCACTCGAACTACTACGCTCCGCGCCTTGCGTTAACCGCAAACGCTCTAACTCGAATTCCCTGTCAAGTTTTGCTTTCTCATACTCTCTCTCTTTCTCTCTCTCCTCTCTTTTTAGCCTCTCATTTTCTTTTTCTCTAGCCGTAGTTTCCTCCCTGTCCTGAACAATGTACCCAGCTTGCGTCACTGCCAGTTCTTCATCGTAGTCATTTGCCTGCTCAATTTTTTGAATAATTATTGCCATCGTGTCGCCTTCCTCAATTTTTACCCCCAGCTCGTCTGCTAATTTTTGCAAATCAATCTTTCTACAATATTTTAGTGCCGTAATTTTTGCCATATTGTACACACTTGAGTTTTACTCAAATTATAACAATAATATCAAAGAGAATTTAATCCTGTCACCTGATATGTAAAAAAAAAAGATAATAATAATTTCGACCTATCTAGTTTAAATTATGCTATGGGTACTTTTATAAACACCTTTTGAATACAAACAGTAACATAGAGAATAAATTTGATATATACTATAAAATTATTTGAATGCCTTCTCTTTCTGTTAAATATGCAAGATAAATTCAGCTCTGAAATCCCTATGCACACAAAATGAAACAAAGTATCTGAAAATTTTATACCAATTGTACATATAACTTTTTGAAAAACTCTTAAATTTCCTCCAGATTGAGCACACCTTGCAATCCTGATCCAGTGCTACCAATACTTTTCATAAATTCAGAAAATTTCTTTATATAATAACCAACAATTAATAAAATATTTTGCTGCACGAATCTATAAATAACATTGTATCCTTGCACATCTAATTTAAAAAGCTCTTCCGTTTGGGTTTCTTTTCCCACCCCTAAGCACAATTTAATCCTGAAAATTTTCTATTCTTAGTACTAGAAAAAAAAGAGATTTCCCATTTATTCTTCCCGAATAAATCCTAGATTCTAAATCTGATTAATAGGCTAGGCTACTTAAGTTATCTTTAACTCTTCTTAGCTTAATGCTTTTTTTTGAAGACACACAATAAATTTTTGCCTGAAAACTTTAGCTATTTACTTGACACATTTAAACAATTCTAACAATAAGAGCCACTCAAAAAATTATTTTTATGAGCTTACCTCCCCTGTTGCGTCGACTCGCCATCAACTGAACTGCCGGTTGTGGGCTGATCGGAACACCGTTGATCATCAGTTGTGGGCCACTGCTGAATCTTAGTGCACTGTCGTTGAAGCACCTGTCTTCCTCGCTGTCCGTCTCGCGTTAGGCCTTTTCCAGGGGATCTGGCTCCGGTCTGCTTGCTCCGGGCTTGTTCTTTAGGCTCCCAGTGGATCTCTTGGAGTTCCGTCCGCCTTTTCTTGGAGAGCTTGATTGCTGTGTCCTTTGCTGCAGTTGTTTTTCGTCCTGCTGTCCGCTGGTTAGCACACGGGTCTTTCAGTATCAGATTTCTACTGCCTCACCGCCACTTTATTTTAGTATCAAAGTTCTTTTTTAGCTGCCACCAGTTGTGGGGCCTCAGATGAGGGCGGTAGCGTGACGTAAACTCCTCAGAGGCGTGATGACAAAGGTTTTAGTTAAGATGAAAAATTAAAGGTTTTATTCTCGCAAAACAACAAGGAATCTTGGCTAAATACAATGTCTACACTAACACAACAAATACTTAGGAAATTAATTTGATGAAATAAAGTCTTGTAAGGTAGGAATATCTAAAATTGTCCTTGACCGGATAACAAATCAGAGTCCAGATTAGTTATATTCAAGAGTCTCTGGGAAACACTATGGTCGCTTCTAAGTAATCAAATGTCCGTTAAAGGTACGGACTAACGTTCGCCTGTGCGTTCAGCTTTTCCCCTGATGCTCCCAGCTGTGGCTCAGCTGATCGGCTATTGTTGCCGTTGAGAGAAACAAGTCTCCCCTCTCCTCGGAATATCTTTTCTAGAATCACTTCAATATTTTTTTACATTTCGGCATTCCTGATCCTTAAAATTAATCACAATAAGTCAATATAAACACAAATCGTAGCTATAGCACCACTGACACCTTCAACAATTAAATGCAAACTAATTGTCAAAATACTTTTGAGCTAAGAAGGAGTCATATTTCTTCGGTGGCGCCGAATATAAACAAACAAGTTGAAACTTGATAAATTTGAATAACTGCAGTCATAGTGTTCTCAATTATAGGGAAATTTTCTTTTACATTTTTATATTAAATAAAATAAGAGAGAATATAAGGTTGTCAAAATACTTTTGAGCGCTACTGTACAATTTAGATTTTGTTGATGGGGCGGTGCCAGTGAAATGGGCGTTCTATGTTGAAATAGTGAAAAATTCGTTATATCGAGGGAACCAGAATTGCACAAACGAAACTTTTTGCGGCACAAACCGACATTTACTTGCGACTAAAGATTTACGTATTTAATTTCTTGACATGTATTTATTCATGGGCGATTTTCTATATGTGCAGTTGAATTAAAAATAAATCGTTATAACGAGAGAACGGAAGTGGCACAAACGAAACTTTTTGCGGCACAAACCAGCACAAAAGTAGCACAAACGAATGCCGTAATACAATTTAGATTTCGTTGATGTGGCGGGCCACTGAAATGGTTGTTCTGTGTAGAAATAGTGGAAAATTCGTTATATCCAGGAAACAATAATGGCACAAACGAAACTTTCTGCGGCACAAAATTGACATTTACATGGGACTAAAGATTTACGTATTTCATTTCGTGACATGTAGTTATTTACGATTTTTTAAGTGATTTTCTTCATTTGACCTTGAATTATAAAAATTCGTCAAAACGAGGGAACGAAAGTGGCACAAACGAAACTTTTTGCGGCACAAACCAGCACAAACGTAGCACAAACGAATGCCGTAATACAATTTAGATTTCGTTGATGGGGCGGGGCCACTGAAATGGTCGTTCTGTGTTTAAATAGTGGAAAATTCGTTATATCGAGGGAACCAGAATGGCACAAACGAAACTTTCTGAGGCACAAAAAGACATTTACATGGGACTAAAGATTTACGTATTTCATTTCGTGACATATAGTTATTCACGATTTTTATAAGTGATTTTCTTTATTTGACCTTGAATTATAAAAATTCGTTATAACGAGAGAACGAAAGTGGCACAAACGAAACTTTTTGTGGCACAAACCAGCACAAACGAATGCCGTAATACCATTGAGATTTCGTCGATGGGGCGGGGACACTGAAATGGTCTTTCTGTGTTGAAATAATGGAAAATTCGTTATATCGAGGGAACCAGAATTGCACAAACGAAACTTTTTGCGGCACAAACAGACATTTACATGGTACTAAAGATTTACGTATTTCATTTCGTGATATGTAGTTATTTAAGATTTTTATAAGTGATTTTCTTTATTTGATCTTGAATTATAAAAATTCGTTATAACGAGAGAACGGAAGTGGCACAAACGAAACTTTTTGCGGCACAAACCAGCACAAACGTAGCACAAACGAATGCCGTAATACCATTTAGATTTCGTCGATGGGGCGGGGACACTGAAATGGTCGTTCTGTGTTGAAATAATGGAAAATTCGTTATATCGAGGGAACCAGAATTGCACAAACGAAACTTTTTGCGGCACAAACAGACATTTACATGGTACTAAAGATTTACGTATTTCATTTCGTGATATGTAGTTATTTAAGATTTTTATAAGTGATTTTCTTTATTTGATCTTGAATTATAAAAATTCGTTATAACGAGAGAACGGAAGTGGCACAAACGAAACATTTTGCGGCACAAACCAACACAAACGTAGCACAAACGAATGCCGTAATACAATTTAGATTTCGTTGATGGGGCGCGGCCACTGAAATGGTCGTTCTGTGTTTAAATAGTGGAAAATTCGTTATATCGAGGGAACCGGAATGGCACAAACGAAACGTTTTGCGGCACAAACCGACATTTACATGGGACTAAAGATTTACGTATTTCATTTCGTGACATGTAGTTATTTACGATTTTTATAAGTGATTTTCTTTATTTGACCTTGAATTATAAAAATTCGTTATAACGAGAGAACGGAAGTGGCACAAACGAAACTTTTTGCGGCACAAACCAGCACAAGAATTAAATATGTCTCACGAAAAAGAGGAAAATTTATCTCGGGTGTTGAGATTGATCAACCCTTTTGATATAAAGAAAATTCCGAATGTAAAATTCTATTTAAAAGAATTTGATCAGTTCCTGGATAGGACAAATATAAAAGAGGATTTTAGGCTATAGATTCTAAAATCAAAATTTGTAGGAATTGCACATGAAAAATTGGTGCAAAATGACGATTTAAATTCTGAGCAAGATTATGCTAAATTTAAACAGAAAATTTTGGATGTTTTCTCAAAAAGAGAATATTTCACAGAACATCAGACAAAATTTAATCAAATAAAGCAAAAACCTAATCAATCTGTAAAAGATTTTATAGAAGACTTATTTATAGAAGAAGGAGTCATATTTCTTCGGAGGCGCCGATTGTAAACAAACAAGTTGAAACTTGATACATATAAATAACTGCAGTCATATTGTTCTCAATTATAGGGAATATATTTTCTTTTACATTTTTATATTAAATAAAATACGAGAGAATATAAGGTTGTCAAAATACTTTTGAGCGCTACTGTACAATTTAGATTTTGTTGATGGGGCGGGGCCAGTGAAATGGGCGTTCTATGTTGAAATAGTGAAAAATTCGTTATATCGAGGGTACCAGAATTGCACAAACGAAACTTTTTGCGGCACAAACCGACATTTACTTGCGACTAAAGATTTACGTATTTAATTTCTTGACATGTATTTATTCATGGGCGATTTTCTATATGTGCAGTTGAATTAAAAATAAATCGTTATAACGAGAGAACGGAAGTGGCACAAACGAAACTTTTTGCGGCACAAACCAGCACAAACGTAGCACAAACGAATGCCGTAATACAATTTAGATTTCGTTGATGTGGCGGGGCCACTGAAATGGTTGTTCTGTGTAGAAATAGTGGAAAATTCGTTATATCCAGGAAACAATAATGGCACAAACGAAACTTTCTGCGGCACAAAATTGACATTTACATGGGACTAAAGATTTACGTATTTCATTTCGTGACATGTAGTTATTTACGATTTTTTTAAGTGATTTTCTTTATTTGACCTTGAATTATAAAAATTCGTCATAACGAGGGTACGAAAGTGGCACAAACGAAACTTTTTGCGGCACAAACCAGCACAAACGTAGCACAAACGAATGCCGTAATACAATTTAGATTTCGTTGATGGGGCGGGGCCACTGAAATGGTCGTTCTGTGTTTAAATAGTGGAAAATTCGTTATATCGAGGGAACCAGAATGGCACAAACGAAACTTTCTGAGGCACAAAAAGACATTTACATGGGACTAAAGATTTACGTATTTCATTTCGTGACATGTAGTTATTCACGATTTTTATAAGTGATTTTCTTTATTTGACCTTGAATTATAAAAATTCGTTATAACGAGAGAACGAAAGTGGCACAAACGAAACTTTTTGTGGCACAAACCAGCACAAACGAATGCCGTAATACCATTTAGATTTCGTCGATGGGGCGGGGACACTGAAATGGTCTTTCTGTGTTGAAATAGTGGAAAATTCGTTATATCGAGGGAACCAGAATTGCACAAACGAAACTTTTTGCGGCAAAACCGACATTTACATGGTACTAAAGATTTACGTATTTCATTTCGTGATATGCAGTTATTTACGATTTTTATAAGTGATTTCCTTTATTTGACCTTGAAATATAAAAATTCGTTATAACGAGAGAACGGAAGTGGCACAAACGAAACTTTTTGCGGCAAAACCGACATTTACATGGGACTAAAGATTTACGTATTTCATTTCGTGACATGTAGTTATTTACGATTTTTTTAAGTGATTTTCTTTATTTGACCTTGAATTATAAAAATTCGTCATAACGAGGGAACGAAAGTGGCACAAACGAAACTTTTTCGGCACAAACCAGCACAAACGTAGCACAAACGAATGCCGTAATACAATTTAGATTTCGTTGATGTGGCGGGGCCACTGAAATGGTTGTTCTGTGTAGAAATAGTGGAAAATTCGTTATATCCAGGAAACAATAATGGCACAAACGAAACTTTCTGCGGCACAAAATTGACATTTACATGGGACTAAAGATTTACGTATTTCATTTCGTGACATGTAGTTATTTACGATTTTTTTAAGTGATTTTCTTTATTTGACCTTGAATTATAAAAATTCGTCATAACGAGGGAACGAAAGTGGCACAAACGAAACTTTTTGCGGCACAAACCAGCACAAACGTAGCACAAACGAATGCCGTAATACAATTTAGATTTCGTTGATGGGGCGGGGCCACTGAAATGGTCGTTCTGTGTTTAAATAGTGGAAAATTCGTTATATCGCGGGAACCAGAATGGCACAAACGAAACTTTCTGAGGCACAAAAGACATTTACATGGGACTAAAGATTTACGTATTTCATTTCGTGACATGTAGTTATTCACGATTTTTATAAGTGATTTTCTTTATTTGACCTTGAATTATAAAAATTCGTTATAACGAGAGAACGAAAGTGGCACAAACGAAACTTTTTGTGGCACAAACCAGCACAAACGAATGCCGTAATACCATTTAGATTTCGTCGATGGGGCGGGGACACTGAAATGGTCTTTCTGTGTTGAAATAGTGGAAAATTCGTTATATCGAGGGAACCAGAATTGCACAAACGAAACTTTTTGCGGCAAAACCGACATTTACATGGTACTAAAGATTTACGTATTTCATTTCGTGATATGCAGTTATTTACGATTTTTATAAGTGATTTCCTTTATTTGACCTTGAATTATAAAAATTCGTTATAACGAGAGAACGGAAGTGGCACAAACGAAACTTTTTGCGGCACAAACCAGCACAAACGTAGCACAAACGAATGCCGTAATACCATTTAGATTTCGTCGATGGGGCGGGGACACTGAAATGGTCGTTCTGTGTTGAAATAATGGAAAATTCGTTATATCGAGGGAACCAGAATTGCACAAACGAAACTTTTTGCGGCACAAAAAGACATTTACATGGTACTAAAGATTTACGTATTTCATTTCGTGATATGTAGTTATTTAAGATTTTTATAAGTGATTTTCTTTATTTGATCTTGAATTATAAAAATTCGTTATAACGAGAGAACGGAAGTGGCACAAACGAAACATTTTGCGGCACAAACCAACACAAACGTAGCACAAACGAATGCCGTAATACAATTTAGATTTCGTTGATGGGGCGCGGCCACTGAAATGGTCGTTCTGTGTTTAAATAGTGGAAAATTCGTTATATCGAGGGAACCAGAATGGCACAAACCGAAATTTACATGGGACTAAAGATTTACGTATTTCATTTCGTGACATGTAGTTATTTACGATTTTTATAAGTGATTTTCTTTATTTGACCTTGAATTATAAAAATTCGTTATAACGAGAGAACGGAAGTGGCACAAACGAAACTTTTTGCGGCACAAACCAGCACAAGAATTAAATATGTCTCACGAAAAAGAGGAAAATTTATCTCAGGTGTTGAGATTGATCAACCCTTTTGATATAAAGAAAATTCCGAATGTAAAATTCTATTTAAAAGAATTTGATCAGTTCCTGGATAGGACAAATATAAAAGAGGTTTTAGGCTATAGATTCTAAAATCAAAATTTGTAGGAATTGCACATGAAAAATTGGTGCAAAATGACGATTTAAATTCTGAGCAAGATTATGCTAAATTTAAACAGAAAATTTTGGATGTTTTCTCAAAAAGAGAATATTTCACAGAACATCAAACAAAATTTAATCAAATAAAGCAAAAACCTAATCAATTTGTAAAAGATTTTATAGAAGACTTTAACATTTTGGCCTATAAATATTTACAAAAGACAGGTTATGATAATAATAAAGGTGCGAAGGAATTCTTTGAATTAATCAAAATAAATAAATTTCTGGACGGAATTGCTCCGAATGTTTCTTTGGAATTAAGAAAGCTCGATATAAAAGAATTCTCTAAATTATGCGAAAAAGCATTACACCTTGAAAATGTTTTCAATTCTTCAATAATTGAACAGGTTAATAATGTGACGGAAAATGTAGAGAGTAAAGAGAAAATTTATGAGAATTTATTGGAGCAAAATAAATGTCAATTAAAATATATCGCACAATTGTCAGAACAATTGAATGCATTAAAGGTAAAGTAAAGTAGTGAAAATAAAGATGAAAGAGTTCAGGAAAATTATTGCGCGGATCTGTAAAACTAGTAAACACGATTTACAGAATTGTTATTTTAATGGTAAAACGAATTCAAAGAAACCTAATTTTCTTAGAAAGCAGAATTCTGAAAATTTTAATCCTAGAAGTGATTATGACAGATTTAATGCAGGTTTCGGGTATCTATCTCCAAGTGTACAGGGATATCCCAATTTTTATCCCAATTTTTATCCCAATTTTAATCACAATTCTAATCCCAATTTTACACCCAATTTTATACCAAATGATCATAACAATCAACAGTATGATAATAATCATGGTTACTTACAACAGAATTATAGGTATGGGAACTGGGATCTAATAGACAGAATTATTATGATAATTTTCAAGGAAATCGGAATTTGTCAGGGTATAATTCTGGGTATTGTACGGATGATAATTTTTATCCCAAGGGTCATAATAATGGAAATTTTGCACAGCAAAGGCAGAATTATAGGAACTCTAGAGTTAGAAATAAGGATTCGCGTGACAGAGCTAAGAGGGGTCGCACCAACGATGAGCAATTTAAGGGAAACGCTTACACAATAGCTAGTGTAAATTTAAAGAGGGACGATAGGTTACCTATCATTGATTTAGATGTGTTTGGGGTTAAAGTCGCCACCCTCTGTGATTGCGGTGCTGCTGTCTCGCTCCTGTCTCCAGGGATGCTCGAAAATCTTAAGCAGACGAATGCTAAGATTAAATATTTGGGAAACAGAATCACAATACAAACTTTCGACAATTCTATCATCCCCTTTAAACAATATGTTAAAATAACTTTTAAAATTAAAAAAGATTTTGTCTCGGGCACTTTTTATGTGACTACACAGAATTTTCATGGGGAGTATCAGATGCTATTGGGTTTTGATTTCCTGAAAACGAATAAAATGATTCTTGATTTTGACAAAAAGATATTAAAATTTAAGAATACAAAAATTTCTCTAGAATCACAGGATGTAAATAAAATAGTTCAGAAAGTGAATAATCTACAGAGTTCTGGGGTTAATGTAATTAATCAGGGTAAAACAGAAAATAAACAAAGTGAGATATTTGCCATCATAGATAAGGATACGCATCTCTACCCTGGTGAAACACGAATTATTCCTTTAAGATGTCCGGATACAATTCAACCTAAACAGTTCATACTGCTGGAACCGAAAGAGGATCTTGTAGAATTAGTGCCAGAATGTTCGGTTCACGAAGTGGCAGACAATCATAGGATTAACTTGATTATGACAAACAACTCAGAGAAAAAATGTATATTGAAACGAAACTCACATGTGGCAGTCATAATTCAGGACTTGACTAGTAAAACCAATTTAGCTCAGGACGATATAGAGGAGGGTAAGATATACCCCATAAACAGCTTAAATCTAAGTGAAGTTCGGGCCTTGAGACAGGCGGAGCTAGAAATAGGAGATTTTAATTTGAAGCATCTGACGGAAGATTTTAAAAAGAAAATGGAACATTTATTACTGAGTCATGCGTACGCATTCTCTAAATCCTATAAATCGTTAGGTCAGACTTCGTTAGTGACTCCAAAAGTAAATTTAAGTCACGATTTCCCTATTCAGCATAAACCATACAAAACACCTCAAGCGGTGAAAGAATATGCAAAGGGGGAAATTCGTAAACTTTTGGAGGCGAAGATAATACAAAAGTCGGACTCCGATTATGCATTTCCAGTATTATTTGTAAAAAAGAAAAGTACAGAGAAAGACACAGCCCGTTATCGCCTAGCGGTAGATTACAGAACTGTTAACGAAATTTTAGAAGGTTTCCCGTATCCAGTGCCAGACGTAAAGGATATCCTACAGGCTATCAGTCTGAAAAAATGCTATTCAGTCCTGGATCTCCACTCCGCGTTCTTTCAAATAAATTTACGGCCTGAGGACTGTCAGAAATTAGCGTTTGTGACCGAGTTCGGCAAATATTCCCCATGCCGCCTTAATTTTGGGTTAAAAATTAGCCCCACAAAATTCGCAGAATTAATGGATAAGGTGCTAGGACACTTCCCAAAGGATAAGGTGGGGTACTTTATCGATGATGTAATTCTGGCAACTGACTCTCCTCAAGAAATGCTTCATTTATTACAAGAGGTCTTACAAACACTAATAGACCATAACCTCACAGTCGAACCGTCTAAAGTTCAAATTTGCAAGCGGGAAATAGAATTTTTAGGTTTTAAAGTGAACAAGGACGGATGCGCTCCCTCTGAGAAAAATGTTGGAAAGGTCCAACGTTTGGCGCGCCCAAAGAACAAGAGAGGGGTTAAGTCGTTACTTGGACATGCTAATTACTTCCGCTCGCTCATACAAAACTACGCAGAGATCGTTAACCATCTGGTTGAACTTACAATAGAAAAGGTTAAATTCAAATGGACGGAAGAAACCGAAAGAGCCTTTCTCAATATACAAGAAGCCATCATCAGTAACCCAACTCTAAAACCTCCAAAATTCGACAAAGAATTTTTTCTTATTACAGATGGCTCGAAGGAAGCCATATCAGGTGTTTTGGCCCAAGAGGAGAACGGATTCCTTGTTCCCATTGAATTTTATGGGCGTAAACTTAAACAAACAGAAATGGTTTATCCTAGCATGAAATTCGAATTATTGGCGATTCATGATTCAGTCATGCACTTTAAACACCTGTTATTAGGCCGAAAATTCACAATTTTGACAGACAGCAAGTCCTTAACTTATCCTTTAAAGGTGGAAAATCAGGCTGACATCGTTACGAGATGGATCCTGAACTTAAGTGATTTTGACTGTTCAATAGATTGCATCGAAGGAAAAATTAACCCTTCAGACTTTTTGTCAAGGAACTTAGTACAAAACATTACCACGGATAACGAACTATAAAATAATTTATTCAAAGTTAATAGCCAATTAAGTGAAAACAATATAAGAGCGAAACAGTACGCTGAACAAAAATTAATGGCCATCATAAAAAAAATTGAAACTAATAAAAATAATAGATTAACGAGAAAATATGCTTTGAATGAAAATAAAACATTAGTATTAAAACAAAATGCAAAAAATCCGGAACTCATCGTTGTGCCGGAGGAACTGAAAATGACAGTCATGGCAGAAGCACATGGCCCTCATTTTGGTTTCAGAAAGACATATGAAACCATTAAGACAAGGTTATTCTGGTATGGAATGTATCAGGATGTCAAGAACTACTGCGCAATTTGTGTCAGATGTAACTGCAGTAAACAGCATCAGACAATTAAAGTCCCGCTGGAAAAAATGGAAAGGGATCTTCAAATTGGGGCGACCCTGCATATTGACATAGTGGGAAAACTGCCTTTAACATTCAGAAAAAACTGTTTTATCCTAACTATTGTCGATGCGGGATCCCGATTCTTAGAAGCAGTTCCCCTCAGAAATGTGGAATCCCAAACTATCTTGAATGTACTAAATAAATACTTCGGTGCATATGATTTGTGCTCCACAATTATTGCAGACAATGCCCAGGACTTCCGGAGTGCGGTCTTTAAAGAGTACACGAAGGCTCTAAACATAGATCTTCGTTTTACTTCCGTGTACAAGCCGACCGTAAATGGTTTGGCAGAGATCAACCACAAGCTGCTCAAGGCATCATTAGTCGCTCCACCCTTGAATGGGACACGAGACTAGACTATTTCAAATTAAACTTCAACACCACCGTGCTCAGAGCTCTTGGCTATTCGCCATCAAAATTATTTTTTGGTCGGGAAATCAAAAATCAATTTACGATCCTTAATTCCCCGGATTTAACGTGCACCCAGCCGTTTGTCAAAAATAGGATCGAGCACATGAAGGAAGTCCACCGACAAGCCATTGCAAATCAACAGAAAATAATGGCCTAGTATATTAAGGAAAGCGATCTCCAGGAAGTTAAGACTTTAGATGTGGGCCAGGAAGTTTATATGAAAGTAATAGGTAATTCCAGGGCCCTACATCCTCGTTTTGAAGGACCTTTCGAGGTAGTGAAAAGTGCTAGACACAATAATTATGTTTTACGTCTTAAGGGCAAATCGAATGGTACAACGATAAGAAGACACATCAAATTTTTATTCTCTCCAAAAACAACGGCAAAGAATGCTCGAAAATTCAGCGATGCATCTAGCGAGTCAGACTCAGAGCAAGAGGCTGACGAATAAATAGGGTATTTAATTTTAAGTGTAGGTTGTACATAGGTGTTCGGGAAATTTATCTAAGGGATTGTCGCACTTTAAAAAAAAATAGCAAAAATTATAAAATCCAATCTTATTAGATAATATTTTCTCTCGCACTTTCAAAAAAAATAGCAAAAATTATAAAATCCAATCTTATTTGATAATATTTTCTCTAAAATTTGTATATATAATTTTTCTTTTCTATTTAGTGTATTTTTGTGTTCATTTGTTTTCATTTTAGTGTAGTGTATTTACAGTATAATTGGGTCTAAGTTCAATTATATCAATGTAATTAATGGTATAAATTGGATTTTATGTCGTTAGACATGTTTTATTATATATCTCTGAGATTAGTAGATATATCATGGGTCTGTAGTGTAGAAAAACGATAGGATTTCGTTTAGTTGGGAAAGTGTCAGGTAGTGACATGTTTTGGTGGACGCTCAAGGGTTAAATTTTGAAAATTTGGATTTCAAACAAAATATGATTAATCCTTTTACTATTTGCAAAGTACTTAAGCATAAATAGTTTAAAATATAGGATTTTACAAACTCCGAAGCAAAAAGCAGCTTTTGTTGGAGTTGAAAAAAAAAGTGTAAAAATCCAAATAAAATCAATTTTTGCAAGAAAAATTCGGTTCTAAAGGGTAGTAGTAGCTAGAAAGGTGTTAGTTATACAGTAGCAGTGTTTTTGAACACCTACAGGTTTTTTTTTAGACTGGGAATTTTACTTCAATTGGCTCTAGGGAGCAATTCAGTATAAGTTTTCAATTTTTTCAAAAAAAACCCATAAAAACATAACTTTCGGATAAGGTTTTGTTAGTGAGGTTAGTGTGTAGGGGCAATCAAGTAGTCTTAGGTTAGGTACGAGTGTGTTTTCATTCACATGGGGTATGTACCGATATTTTCTGCGACCGCGTAAGGGTTAAAAAGCGGTATCCTCAATTTTTCCGTGTAGGTAAATTTTTTTTGAGGAGTTATTAAACTACGGAATGTCAGTTGGAGATGTAAACGGTTATTTTACTAGGTGATTGTTACTGGTAAATATATATATATATATGTATATAAAATGCAGATTTCAAAATGCAAACAAAATGTAAAAACAAAAAAATTGTAAAATACGAAAATCCGTAAGTAAGTAGGTTTGTAGATGTTACAAAATAAATAAACTATTCTGTAGGTGTCAGAATATGACAAAAATAAATAAATTGTTTTTTTCAAAAGAAAAAACAAATTTGGCGTACGGTATGCTTTCGCATATAAAAAAAATAGTACGGAATTTATAGGTATTATATAAAATACAAAATGATTTACGAAAAATTAGATTTTTTTCTAACAATAATGACGTATTTTGGTCAAAATTAAAATGTTTTGGTCAGCGTAGAAATATACTTTTAGAATAAAATTGAGGGAATGGTATAGATAAATTTTATAAAAATAATATATATCAAATATAAAATAAATCAAAAATTGTAAATGGTATGTTTATATGAAAAATATAAATACCAGCTTTTACATTTAGTTACAAATAAATAAATAAATATGTAAGCATTCATCAGTATAAAATATTGCTGGTAGTGTATAATTGCATGGTGTCCAAACGGGGGTTTAAAAAAATGTATATAATTTAGTGCGGAAACAGTTTTTGTAGCTTTGGGAGAAATATTATTCTTCAGGAAGATGCTACAGGTTTCCGTGGAGAATTCTTTCCATCCCCGCATCCTGGATGCACCGTGTTTACAAGTTGTCAACTCAGAAATCGGGAGGAAAAGTGGGCACTGAGAATGATGGATTTGACTCACACGCCCATTCTGCCGAGGGAGAGTTGTTGGGCGGTCACGTTTGACGTAGAAGTTCAAACCGGCTGTTTTTTTAGAGGACAAGTTTCTAGTTTTGGTTTCTAGTGACAGAAAATAAGGGAAGTTAGCTAATATTCTGGAGCTGTTATTCTGGGATTTTTGAGGATTTTTTTTTCTCAGGGTCTGTTTTAAAGGTAGGAATTTATTTTAGGCTTTAGCAGTTACGGTAGTTTGGACACATTACAGAAATACGTTAAAATATGATAAATAAAATTTATAATGGCAAGTTATACATAAATAATAAATAAAAAATGCAATTGAAATATGGTTGTCGATTACAATCATCATCTTCATCTGTTTCTGAAAATTCACAGTATTGATTCAGTACTAAGGTGTAGCATGCAGGTTTAAATAAATAAATAAATAAATAAAATAACTTTGACAGTATGCGTTTTAGAAAGAAAATGCAGGCATAAATATAGCAAAATAAAATTTTTGTTTTCATGCATCGGCAGGCAAATGTTGTGCATGCAAAGTGTATTTTATGGGTAAAACAAAAATTGAAGTTTATTTATAAATAAATTCGTAATGATAGGAATTTTAAGCCAGCGATAACAAATACTGGTTACGTAAGCCATGGTTTGCATTAAAATTGCTATTGTTAAGTTTTAGGTAGCGGTACAGGCGTACCAAAATTTGGGTAATTCTTTTTCAACGTAACTATTTTTAAAATAATTCACGTAAAATTTTGGGTTAAGTGTACCTAAAAAGGTAGTTTTCAGGTATATTCTACTTTGGGTAATAATTGTATATAATATTTATGTAAATAAGTATGTTTATATGTGTATTAAACTTTAAAATTGGTTTCGGTGCAAAGGCACAAAGTGGTAGGTTGTCATCAAACGACTTTCGTGTCAAAATTTAAAGGGACATGTTGGTAAACAACAGAGAGTTGACGTGTTCGTCCAGACAGTTGGGCGGAGTTTACTGTAGACAGGATAGTGATTCATGCATATATAGTAGGATAATGATTTTAGTAGGCGTACTTACATGGTCCAGTGTAGAGGCGGGGTTCCCGAGGGGTCGTTTGAGCGACATAATCTACATTGGGGGTATGGGCCTACCGTAATTAATTCTTCGACATATGTCATTATCTGAAAGAAAAACCAGCGAAATATCATTATCATGGATTTGGTAGAAGCTACGTATTTTAAAGTACAATGACTATTCTTTGGTACGGCGCATATATTAGCGTTAATGAGGTTAAAATAAATGAGTTTCTTGAATAAAAGAAAATTTAAAAATAATTGTAGAGTTTATATAAGGTTTGTAGCGTTTAGCCAATTACTTAACAAAAAGTTAATTTATTTTAGGCTTGCTATTAAAATATAAACTGAATAAATAAATAAAGAAAAATATTCTAAATTAGGATTAAAATTTAGAATAAATAAAATAAATAAAATAAATTTTTTGAGAAGGTTAAAAAGTGATAATTAAAATATTAGAATGAAGGTTTTCGTTTTAATTAAAATTCGGAATTCTGGTAACGAATTCAGCAAAAAAAATTTTTTGAGAGTATTTTATTTGAGCAAATTATATGCAGAATAAATAAATAAAAATTTTGTAAATTGCAGGTAGGCAAAATTTAAAAAACATAAAATACATTTTAGGTTTTAATGAATGTTTTATTCTTGCTAATTAAATTTAAATTAAAAATTAGTTAAATAAATTAATTTAGTAGGAAAATTTTAAATAAATTAATTTGAAATAAAATGCATTTAAGCAATGTTATAATTAAATAATTTAATTATAAATTATCGTTAGCACTTGTAAAAATTCAAAAGTTTAAAATTAAAATTTAAAATTAAAATTTTGGTTAGGTTATTAAAATATAATTTAACAATTGGTTTTAAACAAAAAATTATTAGGCATAAAAATAAAAAATATAAAAGGTGTATACCAGTCACCAAATTTTTCCAGAATTGGCAATTTTTAGTCGCTAAATAAAAAAACTAAAAATAAATAAATTTCGGGATTAATAGCACTTTTAAAAACAGTAAAGTAATTTTAATATTAAAAGTAAGGTGTAGTGTAGTAATAATATTTACCTGGTAAATTTGGTAATCCAATGCTGTTGAGGCTGTTCATCCGTGTGGTACTGCACTTTGCGGGTCGAAGGGCTGTACTTCCGGAAACTCGGATGGGTGGTGAGTCGGCTGCATTGGAGTACTTCTATTTGCCTATAAAAAATAAAAGCGAAGGTGTGTTAATATAAAGAAATTAAATACTTTAAAGAAATAAAAGTAAAAGTTAGTGTTTAGATGTAATTTTAATTTTGAAATAATAAAACTTTTTCTCTGGTTTGCTAAAAAGCGTAAATTTAAATCGGGTTATTTTTGGTGCTAACAGTTTTAAAATTCATGTTATAAATTATTAAAAGGGAGTTTATTATTGTAAAGAGTATTGGTAGTACGGAAGTAGAAGACTTCGGTTTATATTGATCAGATTAGGACAGCAGGTAGAGAATTGTGTTTCCGTCTTAGACAGTGTAACGTTATGTCCCGTATTCACGAGTGTATTTAAAAATAAATACAAGGTATTGGGTGATATTTACTGTTCGGATATTAGATAAGGGTATTTGAATTTCTAATTTTCCGGCTGGACAGTGTTTTGAATATCACAGGGTAGCGTAATTACTCATTTAAATCAGCGATAGGAGTTCCGTTTCAGGAAAGTGCTTGATTTTGAGTTTATTGGTATCAACTGTTGCAGAATTAGTTAAGTACGTTAAAAGGGAAGGCTAATTGTTTGTACAACAGTATCTACGGTACACATTACAGTAGAATGTGTCATTCTAATCTGGGAAAACAGGATTCCGTTATAGGAAGGTTTCTCGATTAAGGATAAATTGGTGGAATTTTATGGGACAATATCTTATGTTAGAGACCAGTAATATAGATTTATTATTTCGTGTATATAAGTCATGGGCATAGCAAAATTGGGGCTAACCAGGCTTTATATTTAAATAAAATAATGTGGGCATTTCACTGATATTGGGAAACATAATTGCAGGTCTTCGGAAAGTACGGTAGCTGTTCGTTTAGCGGGAGAGCGCTTTGTAGAACAGGTTTCTAACGCCTTGTTTTCAACGCAGATTGGAATCAGGGGAATTTCTTGACCATTTTGTTGGATTGAAGATTCTTTTACTTATTTTTAATATTTATAATGGGCGTATTAAAATAATTTTTACAGCCGTAGAAAGTTCATAAAGAGTACTTCATTCTAGTATAAAAAAACATATGAATATAATGATTTTTACAGTATAAAATATGGTTTTACATACCGGCGTAAACTGTCGTGTAATCCTTGTGTGCTCGTCTCGTCCCTCGCTCGTTAGTTAGGGGGGTGAAAGCGATTAGTAGGTGGCAGATAAGCGGACCTGGTTTAGCTAGTTCTAAGGGGTTAGCCAAAGGTGATCTAGCGGTTGCTAAGTAACACATGATTACGTTCCTTTCAGATGCAGGAAAAAACTGCAGCGTGATCCTTTGGAGATAGATTAGTAGATAGCTCACAGATGACAGCGATTACGCGTTTTTATACGCGTACTTTTCAGTGGAAGAGATTGACAGTTATCTTTTGAGTGAAGTAATAAACGTTAGGTTACGTATTCTGTATTTGATAAGAATAAATCTATCATTTGTGTTGAAATATATATTGAATAAATAAAATAAGAGTTAAATAATAAATCTTTCTTTTAGAAAAAAAGAAAGAATTAAATAAATAGAATAGTAGACTTACAGGTTAGACTTACAGATTTTGTAAGCAGTTAGTAAGCTAGTTATTTTAGGTTTTTAGTCCTGCAATTCTTTAATCATAGATAATACTTCATGAAAAGAATGTGACAGGTATTATGAAAATGAATATTAGTATTCATAACTTCAAACAAAAAAACAAAATAATGAAGAAGAATGTATATTTTAGAGTGTTTAAATCTTGTGAAATAAGGTGTATATTTCATGTGAATTTGTTAAAGTGTATATATATACAGTAGGGTATCATATTGAAATTATTGTTAGTATTATATAATGTGTTTTAATTGATAATCATATGTAAAAGCCATACTGTATGTTGTATTTGAAAATAAGTCAGAAACATGTTTTAATTTGGTAAATAATTTTGGACTTATGAATTATTCTAAATTATTATTGCTATGTGTTTCATTGGCTATTAAAGTAGATAGGAATTTTTTTTTCGGGAAACAAAAATTGTGTGTGATTCAGTGACATACATCACCAGTCTACAAGTATACAGAACTGTATATCCACAGAACTATAGTGTTTACATATAACGAACAATGTGATGACCAGTCCAGAATCTACATTTAGTGGTATATTACACAAGGACAATTTTGTGTTTTACTATACTACTGTGATCAACCAGTGTGACTTTTTTTGAACTTTTACTTACACAGTAAGGACAGTTATTATCTTGCAACAGTGCAGACAGATAAGCAGCGTGTAGCTGCGGTTCATTCTTACATGTTCAACGAGTGGTCACCAGCAACGGATCAGTCGAGAAGTGAAAGGACCTTCTTTTAACAACGACCGTTGTCTCAACCTAGAGTGTTTGGAGTACCAAACAAAAAAAAATTAATTGATGAATAATTTTTTTTCCATAAAAACGAGGGGATATGCTAGAAGTGTATCATGTAACTGACATAAATACCCTTGATACCACTTCAGCAGGTTGTTATTTTATTTTATTGTAAAAAAAATACTATATTATTATTATTTTATAAAATGCATATATATATTTAGAGTGTGTTCTTATATGTAGTTATTTTGATTATTATTATTATTATTATTTAATATAAATATACTCATATATGTATCTACGCTGTAAAGTCTTAATAAGAGAAGGACTGCACAGTGAGTCTTATCTGTAGAGGGGATCTTTTTAGCGAGACACGGAGTCTACAAGCCTAACAATAGCTTGACATAAAATGCCAAGTCTAATTTATGACGGGATGCTACTTTATTTATGGTACCTAATAAAGAAGGTGTATAAGACAGACCACACAGGCGAGTTTCGGGGTCCAGAAACCAAGATCGCTGACGCTCAGGGGGCGGAGTACGGTATACCCCGGAAAAAATGCAATACCGAATCAGAGGTTTGCAGGTCGAAGGAAGAAAAGGGGGTCAGCAAGGCTGACCGACCATTCGACGAAGAGGGCAGAGGACCCTCCTCCATATTGTCATCACGAGGTGATTTCGTAACCGAAGGAAGAAGTTACAATCAGATCGATGCGAATTCCAGAAACATGATGACTTAAAAATATCATATCGATGCAAGCTACTAAACTATGATGACTTAAAATAAGAGATGAGTTCAAGTTCCTAAACCATGATGACTTGACAGATATCGATGCAAGCTCCTAAGCTATGAAGTCTTAGAAATAAAGAGAGTGATGCGAGTTCCTGAACTATGATGTCTGAACAGAGATGAAGGCGAGCTCCCAGACTATGATGTTTTTCAAGAAATGCGTTCCAGCTCTCAAACCAGGATGGTTTTAAATGATTGAGTCCAGCTCCAATTCCCTAAGTGTTTAAAAGGAAATTCTAGGATGATGACGACTTATTCGGGTCGTGTTTTCCCGTTAAGGGATGGCCCTATGATCAACCGTCCTCGGACATTGCTTTCATCATTAAGTGTTTTAAATTAGTGAACTTTTCTTAGAGTGTAAAACAAAGATCACTCAATGTGCCAAGCATTCATGTGTGACCTTAACCATGAGTGATACCCCCTCTAGAGAAGGTATGTTCTCTTTAACGTTTTTGCATTCCCAATGTTTTAATAATTTATTTTGTGTTAGGGGTGTACAATTTATGGTACTCAAGCAATTAGTTAATATTTGTAATGTTAATTTAAAAGGTAAATTTAATGCAATTACTAATTCAATTTCGTTCTTTGGAACGCGGGTGTCTTGTGACACAATTCTATTTTGTTTATTTTATTTTTTGTAAATATGTAAATTAACTGTAAATAAACCTTTTGTTTATTGTTAATTTTTGGCTATGTTTTTAATACAACACGAGTCCCTTGTTTTACTTTAATGTAAGTTTTATTTCAGTCTGCTTTATGATGCTATTTATGCGTAGTTTAGATAGGTTTTATTTAGATACAACTGCGCGGTCTATACGCTATTTCTTCACTAAAATTACACAACGCAGCTTGGGGCGTTTTGGAGATGTGTTTCCTCCCGCCTCAATTTAAGATAATTAAGGTTAGTTTAATTATCAGGAATAGCCAGGACCATTATTATATAATTACGATCACAAATGTTTGTTTCTAAATTATAATGTTTTAAATACCCACTATAATAATTCAGGTACAGTAATTGAGGAGTAGTTAACCTCCAATTACTAATTATTACTTACTTCTTTTGGGTAATTACCCCCATTACCCAATATTTATTTTCCCCCATTTCAATGTATGTTTGGGTAGTTAAGGATTCAGTGGCTTGAGAGCCAAAATCGTTCAATCATGAGTGTGAGTTTTTAGGAGTAATTAGGAATGAATAATGATATGTACTGAAAACTACGGAAGTGCGAAACGCGAAAAAAACAGACCGTTAAATACTCCATTTTCGGGCGAGCATTTGAGGATTTTCACCCCTCGAAACACAAGTCATCCTCTATCTTGAAAAACTCATTAAGATTTCTGCTTCGGTGCAATGAAAAATAAATTGACATACGTTCCCTGACTATGGTACGATTCCACAGCGAATACCTTTCTTATCTTGTTTTAAAGATTGTTTAGTCAGTTCTAGGGATAAATACATGAGTCTTTTTCAGTGTATCATCGTGTTGCATTCACAGATGTGTAGAATAATAGTAAGCAATGAAACACGATTATTTTTCTGTAAAATTAATATTTAGTAAACAATATATTAGCTATTTTAAGATAGATGAAAGAGAATTTCTAAATAGTATTATTTCTCTATTATTGGAGAGCTGAATCAAAATAATTAAAAGCATAAAAAATTAAACAATACTAAAACAAGTAAACGATATTTTAGCCATCTTAAGATAGATGAAAGAGAATTTATAAATAGGATTATTTCTCTTATTATTGGAGATCTGAATCAAAATAATTTTAAAAAGTATAAAAATTGCAACAATACTTAAAACAAGTAAACAATATATTAGCCCTCTTAAGATAGATGAAAGAGAATTTCTGAATAGTATTATTTCTCTTATTATTGGGGAGTTGAATCAAAGTAATTTTAAAAAGCACAAAAATGACAACAATACTAAAGCATTTTTTTTGTTGTTGTTGTTAATGATAATTATGAGTTACGATGAATTTAATTTAGTGTTTCACCATTTATAGAAGTACTTTTTAAAACTAATTGTTATATCTATTATACAAAAATCTGCCTGTGTTTCCGAATTCCTACATAGTATATGAAAGGCAACACGGTGAAGTTAACATCTGTTATTCAGATGAATCCGGGGATGTCTTAATGAATCCCAGAACTTTAAATTTTTAATTAGTGTCCGATATATTAATTTTATTTTGCAATTGTAATTTTTAACTGAAATTCTGAAAAATACAACTAAAATACCTTAAATTCTACGGAGGAAAAGGGAAAGAAATGTAAATACTATCCGAAATTCTGAATAAATATCATTTTTGTTTTGTATAAATATGTCGATTTTACGGTTTTTAGTTTACGCTTTCCGAAAATAATGTAATGCCAGCATGATGTGATTTAATTCTACATTAACAAAAAATTTTATCAAAAAGCGGATACATTTTCATATTATTAATCCGTATGAAATAATATTTTCCGAATTTGTTTAAAATGTAAGTAAATGTAGAACTGTGAATATCATGACATGTAAATAACTTGAAATTTTAAGCATGGATTGAACATACGTACAGACAAGTTTTTGAACAATAGTACCTAGTTTTTAATCAACAGTAGATCAGCCCCCTATAGAACATGACGATACTCATATGATCGATTTCAAAAAATATTTTTCTTCGCTCAACTATGCGCAATTGTAAAATAAAAAACATCTTCTGGTTCACTTTTAAATGTAAAAGAATGTTACTTGCAGGCACAACTATTGAACTTTTTTGTAATCGAACAGTTTTCTTCTTTTTTCCGATAAGTGACTAACATCTGGGGTTATAAGCAATTATTCTCTCAGGGTGATGATTTTTTCTCCTTTCCTGTGCTTTCGTCTCTAGAAATTAGGTTCAAAACGCCAAATTTGACTGCATGTTTGTTTCCAAAAAAAGAAAAAAACAGTTCGATTGCATCGTTTCTGAATAAGGTCATCTGCCAATTTGATATGCTTGCGAACAAAAATGAATTTAAAACTTTGTCAGAAAATAGCCAGTTTGCATTTGAGAAAAGCCTTAAACGAGTTAGGCAAATAAACAAACATTAGTTTGACAATAATGCCAAGCTCTCGAAATTTTTATTGAAAATCATGTAGATCAATAATGCCTGCATGTCTTCATTTTACTATAATTGCTCCAAAATCACGTAACTTGCAATGTGTATTTTTCAGTTAATTTATATTGTAAATTCTTAATATGATTACATGTTTATAATAAGAATTTAATAAAATTAATATTTTATAGCTTTTCTAAATGTAGAATTGAACTACTTTCTACACATTTAAAAACAAGAAAGATCTCATGCCATACAATGAGTCGCTACGCCCGCTAGCGCATAACTTTGAAACATGTAAAAATATTTATTTTCTTATGTAGTATGAGCAAGTGTTATGTAATGTAAATGCATTTAATTAGTGAACTTTAAATTTACAATGCTTCCAGCTCACACGATAATCAAAACACTACTAAAAATTACATTTTTAGATTTAAAAAAAATTATTATTATTATTATTGGTAGTAGTAGTAATATTTACTATTTGATGAGCTGAGCTAACACAATTACACTTCACAACAGAAAGCAAAAAGTTATATTGATTGCAATTTTCATTTGTCAACAACATACATCAATATCTCACAAATAATATATTTGAATTTTATGATAATCGGAGAAATCTTCTAAATGTTAGGCGATATATAAATCCGGAGAGAAAAATTAAGGGTGTAATAATAATGCATTAGACGAAAAATAGACAATTGAAAATGGTTTGTTTGTATAACTTATAGATTTGTCTACTGACCTCAAAATCCCGTTTTTCAAAAATCATTTTATTCATTGCCTGGTTTTCTTAACATTACAATTAATTGGAATTATTAATAAATTTTTGAAGTGAAAATTCTATATTAAAAAGAAAAAAAGAAAAAAAAATCACTTGTGTTTTTAGAAATTGCAAATGCAAATACAGTAAACTCTATGTAAGGGAAATTCTGTGTAAGACGGAAATCTGTCTAACTCGAAAAGATTTTCAAGCTCCCGCGAATCCATAGGCATAGAGTAAAAATTGTCTAAGGCGGAATATTGCCTACTACGGAAAATTTTTTCGGTCTCGATCGATCCGCCTTAGACATAATTTATTGTATTTAAAATCAAAAGTTAAAGTTTAAATACATTTTCAAAAAACAAATGGCAACTTAAGAACTAAATATATAAGAAGTTATGACTAAATTCTATACATATTGTCAGAGCTTTAGCTCACGCCCCCCCCCCCCCCCAAACGTTTCCGAATGCTGTTACACTTAAAAAAATTACATACTTAATTGGCAAATTTGTTTAAAACTTTAATAAAAGCTATAATACACATTCAATTTCCGATAGATTTGGCAAAATTTTTAAATATAATTGAGAATATTATTAATTTTTTTACATATAAGAACTATATTACAATTTCTAATTGTGGTAACGTGGCAAAATTATAAAAGTCCCGTTTAAACGAATATTGACGGTTCCACAAACAATATTCAATTAAGCGGGGTATTTGATTAAACGGGGAATCAAAAACTGTAATATTTAATGCCTAGTAAAAAGGCAAAATAACCCTCTACGGTATATTTAATTAACAGCACAATAAATCGTTAATAGAATAACATAACATAAACTAACATAACTACAAATGCTAATATAAAGTAAATATACATATTAATTTAATATGTCAGTACATACAATTATATGGCTTACATCACACTTAATGCAGCTCGTTTGAATTTGGTAAAAACTTTGCTACTTCTAACTTACGTTATTTATACTGCCTTAAAAAATTGTTTAAAGGGGTTTGTTTAAGTGGAATTTTAAAGGAGTAAATATAGAATTATTTTTCGAATGAATGCAAAATATCACAACTACCATCTCGAGTCTCGAAGTGACGGTACATTGCCAAGTTCACAGCAAGAAGTGAGGGTGGAAGGGGATCGAGGTGGGGAAATCATTTGACCTGCCCATTATACACCAGCCGGCCGAAATTATTGAAGGAAGAACTGAAAATTTGTTTTCAGCGTAAAGGAACCGAAAATGACAAAAGATGGAAGGAAATTCCAGCTGAAACGTGCTTTCCGCGACTATTTTCAAACATCGGTCACACAGTTATTATTCGATTAAACGGGGACTTTAGTAAAAGGTATTTGGTTTAAGCGGTGAAAAATAACATAGAACCAATAGGAATAAATTCGGTTCCGGAGGATTCTATTCGAATAAGCGGGGTATTCGATTATCCGTGACTTGGTTAAGTGTGGAGGACTATAATTACATTCTGGTGTCGTCACGGTAAATAAAAAATTAATTTTTATTGGCTTATAAAATCCACGTCTTTAAATATATTTACAGAAATTTAACAAGTCACGTGTCTGAGTATCTCATTAATCGAAAATTAGTTTTTATTGGCTTATAAAGTACACGTCTTTAAATATTTTTACAGAAATTTAAGAAGTCACTTGTCTGACTATCTCATTTCTTTTTTCTCTGTAGAAGTATGGATTGCCACCATTTTGAAGATGTTTTCTTAAAAACACTTAAAAAAGTAAAATGTAAAAATTGAAATATTTGCAAAAACATGTAGCGCAGGCTCATCTACAAATGAATAACTTTCACTTAAGGCTGTTCTCAAATCCAAAGGGTCAACTTTCTGACATAAGTTTTAATTCATTTTTATTCGGAAACGCCTGAAACTAGAAGGTGTTGTTATTCAGAAACTATGTCATCGAACTGTTTTTTCCGTTTTCTTGTAAACACAATAGATCTTTCAGAAAGTACTGTCAAAGTTGGCGTTTTGAACCGAACTTCCGAACGAAAGAAGAAAATCCAGTCAATAAGCGGACAAAAATGCCGTGTCACGTGATTAAAATCGCTTATAACTCAATAGCTAATTTATTGATTAAAGAATGGAAAAAACAGTTCGATTCCAAATCGCTTCCGCGGTCAGGCTTTCCAATTTTATATCTTTCCGTTAAAAAATGAATGTGTAAATGTGTCAAAGCGTTTTGCGCTTCTTGAGCAGTTGAAAACAGCCTTAATGAGATACAAAAAAAAAAAAAAAAAAACAGTTAAAAATAGTCGTTCGTTACTCCAAAGTCTAAAGCGCCCTCTATCGGCATTTTTTGAACTTTATCTTTAAAATTTATTTTCAAGAAAATACTGACATAAAGAATAGTTTTAGCAAAAACCTCAAACGAATCCACCAATTTTTCCGTTTTTTCTAATCTTTTGAAATTTTGAGCCGTAAACTGTAATCGCGCCCATCTCCTTCGGAAGACGTTTGGAACCCTTAGTTTCCTATTTAATATTGTTTGTCTTAATGTGTACTATCACCTGTTATAGTTTTTCCCAAGAGTTTAGGTTCACCCTGTATATGCATAACTTTTTTATGGACACGATCATTTCCATAATTCTGCATAAGCCTCTTCCAAACTGATACATAAAATCAAGGGGCAGAAAATCTCGGTCAAGTTCGTTAATGGGCAAAATCGGACCAAGGTGGTGGAAATAGGGAGGGGTTTTGGGAAAAACGAAAAAACCCCATAACTTCTTAATTATAATACGTATTGAGTCAGTTTAAAGTTATTAGTACTTTTAAAAACAAAGCCAAAAATTTAGGGATGACAAGTTTTTGATAAAATTAAAAATGGGCTAAAGGGGCGAAAAAAATTGGGTTTTGGGAAGAAAAAAATTCATAACTTCGTCAATTCTTAAGATATCAAATCCAATTAAATTAATTATAAATCTTCTTAATATTATCTACAACTTTTATACTGACAAGTTTTTGATAGGACCAATTCTTACAGAAAAAAAATGGGGGAGTTGAAGAAGAAAAAAATCCATAACTTCGTCAATTCACAAGGAATTTATGGATGAAATTTATGGCGCATGGAATTTATTATATATATTCTTAATACTAGCTACAACTTTTATATAGACAAGTTTTTGAGGGGACCCATCCTTAGAGCAAAAACAAATTATAAATACATACAGGTTGAAGAAAAAAATATCGTATTAAGGATTTACTCAAATCCAAAATGCTTATTTTCTAACTCATTTTTGAATTCATTTTTGCTATCAAACGCATCCAGTTGGTAGGTTCTCTTAATCAGAAACTATATAATGTGCCATAATGGTCGATTTTTTAATAGAGGCAAAATATATTTAAAAAAATGATGTCAAAGTGGGCATTTTGAACCGAATTTCCCGAAGCGATTGGGTTGGAAATGAAAAATATGGTCCTTCTGAGAAAATAATTGTTTATAAATCAAGTTCTGATTAAATGAACAAAAAATAAAAATACAAGCCGTTGATAAATCTCTTCAAAAATCACGTCAGCAAGTGTCATATTTTTTCTTTTAAAAATGAATCTGAAAATGTGTCAGAAAATTTCGAGTTGTTGAGCATGGAAAAATATTTTTTGAATACTGCCTTAACATGATTCTGATAAAACTAGCTCTTATATAAAAATGAAATTAAAAACTCGTCAAAAGCGGCAAGATAAAATTTTTAAAGAGGGTTTATCTCTAATCATGATTTAGTTTTTGTTGGTGAAATTAGTACTTAACTTCGAAATCTAGCTGCGCCTGTAGGCCGAGCCGGCAGGGATTTCTTGTTATTTTAGTTCATTTTTGTTTTTAACACTTTATCTACTGATGATGCATATAAGTATCATTAAAATAACTTGTTATAAAATTCATTTAATACATCGATTAGTTGTAATACAGTTTGGAATAAGTTATAGATACATTATTTTATCTTGTTCTAAAAGCATTATGGGTTACACAAAAGAAAAATATTTTTTAAAGGATGATTTGTTTTGCCTTTGCATCTTTTCAGCTTTCTTGGCGTTGGGGGTGGGGGTGTGGGGGCGGGATTTTTCAATCCGGATATATTTCTATTGTAAGAACGTTATATTTGTACATTTCCTAATTCTACAAAATACTAAGAAAAAGATTTAAAATAACAGATTTGAGTGGGGTTATAAATAGTGCAAAAAATCCTTATAAATTCAAGTTTAATTAATTCTTCTAAATCCTTCAATCCTTCTAAAATACTTCTAAAATTTACTAAATGATTATATCAATCTTCTAATGCAGTTTAAACAATTCACGAAAAATGCTTTAGAAGATAAAATTTTCATGATTTCATAATTCACGTTAACTGATAAAATGCGCAATATATAAATACTGCATTTCCTGTTTTAAACTGCGAGTGAAATTTTCTCTTACAAAGTCCTTGGAAAAAATAGTAAAAATAAAGAATATTCTTTATGTTTTAATTGAAATAACATACCATTCCGAGTTACAGGAAATCGACTTGATCTATCTGAGTACATTATATAAAAGTATAAAATATAAATTCTTATAATTTTCTATAAAAGTTATTTTTTTTAAATAAAAAACAGATTTTTATAAGGTATTTTTTTTTAAATAAAAACCTTTATTAATTCCTGTATTGAAACCTATATTATCTGTAAATATTAATACTAATTGAAGCCAAAATTAATTATTATTTTTTTTATGTCTGAACTTCCTTTCTGTAAAAGAAATTTGGTCAAAATGAAACAATTCTACAGCAGAGTGATGGGATTTTGTTCACATGCTAGTGGGAGCTAGTAGTTCCTTACATTTTTCGAAATATGCTATTAAAATACGTTTATATATATATTTTTTAATGCTATTCAATACTTAAGAGCTCAAATACTATTACCAATAATGTCTACAAACTTCATGCACATATAAAAATGACTTTGTTAATGTGGGAAGAAGTTTCACACTATTCAGCAGTATTATTATTATTATTATTTTCAAAAACAGCCTTAAATAAATTTGATTCAAAATATTGCAGAATAATAATTCAGTATATGAAATAGTTTCCTACCACTTTTTCATTTTTAAATTCTACATAAAAATCCTTTTTAGTTTAAGTTTGAAATAACTGCAAATAATTACGCTATATAATTTAAAGTATTTTTCTTTCTGTACTGTTGTATGACGTATTTAAAGAAACATTGTAACGTTAATTGATAAAATGCGCAATATATATGCTGCATTTCATGTTTTTTCATTCGCTGCATTTCATGTCACTGCGAGGGAAATTTTTACTTACAAAGTCCTTGGAAAAACATGACTGGATAGTAAAAATAAAGAATATTCTTTGTGTTTTAATTGAAATAACATACCATTCCGAGTTACAGGAAATCGATTTGATCTATCTGAGTACATTATATAAAATTATAAAATGTAAATTCTTAAAATTTTCTATAAAAGTTATTTTTTTTTTTTTAAATAAAAAACAGAATTTTTATATGGTTTTATAATGATGTAATATTACTATAATGAGTTCCTATTTTAGCTAAAATATGTATAAATTATGTGTGTTTAAAGATAAAATTATGCTATTTGTAAATCTTGTTTTATTAATTAGCATCGAAGTGTTTCAAATATTACAAACAGCTGTTAAATCTTAAACTCAAAAACCAGAAAGTTTCGCGTTATTGTAGAAATATTTGTTTCAGAACCGCTTGTTTTTCCTAAAACATTCTAAAACCAAGTAAGTACTCAAAAGTACAGAGGTGATTAAGCATCTGGTTTCTTGAAACCACATGTTCCCAAGGCAGTCTTTCTTAAGGGGTTGGTCACTTAATAAATAAAGTAAAAACGAAGGCCATATTGCGTGCTTTCCAAAGAAGTAATCGGTTATCCTGAAACGACACATTTCCGCTGATAAAAAGAAAACTGAACAAAATGGCGTTGATTTTGCTTTTATGAAAAACGGAAGAAGAGGAGTTTCCTTTCAGTCTCAACTGCAGAAGAGGCGTTTCGTGGCTGTCTCATTTATATTGAGATTAATGATGTTTGGCTCTAGCGGGAAGACAGGGTAGTTAAGTTGGTACCGGTAAATGGACCTGGATCTGCCCAACACTTAGAGAGAGGAGGCGAGTTTGGGCGACTGCCCGTGATTTAAAAGAAAAAAAAAACTCACCCAGGGCGCCATGAATAGTAAAGACGGAGACGCCCCAGTTTTTACCTTCCCAAATTACATTTCTCGTCTTTTTGCCATTTCTAGGTAGGTGACAATTGAAAAATGTCACCCATGCCGTTTACTAAAATTACTTTTTTTACATCCAGATCCGGCCTCAAAGGGTGTGAAGTCGGGCAATTGTCAACGACTAAAACTAAGGGTTGAAATATATGCAAGATATAATAGTAACCCGCTTTTTTAATGTTTTTTTTAAGAATATAGCCCGGGCCGAAACTAGGGTGTGCAGAAGGGGCATGTGCCCCATGCGCCAGAACAAAGTCAAAGGGGGCGCCAAATGAAGATTTTGTTTGTCGTTTCATACAAAATTGCATATATATATATATATATATAATACAAAGAGACTCGCAAGCTAATGTTAAACCTATTGGAGCGTACTTTTCAAAGTTCTCTCTTGCATTTTAATATTTTAAAATGTTTTATTTTCCTAGGATAGTTTAGCTTGATCTTTATCGTTGGTATACTTTTAGGTTTCGAAACCGGTACTGAAAGTGAAAGTAACTTTATAAAAATAATCTGCAACTAAAATCGGAAAAGTAAGCACTAACCCGGTTAGAATTCAACCTCAGCTTTTCTAAGCTAAAAAAATCATTTAAAACTATTGATATGCAAGCGAGAAAATTTTAAAAGAACACTCCCATACGTTTAGAATTAGCGATTAGCGTTCCAGTTTCTTCGTGTAACTAGTGTAGGCTCTTAACGTTCAAGCTAATGTTAATCTTATGGGAGCGTTGTTTACATATTTCTTGCTCTAATTATAACTATTAAATGATTTTATTTATTTATTTATATATATATTTTGCATAGGGTATCTGAGGTCGATGACTTTTATTGTGCATGAATAGATGTGGAGGGGGGCGGGGGGGGGGGAGGCGGCCAAATCCATTTTTCGCAGTCGTAAAAAATGCTAGTTTCGGCCCTCAACATACGATTGATATTAAGGTTGTACTTATTGTGCAAATTATTAAAAACATTCATTAGTCACTGTTTTAAAAAGATATGTGATTGTGTATTATACATGGGATTTCGCAAATATCAACAACTGGTCGTAGAAAAAAAAAAGTTTTCCATCGGTCGCGAAAAAAACTTGTAAATTTCGCATAACGATTGCGGAACGAAAATCGAAAATTTTGTTAAACTGTCGCAGACAAGAAAAAAAACAACAACCGCGAATTTGGTCAAATAGTCGCGAAAAAATATCGCAAATTTCGTCAAAAAATCTCGGAAACAAATACCGAATATCATTTTTGTCAATCGGTCGTAGAAAAATTCACGAAATTTAGCAAATGATCGTGTAATGTAAATCGTGAATTCCATGAAACGATCGGCGGAAAAAAATACGAATTTTGGTAATTTGCCGTCGAAAAAATCGCGAATCTTCTCAAAGGATCGTGGAAAAATATCTTGAATTTTATCAAAGGTTGCGGAAACAAATGGCAATTTTCGTCATTCGGTCATGGAAAAATCATCGCAAATTTCGTCAAAAGTATGCACAAAGTACTACGAATTTCGTCTAATGATCAAGAGAAAAAAAATACAAATTTCGTCAAATGGTCGCGGACAAAAAGACGGCAGGGGTGAGTTTGAGTAAAAAAAAAAAAAAAAATCTGAAATTCACAGCAAAATTTCCCAAAGGTTACAGCAGAGAGAAAGCAGAGAGGGGGGAAATCTCCCGGCGCAAATTATGCGTTTTTCGGCTGTCCTTTGGCAAAATTCGCGTTTTTACGGCGATCCTTTGGTGAAATTCGCGTTTTTCCGCGATCCTTTAACAAAATTTTGCGTTTTTTCGCGATGAAATTTACATTTCTTTATCACGATCCTTTGACGAAATTCGCGTTTTCCCGCGATCTTTTGATGAAATTTGCATTTTTTTGCGATCCCTTGGTGAAATTTGTGTTTTTTTTCGCGATCCCTTAACGAAGTTTGCATTTTTTCGTGATCCCATAAAGAAATTCGCGTTTTTTCCGCAATTCTTTGGCAAAATTCGTTTTTTTCTACGATCCTTTGAAGAAATTTGGCGATCTTTTTCTCTGAACGATTTTCGGAATTGATTTTTTCGGCGACCATTTGCCGAAATTCGCGATATTTTCTATGCCCAAATTTTCGGATTGATACCCAATTTCTTTAAATTTTCGGAACCGAATGCCTTAAATTTTCGGAAAATTCAGAACAGAATCACCCCTGAAGAGATGCGAATTTTGTCAAATAATCGAGTAAAAAATCGAGAATTTAAACAAATGATAGCGCGAATAAACAAGAATTTCGTAAGTCGGTTTTGAAAAGAATCGCGAATTTCGTCAAATGATATCTGAAACAAACAGCGAATACCATCAATCGGTCGCGAAAAAAATATATATCGCGAAAATTTCGAGAAATGTTGGCGGTAAAAAAAATTTCGCCAATCTGTCGCAGAAAAATTTGCGAATTTTGGCAAAGGATCGCTGAAAAAAAATCGTGAGTTCCGTGAAACGATCGCCCCAAAAAAATCGGGAAATTTGCAATAGGCCATAGGAAAAATTGCGAAATCTCCTTCAACGATCGTAGCTTCGTAGCAAAATATAGCGAAAAGAAATAACTATTTTCGTCAATGGATTGAAGAAAAAATCGCGAATTTCGCAATTCGTCGCGGAAATAATCACGAATATCCTCAAACAACCGTTGAAAAATTGCGTTTAGGAAGATGACTTTACTGGCGCTTTGAAGAAAAAGTTCATTTCAGTAAAAGTTATTTTCAGTCAAAATAGTCGCTCAAATCAGGAAAAAAGTAACCTCTTTTCATGAAATAGTCGCTTTTTAATGGTGTTCGGCCTAAAATAGTCGTCATAACCGCCGTATGCTGAAAATAGTCGCTTTTTGTAGCATTTTAGTTGCAAGTGGCAGCCCTGCAATTATATGTTAAGCAAAATCGTAATTTTTTGAGAAATTGAGTCGAGCAGAACAGGGCCTGATTTAACTGATTTTTTCACGGGCCGGGCTTATTTTGACTTATTTTTGTACGAGCCGGGCCTGGTGGTAAACTGAAAATATAAACATGCCGGGCTCGGGTGAAACTTTTAATTTTCTCACCGGGTTGGGCCCGGGCCTGGAAATTGCGGTTTGTACAGACCTCTAATGTGCCCCCCAAGGGTGTGCAAAAAGGGGGCTAAAGGAGCGGTCGCCCCGGGCGCGAAATTTATACTGCGAACCACGGTTTTATTTATTTATTCATTTTTTGGCCGCCGATCATTTTCCGGGGAATTTTTTTTTCTCTCTTGATCTTTTTTTTTTTTTTTTTTTTTTTTTTTTTTTTTTTTTTTTTTTTTTTTGCAGTCGCAAAACATCATGAACTCATTAACAAATAAGTGCAATTTTCTTTTATGTTATTTAGTTATTCTGAATTTCTAAATTAAAAATAAACCGTTTAAAGCTCCAAAATAAACGCGAAATATTTATTTGATAGAATTTATTTATGTTTCTGCACTTTATCAATTTTATTACACCCATCACAAAGAGAAAGATTTTTTTTGGCGGGGGGGGGGGGTGCGCAAAATTGAAAATTCGCTCTGGGTGCCGTTTTTACTTCGCGCGGCGTTTGTGCCCCCCAAAATTTCTTGTCACGCTACGCCTATGATGACAGGTGAGCCTGTTGAAGGTTTTCTTCTGGATTCTGGAGAATCCACACACATGTGCTGCAAAAGTGAGTGGTTTGAAGAAATGAAACCTTTCTGGAACTGTCACTTGTGCTTCCAAAAATGATGTTTTGAAGATAGAAGGTATCGGCAACATACCTGGATCATTACATGGTATGAAACTAATTTTAACAGATGTGTTATTTGTTTCTGAGCTGAATGGTGAATTAATATCAGTTAAAAATATTCAAAAAGCAGGGTGCAGTGTAACTTTTGAGAATGACCTACAGTGAGCAAAAACATTATTTGCACGCAGACGATTTTTTGCATAAGTAACCATAGAAAGCAAATTTGATACTATTCTCTTAATTATTCATTTATTTAAATAAGAAGAAAATAAAAATAACTACTCATTTTCCTTAAACAGTAATATTACACATTTTAAAAAATAAATTTATATTTTCTCATACCTAAAAAGTATTTGCACAAGAAGCATTGACAGTTACAAAAGGCATTAAATGTGAACATTATGCAAATGTTTAGCATATCAGTCCCGCAGTACATTAGCTCCTCACTTTAAAGTCACGTAATATATTAACTGGAGCAGGGATTCTGGGGAGTTTTTGTTCTAATGGCGCCAAAAACGTGTGAATCTGTTGTTACCCGTGAGAAGATTATATTTCTTCACAATTCTGGATTAAGTTACCGAGGAATAGGTAAAAAATTAAATCAAAACTTTTCTAGTGTTCGTTATATAATTAAGAAGAAAAAAGAAACTGGTTCGACAATAAATAAGCCGCGAACTGGGCGTCCAAGAAAGCTAAATACCAGGCAAAGGAGAGCCATCATAAAAGAATCTTCAAAAAACCCTTTTTTTAAGTGCTCGGGAATTGGCTGTTGATGTCGCTTCAACGTCTGGAACAATAGTTACACCACAATCAATTAGAAATATTCTTCATGATGCAAACATTCGAGGAAGAGCCCCTCGAAAAAAACCATTTATTAGTGAAACAAATAGGGTGAAAAGACTTGAATTTGCAAAAGCTTATGTCAGATAACCACTAGAGTTTTGGAAAACTGTTATTTTTTCCGATGAAAGCAAGTTCAATATTTTTGGCTCAGATGGTATGGTGAAAGCCAAATACTTCTCTTCAAATTAAAAACTTGAAACCAACTGTAAAACATGGTGGTGGTCATGTAATGATTTGGGGATGCATGTCTTTTAACGGAGTTGGCGAAATGACCTTTATCGAAAGCAATATGAATGCTAAACTATATATTAATATATTGCGAGATCATTTATCTAATAGTGCTCTGAAATTAGGAATTCCTAATTCATATTATTTCCAACAGGATAACGATCCGAAACACACTGCATATATTACGAGGTTATGGTTGCTTTATAATGTAAAAAAATCAATTGAAAACGCCACCACAATCACCAGACCTCAATCCGATTGAAAATTTATGGCATATTTTGGATGTGAAAATAAGGAAAAAGAAAATTTCTAACAAATCGGAACTTAAGCAAGCTCTTAGATCTTAGGGAAGAATGGCTACAAATCAGCAGTGAAACATGTCACAATTTAATAGAATCAATGCCCAGACGATTACAAGCTGTAATTGAAGCAAAGGGCATGCATACTAACTATTAGCACTGTTTTTAACTTATAAATAATTCCTCTAGTTCTATTTTTATTGCTAGTGTGCAAATATTTTTTTGGCAGTACAAATGCTACTTTTTTATGTTTTCATATTTTAACTATAATTATTAAGTCAGATATTAAATATGTTTATTTGTTTTGTAAAAGTGTTGGTATTTTTATTTCTTAGTTGCTTTTTATTTATTTATACATATGCTACAACAAATTTGCCTGGTGTGCAAATACTTTTTTTGCTCACTGTAGCTGTTATTAAGAAAGGCAATGAGAAGTTTGAAATTGCTAGGCTTAACAAGAAATTACAGTATATAAGTGAGTTTCAACCTGTTAAAGCTTCAACATATCTTGTGAATCATAATGCAGAACTGTGGCATAGACAGATGGGGGGCATCCATCTAACAAGGTTTTAAAAGAAATGGGTTTGCCAATTTCCGAGTCTTCATCAAATTTCTGTGACGAGTGCGTTACTGCAAAACACTCTAACACTCCAGTGAGCAAGAGTCCTAGAAGTCGAGAGCATGTGGCAATGAGAATGATTCACAGTGACATATGTGGCTCTATTGATCCACCTGCCAGGGAGGGTGAAAGATATTTTATTCAAAATTGGTCAAAAAATCGTTTTTAATATTACACCAAAGCCTGTTTAATTGTGAATATTTTAACACCTCATTTTCACCTATATGTCAATTATATTGTGAGATATTGTAAATTTTGTTAACACATCCAGCACAATTACCCACACAAATTAAAACTTTAAATGGCTTTTTCTCCATGTTCATATTTTCTTCACTCTCATGTTTTAAAAATGCTAAGGCTTTTTTTGTATTTGAGATAGATTTGAACTTTTTTGTACATGTTCTTTATTATATATGTGATAAATCTGTGCATGAAAAGCCTTCGGGTTTTTTACTTAAAAAAAAAAATAAAAGTAGATGTGTTAAATTTCATTATTTTACGCTAGATATATCAGTAAAAAAATTATATTAAATGTAATATTAGATGTATCTAAAACTGCATTAGCAGCCTTGTGTAATACACATTTGAAAATCTTTAAAAAAAAATCAATATTTAAAAAAGTAGTAGGGATTTTAAAGAATTAGATTTTTTAAACTATTTAAATTAAATATGCAGTTTAATTTTTTTTTTCAAAATGTACTTTTAGTTGAACTTTGAAATGAAGTGAGTTCACCATCTGTACCATATTTTAAAAAATAAATGAAATTGTTGAAAAGGTAAACTGCCCCCTTAAGATAAATTTCCATGAAGCTCTGTTTTGTCAGTGTCCTTATTATCTTAAGTCTTTCTTCATCCATTTGCAGTTTAAAGAAATCCATATGTTTATTTATTATATGCACCTGCTATATATGTTTCTCTATCAAACTTCAGTTACATGATTCCAGTCCAGAATCTGTTTATCTGAGTAACTCTCGATAATGCTTACAGATGGCATTGTAGTATTAGTATGACATAAGCATAGATCGCTATGCGACTCATTTGCACAAAGGCTGCTGATTCTTCCTCATTCAGACTCCTTCAGTTGTTAAAATGCCGCCCTCTTTCATCAAAGAGGCATAGTTATGTCTCACCTAACGTTTACCATTAGCAAATAACCACAGGCAATTCTCAACATCTTGCAACGCTACAGCCTTCCATTTATACAGTTTCACCAGCAGTCCAGAGGGCGCTGCTCAGCCCACACATGCGTGGTGAGTCTGAAATTGGAATAATGTGCATAGCGCACTATACTTTGCATTCTTAGAAATTTTCAGCTCAATCGTGTCATTCCTTCATGGTGTTGCAATTTTCACAAACATGAGTGTATTTTCTGGAGTAATTTTTAAAAATTTGCTTGCATACTCAAAATTATTTCTTGAACTGTGCAGTATTTTTAGACTTGGTTCCTTCTTAGCCCCCCGAAATTTCTTTTTAAATAAAATTGATCTCCTTTCAGGGGGCTATTGTGTTGCAAGGCCTGTAATAACTTGTTCTCAAATCCAAATAGGCTTCTTTAAGGCAATTTTTTTTAATTGATTTTTGTTCGGAAATGCATCAAATTGCTAGGTGTTGTTATTCAGAAACTATGTAAAGAATTTTTCCATTTTTTGCTAAATGAGAACGATCTTTGAGAAAATTACTGTCAGTGAGCATTTTGAACCGAATTTCCTGGTGTATCAGTGAGAGTAAGGAGAAAAACTGGTCATGACGTTATCAAAATCTCTTATTACTCAATAAAATATCAATGGAGAAAAACCAGAGTCTGGACAAAAGTTTTCTATATTTTTCAGATTTTCTCATAAAATTTCACATTCAAGACTTTGTTACTATATAGCATTCATTTGAAACCTGGCAAAGGTTAAGGTTTTTTTTTGCATTTGATAATATTGCATTATTCAAACTATATAATATTTCATAGAATTTTTCCTTTTGTAATTTTCTTGAAATGTGTTTGAAATTTGAGTTAAATCTTGAATTTTCTCCAGGGAAAAGATGAACTCTTTTATGATTACAAATTTGATTTTTTTTATATGCTGCTTGTTCTTAAGTTATTTTTTATTAATTTTATAAAAATCTATCTAAAGCTTTTGAAATATTATTTTTCAATTAATATTTTAAAAAAAAATAACTTACTATAGTAAAGCAGATTATGTGTATATTTGGTCCTGGAATTTTTTTAGATTTGGTCAGGGAAATTGCCAGACATGCTTTGCTGAGAACAAAGTATGTACATTACTTGTTTCTATGGTTTGCAAATGTTATTTTCCCGAAATATGCCAAATTTGGCATGTTTTTGCATTACTCAAGGTTTTTTATTTATTTATGTATTTATTTATTTATTTATTTATTTATTTATTTTTTTATGTGATGCAGTCAGTTTATACAATCTGGGCTAATTATATAGTCTGCCAAACATCTTTGAAAGACAGATGAAATCATATGCTTTTCAAATATTATGCTAAAATTTCTTTGAATAAATAATGCACTTTTTAATAACTGGAATCAGAATTATTTTGTGACATCCTGGATAAGAGCTATGTTACTTACACCATTTTCAAGAGTGAACATGCAGTATCTTGATAAGTTGTAAATTTCAGTGAATTTTAAGCAACATGACATGTTTTAAAATTACATTTCTCACAATTATTGCTCATATATAGTAATAGATAGAATGAATCAGAAAGCCTCATCTGTATAACCATTTGAACTTTATCATGTGAGGTATATTTTGTAGAATTGTGAAGTTTAGCAGATATGACTAAATAATATTTAAGTTTGTATTTCAGCTAAAGAAAATTTAGAAATTAATACTGTGTGTGTGTCCGTGTCCCCATCCATAGTGAACAAAAAAATCCCTGCTGGCCCGACCTACAGGCAGAGGTAGATTTCGAAGTTAAGTATACTAATTTCACCAAAAAAAACTAAATCATGATTAGATATAAATCCACTTTAACAGTTTTATCTGCCTGCTTTTGACGAGTTTTTATTTCATTTTTATATAATAGCTGGTTTTATCAGAATCATGTTAAGGCAGTATTAAAAAAAAAATACTTTTCCATGCTCAACAACTCGAAATTTTCTGGCACATTTTCAGATTCATTTTTAATAAAAAAAAATATGAAACTTACTGACGTGATTTTTTAAAAGATTTATAAGCAACCTGTGTTTTTATTTTTCTTTCAATTAATTAAAACTTAATTAATAAACAATTATTTTCTCAGTAGGGCAATATTTTTTGTTTCTAACACAATCGCTTCGGGAAATTCTGTTCAAAATGCCCACATTGACATCATTTTTTGAAATATATTCTGCCTCTATCAAAAAATTGATCATTACGTTACATTATATAGTTTCTGAATAACAGAATCTACCAATTTGATGCGTTTGAGAGCAAAAATGAATTTAAAAATGAGTAAGAAAATAAGCAGTTAGGATTTGAATACACCCTTAATAAGATGATTTTTTCTTCAACCGCTATGTATTTTTAATTTGTTTTTGCTGTAAGAATTGGTCCTATCAAAAACTTGTCTATATAAATGTTGAAGATATATGATAAGTTAATGGAGATTTTATATCTTGTGAATTGACGGAGTTATGAAAAATTTTCTTCTTCAACCCCCCTTTTTTGTTTTTGTTTTTAATTTTTTTGTGGTGCGAATTGGTCCTATCAAAAACTTGTGAATGTAAAAGTTGTAGATAATATTAAGGAGATGTATAATAAAATTAATTGGATTTGATATCTTGAGAATTGACGAAGCTAGGAATTTTTTTCTCCCCAAAACCCTATTTTTGCGCCCCTTGAGCCCATTTTTAATTTTATCAAAAATCTGTGATACATAAATTTTTGGCCCTATTTTTAGAAGTAACTAAAACTTTAAACTGATTTGATACGTACAAAAATTAAGAAGTTATGGGTTTTTTCAGTTTTCACAAAACCCCTTCCTATTTCCATCCCCTTGGTCCGATTTTGCCCATTAACGAGCTCGACTGAGATTTTATGTCCCTTGATTTTATGTATCAGTTTGGAAGAGATTTGTTTAGAATTGTGGAAGTTATCATGTCCAGAAGAAAGTGAGATATATATATATATATAGATAGATAGATAGGTATATAAAGTTTTTTACTGAGGGTGCTTTTGGGTTCTAGGGGTCATGATCGGTGTAGATCTGCAAAACGTTTTCAGAAATTCCAACTTAGGAACGATCCCAGTAGGTAGTATTTCATACGAAATCTACCTAATAAGAGTTTCTGTACTCTGTTAATTTCATGTGTAAATTAACAAAGCTCATCTGCAATTCTTATACAACAGGAGTTGAACATGCTGTTCTGCAAATTTAGGTATTTTCTCAATTGAAATGTTTTAGTGATAGTATATTCCTAAACATAAAAGTCCTTCCGGCCAGCGCCGGGAGGAAGAGGTAGCTCTCAAATTCCTTATTTTAAAAAAAGCCAACTTATATTATTCAAACACACGAAACTCAATTTAGTGGAAACCGAATATAGGAGATTCAATACTCATTTTTATCAATATTAAATCATTATGAATGAGAATTTCACGAAATTAGTCAGCTTTATCCAAGCTGCTTTTATTTAAAGTAACTTATATTTGGCTGAGATGTTGATGTATACTATCCACGTGCCTTCTTACATGGAAATAGGCGAATACGTGTGTTATCGCGTGACAAATACAAGATCGTTTCAAAATGTTAGCCATACTAGAAATTCAAAGTGCTATAATTCAACCATTTTTTTTAAGATATAAACAAAAGAACAAATTTTCAAAAACAAAATCTGCTCCGGAATCTTTGTATCACGGCCAAACACATAAAAAAATCTTTTTCATTTTCCAATTTTTTAATACCTCATTTTAAATTTTAAATTTAATTTCTTTTAATGGCAACCCTTTTCAAACAAGATGGCGAATGGAGCTGGCCAACGAACTCGGTCGAGACATTGGTATGTACTATGTACAGACCAAGTAACATCCAAATCGGTTCATAAATATGCTTGTTATCGTGTGACAAAACCAGGTCGTTTAAAATGTCAGCCACAATAGAAATTCAAAATGCTATAACTCAGCCATTTTTTTAGATATAGACGAAACAAAAACTGTTCCGGAATCTTTGTATTAAGGTCAAACACATACGAAAAAAATCTTTTTCATTTTCCAATTTTTTGGCATCTCATTTTAAATTTGAAATTTTTAAAAAAATTTTATATGGCCGCCATTTTGAAACAAGATGGCGGATGAAGCTGGCCAACGAACTGGGTTGAGATATTTGTATGTACTATGTACACACCAAGGTACATTCAAATCGGTTCATAAATACGCCTGTTATCACCTGACAAATATCAGGACGTTTCAAAATGTCAGCCACGCTAGAAATTCAAAATGCTATAACTCAGCCATTTTTTAAGATATACACGAAACAAAAACTGCTCCCGAATCTTTGTATTAAGGTCAAATACATAAGAAAAAAATATGTTTTCAATTTTCAATTTTTTGGTACCACATTTCAAATTTAAATTTTTCTTAAAAATTTAAATGGCCGCCATTTAGAAACAAGATGGCGGATGAAGCTGGCCAACGAACTCGGTTGAGATATTTGTATGTACTATGTACACACCAAGGTACATTCAAATCGGTTCATAAATACGCCTGTTATCACGTGACAAATATCAGGACGTTTCAAAATGTCAGCCACGCTAGAAATTCAAAATGCTGTAACTCAGCCATTTTTTAAGATATAGACGAAACAAAAACTGCTCCCGAATCTTTGTATTAAGGTCAAATACATAAGAAAAAAATATGTTTTCAATTTTCAATTTTTTGGTACCACATTTCAAATTTAAATTTTTCTTAAAAATTTAAATGGCCGCCATTTCGAAACAAAATGGCGGATGAAGCTGACCAACAAACTCGGTCGAGACATTGGTATGTACTATGTACATACCGAATTACATCCAAATCGGTTCATAAATTCGAGAGTTACAGCATGACAAAGGTCAGATATATATATATATATATATGGATATATATATATATATATATATATATATATCAACTTTTGAACGGAGGGTGGTTTCGGGGTCTGGGGGTCATGATCGATGAAAATATACCAAAATTTTTTGAAATCGCTTTCCTCCGAACGGCTGCAATAGGTAGCTTTTTGTAATGAAAGCTACCTAAAAGCAGCACCTTTTAATCTTTTGGACAACTTTATATATTACAATTTTTTAAAATTTTATTTAAAGTATTTTTCAGTAGTCACTAAAATTAATACTAGATACAGTAAAAAGCAAAGTAAGATAATAAGCAGCATTGCGGTAGATTGCTTCAAAATAGAACAGTATTCTTAAAACAGGAAAACAAGCGATGCATTTAGAAAATAAGAGTAGTGTCATCATACATGACGCATTCTCAAATTGGGCATTTTTGTCCAAACTATGATAGTTCACATTTGAGATTTCTGCAATACTACCTGCATTAGTTTCATTAGACAAATCAGCAAACATTAGCTTGACAATAATTGTACGCTTTCTAAGTTTTTGACTCAAAATCTTCTCGGGCAATCGAATTATATTGATTGTATGCTGCAACACTTATTTATAAGCAAGAAATAAAAATCATGCATCCAGCATTATGAAACTTTCCAACACATTCAGAATACTGTAACAAAACTTCAGTTTATAAGTGATTAAGGTGAAAGATGATGTATGAATCAACAATTTGAAAATTTCATAGCACATTTGAAAACCCAATTTCTCCTATTATCATCAATAGACGGAAAAACTATCAGAATTTTTTTTATGCAGCTCTGTATATGATCTATTGATTTGTATGTATACTCTATAGTAGTCTAAAAGTTTGTTCAGTTAAATGAGTTGCACAGTTGAAAATTTCTGTGAGTAAACGGAAATGAACTTTCGTGGAGCTTTGTATATGATCTATGGAATTTATTCACACCAAGTAATATAAAAAAAATCAATTTAAAAATGTGTACCATAACTTAAAATGCTCTTCCAGCAATTATAGTTCATAAGCTTCAATAGTTCAATTTCTTGAATAGTCAAATTTTTTTGTCTGTCCTTGTAAAGGAACAATAAATTCTATTCACACCATGTTCTACAGCAAGAGACATTCGTTACACCTCAGTGATATATATAAATTTTAGTATGGTTAAATAGTGCAATATGATTAAAATAAAAATTTTTCCCCATAGACCATAATGTAACAGAATTCTTTTGAGTGTCCTTGTAAATATACTGTAAATGCTATACACTTCATTCTCAATACCAAACATTCCATAATGATACCCAATAACATCTATGAATTTCATGGCAATCTGTCAATATTTATGTGAGTTACAGCACGGACAGTTGGACCGAATTCATAAACACTTTTGACTTTGTTGGAAAGTGTTAATAGCAGCATTGTGTGCAATTGAAATGCAGTAAGTAGGCAATTATATTACTTTTTTGCATAATCTTGCCAAAGAAAACAAGACGTTGTAGCTTAAAATCTTCACTGGTCTACTGGAATTGAAGTGTAAAAAAAAGTTACATTAGTCTGTTCAGTATTTTGTCGAAGAAATTGTGGATTAACATTAATGGCAAAAACTTTTTAAGTATTTTAAAATTTCTTAATCAGATTTATGATAATATAAAATTTCTGAAATTTTAATAGGCATGATATATTTTACTTGTTAAAAATTATTGTTGACCTATTTTCTTTCTGTAGGGTTTCCTCATGCATGTACTATCATATAGACATTCTGTTTTGCTGAATATGTACAATTAAGTCCGTTCCCTCTAATCCGCAACTCTATAATCTGCACTATATTTCAGATGTAAACAAAGAGTCAAAATCTTTTTTTAAGCAAGATAACTCACATTTTGACTGTAATAAATATTGACTAATCTGATGAATTTATTTAAGAATTTTAATTAATTTTAAATGCACTAAAATTTTTAATGTATTTCTGCATTAATTAGAAAGAAATATTCTGTGTGTCTTATAAATAACTATTAGACTGCTATGTTCAGAACGCATTTGTTGGCTATATAAAAGGTAAAATTACTTTCAAAGAAGGGTTAGCTCTTTTGGATAAATGTCTTAATCATTTAAAAAAACAAACTTTTGTTATTTATCAAGAAATCCTGACTCTTATAAAAGGCTTCAAGATTAAATTGCAGAGTATAAATTAAAAGCTATAAAGCAAACCATTATCACTGCAATGCTTGATATTTAAAAATAAGTAGAAATATTTCTATTAATTGTGCATTATATTATTTAAATGTATTTCTAATATTAGGTACAGTTTATATATATATATATTTATATAAGCAGTTTCTTTTATTTCTGTGTTATTTATTTACAATGTGGTTACTATATTTGTTGATAAATTCCAAATATTACAATGTAAACAAAGAAATGACCTATAATCCACAAAATTCTATAATCTGCAAAACCCTTGGTCCCAACCTGTGCGGATTAGAGGGAGTATACTGCATTTGTATCACCAGAGCCAAATGATTAGCCCTCCCTAAGAGGATTTAATAGTTTGTTCATCTTAAGTGTTAAATATTTAAATGCTAGCTTATGAAAATTGAGAACATGGACATTAGAGAATCAAGACCTAAATTCTTTCTCCATACTGTGGTCTTTTGCAGAACAGTTTTTACCTTGGAAATTGTATTCTCCTGACATGAATCCTGTCAAACTTATGAGAGATTACAAAAACAAATATAGCGAAAAAACCCAACAAAAGATACCTCATGACTAGCTCCTAAATGTGTGGCATCATAATCCTATAGTAAAAGAAAATTCAGAAGCACGCAAAGCTGCATATGAGCTCTTATAAATACATGAAAGAAAATATCAAATACGGATATACTCATTTTATATTCTCTATATTTAAAACATTTAAACAGCTTTAATTGGTCAACTGAGACAATGTTGATTTCTGAATGTAAAATTTATTGAATCTAGGACATATTTCATGAACCTTAATAAAAATATTTGTAAATGTATGAGATTTGGGGCTGATTGTGTATAATTTAGGTTGGCAAAGTTCTAGGGTGTGAAGTTGGTGCTTATTTTAATGAACTATTTCTCAATAGAAATCTGCTTATTTAATTCTGGAATTCTACAAAGCTTACTATTCAGAAATAGTGGTATTCAAAAACAAGCATGCTCCAGCCCTACCCTTCTCGCTGGTCGATGTCTTTAATTTGATGAATTTAGCTTTTAAATTTTTCTCGTGTATTGGTCAGTGTTGAAAGAAAAGTATCTAAGTCTACAAATAACAAAATTTTTAATATTGCTTCTGAAAAGTTATATACTTTCAATGCCACCTGTTCTAATGACAGTTCTTCCCCGTGGGATTGCACTTATACTCCAAAGCGAAAGCTGGGTTCCCAGAGCAGTCGTCCCTGTTCTAATAACAGCAAAATGTTATTTTTTGATCAGAAAAATATCGAACTTTAAGTGCAATTTTGGATTTCTACAAGCCCCTTAACACTGAAAAGCTAGTCTTTATCATGGACTCTATTCTTGTGATGTCTGTCACTTGGTTTGGAGGAAACATTCCTGATATCATAGCCATTAATTATGCAATGATCCCTTTTGCAATGCATGGCTGCATGCTATAGAGCTGTAACGGAGCATATTCTTGAGACGTGAGGTCACATGCTTTGGGGAAACATTTCCAAAATCACAGCCTCAAACCCAAAGGGAGAATAGGGTCCATTGTCTTTTATGAGAGTTATTTTTCTTGCTTTCTTGAAAATGTCTTAGAATTTTGTCAAAGTTAATTTGAGACTAGTTTGAGATTCAACAGACATAATTGCTAAGCTCTTCAAATGTTCTTACTAAATTGATTTCAAATAGAGATGGACCAGAAATTAAATTTCAAATACTACCTCATTTTAGATATTTTGATTTCAGCCAGCTTTGGGAATCTAATACTTTCCCCTTCTATTGTACATGCAATATTCAGTTTTAATAAACTCAGTGTAAGAATTTATAAAAGTACATATACATCCAGTTTATGTGCAAATAGGACCATTGCATACATCAAAATATAAAAATTGGAACAAAAATAATACACTACTCAAAAGTAAATAGGAAATTATTTCTATGCAAAAATTGGGGTATTTTAGGCTATTTAAGCTATGCATGATTTCTGATTGTCATATAAGCATTACACCCACAAAAAAGTAAATGTTTTAATGTTATATGAATCTTTTCATTTGTGTAAGCAAAACATGTTTCATATAACAATTTTATTTTCCTTTGAAACAGTTTAAACAGGGTGTCTAACCACCTGAAAAACCTGGATAAGCCAGGGAAATTTGTGGTCTGGAAATGTCAGGGAAATTTAAAATTCCTGAGGAAAAAGTCAGGGAAATTTCAAGTACTGTAAAAAGTACTTCAACCTCTCGTGCAATTCATTTTGTCCATTCCCTTTCAGTGCTTCCTCGCAACTTGGAGATTTTCAATTCCAGCTTCACTGAAACTTTGTATTGAATGTTGTAGGATTCGTTAGATAATTGTCTTATCTTTGTTTGGTAACTAAACATTTGCCAGCTTAATTTATTGAATATTTATAATTACTTAAATTGGGTTAGTTGCAGAGCAAATATTACTGTAGTTTTTTTTTCTTTTTTGCAATAAAATACGTCAAAGCAATCTGCATTTAACTGTGACTGATGTGATTAAAAATTTCATCCTGTTTGGGCAAAAATTGGGTAGAACTTGATCTTAAAAGTGTGTATAACCCTTTATCTACTGACGGTACTTATAAGTACCATTCACTTTCATCCATATTAAATTTCACCATAAACTTTCATCCCATAGTGAATATTATTAATATTCTAATGGTACTTTGCTAAAATACTCTTAACTTCACTTTATCAGGATACATATGACAGCAATAGTTCTAGGTTCGTTATTTTAGCAAGGAAGGAGGCTATCTTTAACACAGTCGAAATGTTTTGTGCCGACATTTTGTGCAGATTGTCACTCTTGTCTTTTTATTTCTGAAAACATATTAAAGGACATAAGATAAGTGTTGGATTTTTTTTATGTACTCATTATGATCTTACAATGCAATTTGACTAGCTATTTTAAGTAAGTGGTATATGTATTTGATTTAACAGTTGAATTATTTTGCAGTTCTTATAAGTACCGCTAGTACACTGTGAGATGGAGAAAAACTTCTTATTTACTTTTTGTCTGTGTAGTTATCCATCTTTTTATCTGTTTTATAATGTAATTACTAAATTGTAGTGTAATGTTTTGCCTAGTTTTTCTTTTTTGTTTCATTATTTTTTATAGGAAATCGAAAAAGTTGTGGCACCGGGTCTTTTTTGCTGCGCTAGAAATGACATGTAAATTCATATTTTGCATATGTGGAGAACCGAGAGAGCATGTTGTTCCTGGAATACAGGCGTCACATAAAGGCCAGGCCCACTGTGGCTGAGTGGTTAAGGCACCACACCACTAATCACTTGAGAGCATAGTTGGTCTGCGGGGTTAATTCTCGTTAGTTCCGTTGCACTCTTTGTGGAGCTTCCGGATATAATTCTCTAGTGTTGTAAATTTTATTGTGCTATCTCGTCCTTATATATTGACAATGACTTATAAGCCAGCCGCTGATGTCAAGCACACAAGTCAGATGTTGTGTTCCATAAATAAATGAATAAATAAACTAAAGGACTGCTAACAAGATTGAAACATAAAACTTTTTTTAATGCCATCAAATTTAAATTTTTACTTATTTTTTCACGTGTAAAATAAAATTGTCAATTTAATATATTTTTTTTATTGTTAACTTAGGAGTGTCTTCTGGTTATTTAGCATTTTTAAGAGTTTAAAACTTTATTTGAAATATCATGTGGGTTTTTCTATTACGAGAATATTTTAGGCACAGTGTACTGACAGTACTTTAAAGTACTACTTTAATTAGCTTTAACGAATTTTCTCACGGGTGAGTATTTTTTTATGGCTAACCTGTAATTTTCATTGTAGTAACCGAAAAAAAATGACATGAAAAAAATTGCAGTAGATCGTAATGCAGTAGATAAAGGAATAATCTACAAGATGTTTAACATGTTAAAAAAAAAAAAAAAAAAAAAAAAAAAAATCATTTCAAAAGAAATAAATCTCTTGATATTAAAGAATTTGTAAATTTTGCAAAAATTTGTTTCAAAATTCAATAGTTTGTGCTTCAGAATCAGTTGTGAAAATTCCACTCTCCAAATCGCAATTTTAAAGATTTTTTTGTGTAACATAAAATCTCGGTACCTGGAATTTTTTGTATTATTGGTATGAAAAATCTGGGAAAGCCAGAGAAATTTGTAGCTAAGCTATGAGACACCTGATACAAATTATATATTGTAGCTTTGAATATTTCTTCAAGTAAATCATCAAAACTTTGATATTTGGAAATTTTATATTATCAGTATGGAAATGTCAAGGAAATTTGTGGCTGAGTTAGAATAGACACCCTATATAAAAATCCATCTATTGGAGAGGGTATGTGTGTGTGTGGGGGGGGGGGGAGGTAAGATGAGGAGCTTAAGCTTTCTAAGATTTTTCCTGAACTTAGTTCATTAAAATTTATAATTGATATGAGACTTTTTACAACTCTGTTCTCCAAAAGAAAATATTGGAAATGTTTCAATGTGTTCTCTAATGAGATAAAAAAATAAAATTTATTCCTCTTCTTACCTTGCATAGAAAATAAGATGGCAAAAAGATGACCATATTTGTTATAAATAATATTTATCAAGGTAACTATAAAACTTTTTATTAAGCACACTTTGCAACACACATTCATAATTTATTCAAAACAGGTTTGAAAATTGAAAAGCAAAAATCATATTGCAATGATTTGATCCACATCAAACAGGACTATTTCCAAGAACTCGATTTCCACACTAGAACCAGTGATTATCATTACCCTATTCCAATGCAGTTATTACTGTGATTTTTCATATTGTCAATCTTGTCATCCCCCCCCCCCCTACTGCCATATTTATTTTAACTAGGCTATATCCTTAGTTGTAAACATCTTGTATTTTGAGAATATTTCAGCGACTGACTGAAATGACACCGTATGAGTAATTCCTTTCTCTGTGAATTGTAAAAATCATAACGCAATTGAAAATGCAGCTAACAATTACTGGCATGTTTCTCTGAAACAAATGTTGATATTGAGTTTTATAAACGCCTAGCCATAGTCTCTGGTGTATTAGGCATGGTGCTGCTACATATGACTGTGTTGGGAAAAAATTGAGTTTGTCATTGTGCTATCCTTCATTTATACAGGGTGCTGCCGAATTTAACTGACAAATACAGAGGAGTGATAGTAGGCAACATAAGGATGAAAAAATGCCATAGAATGTGAGGTTGCAAATTACGTTTATTGGAAGAAAATCTCAAAAATAGAGGTTGACCTGGATTTCTTCTGGGACCACCTGAAATTTATTGTTTATCAGATGCCTTTGGATATATTGGAAGATCTGACAACACGGATAGTCATCGCTTCAGCAGACATTGCCAGAACACAGACACAGAGTATGTTTGAATGTGTCCGGCAGTCTTTTATCTGTTTGTACCGGCTGTGCAATGACCTTTGTGGCAGCAACTTCGAACAATTCCTATAAAAATGTCTTGTTTCCTTTCTGACATTGAACTGTAATGCATTGTTATCCTGCTTTACGTCAAATGTTTTTCCATTTGTATTTAATATATTTTACTACTATAGTTTATATTGGCCCTTTTTGTTCCACATGACGTTTTGCCCTTCATAACTATTATGCAAATTTCTCTCACTAAACATGGTTTGGAACCTCATGTTCTATGGCAATTTTTCATTCTCTTGATGCCACCTATCACCCCTCTGAATTTGTCAGTAGAATTTGGCAACACCCAGTGTAATAAATTGAAGTACTAGTGTATGTACAGACAAAATAATAAATATGGACCTCCATCCATCTATCATCAAATAGATGAAGGGAAAAATAAAAACTTTTCGATTGGGAATTACGTCTTTTCTAAATGCATTTTAAAAGAATAAGATTTGGGTGGCATCTTCATTAAATTCCTTTTTAAAAGTTGCAAAACGGGCTGCTATGTGGTAGTATTTAAGCATAACTTCCTCCCCCCCCCCTCTCTCTCTCTCTGTATATATATATATATATATATAATGAATTAATGATATATAATGAATTAAATACAATATTCAGCAAGATAAGCTGAAATTTTAGACTTGCAGGTTTGAGGCTTCTTGGCAATCTATTAAATTTATGTATTACAATACATAGTTTTTTAAATATCAGTTTCATAATTTACATATGAAATTAATGGAAAAACCTGAATTGTAACATATAAAAATTTTAATAGAAATTAGTTTCATGAAGCTGTAAATGTTTAAATCAAAATTAGAGCTCATTCCACCAAGTAATTTTTCAGTTATGCTTAAATAACTACAAGCATTGCAAAGAGAAAAGTGTCTAATATTACAGAATGTCTTGCATGCATTTAAAATTTAATGCGAAATCATCAGGTTAAATAACCATAAATGTTATTTTAAATGTTTTCAAATAAGTAAGAATTTTTATTTATATTTAACTTCATCGAGGTAATCATACTTTAAATAAAGAAAATCTCACTCATTTAATACTTACACATTAAACTGTAATCTATAAAGCTAACATTATATAAATTTTTCATACCTTAAGTGAAATAATAATAATAATAATAAACATTTCTATGACTGATAGATCTTTAAAGGCATTTAATTTTTCGCCAAATTTGTTTAAATAAATTGAAAAGGAAGAGACTAAATTTAGTCTAAATATTTTTTAACATAACACGTTTTCTGCACAAGGAAAAAAAATGTTTTGTACAACAATTAAAAAGTAGGCATTAACTATAATTATTGAAGAAAATGAATATTTCATATAGTATATGTATGATTCAAATAGTAGAGATTATTTGACGAAAATAGTAATTTGGAAATAGATTTTTAATGAACATGTAGATAAATTCGGAGAATTGCTTATAAAGTAAATTTATCAGAAGTTGTATAAAATATAGTTCAATCTAAAAAGTCTTTTAGATAGCTACTGTATGTTTGTCTTAAGTGTTATTTTTTAATTATTAATTTGAAAATTTACTCTTAAAATGCATTCTAAAAAATATATTGTTTTAATTTATATTAAAAACTCATTTATATTTTTTGTATTTCATGTTTATGTATCGTAATTTGTTTTTCTAAGCCTTCATAATAAAAAAAAAAAAAAGTTTCATTATGGATATATATTTTGCATATTATTTATTTCCTAGCATATTTAGGATGTCTCTATGGATAAAAAAAATAGCCTTTGTAATATGATTTTCAAATATGCACAATTTTTCTATTTCTTTTTTAGTTCTGATAGATTAACTATTCTTTAATGCTTCACCTTTCATTTATGCAATCTCTCAATTTTATATGGGAATTTCCAGTCCTTTCACATTACATTAGAAATATACATATACATATATATATATATATATATACAGGGTGTCCAGCGAATAAGACCCTGATTTCAAAATTAAATATCTCAAAAACAAAGATCAATAGAATTATGCGGTAAACGGTTTGTTTATTAGCTAAACTGTAAAAATCTTATACAGAAGTTTCAAAAATTAGTTGCAAAAACCGCTAACAGATGGCGCTGTAATCGCAATGCCTATAAATTGTGTTTTGAAGTCCAGAGCACTAGTGTCTCATTCCTAGATGGCTTCCTATGGAAGAACGAAAATTGGGAAAGACCACTTTTTCGTTGGGGTGATGTGCAGAAGTGGAGACATCCGGTCACAGAATTATTGCATCAGCTTCAATTTTAGAGAATATCAATTAATAGAATTTTCAATAAAACGTTTAGCAATCATTGTATAAGAACTTATTAAAATATTTTATTTGGGAAGCGGAACCAGAAGCGGAGCCATGTGTTGACAGAATTGAGATTTGTTTCAAATTTTGTTATAAGCTACTCGGTCCGGATACCTGTACCTCCGTGGTATGCCTTTTCTCTTCTAATTGCTAGATTGTGGAATCGAATCCAAGTAGAGGAGGATTTGAAAAAAATGGAAATATTTACTTTTTAATATTTATTTAAACTGCGAAAAAATTTTGAATGAAAAAATTCAAAGTTTCTAGTTTTAAAATTTAATTAAACTAAAAGAAACCCCTTTTTAAAAAATCATTGAGCCTTTATAATAATGATCCATAAATCATTTTTTTATTATTGTAGTGAATAGTTTGAATGAAAAAATACAAAGTTTCTATTTTTAAAAACTTAATTCAGTTAAAAAAATAATTTTAATTTAAAAAACTCGTTTTCATTTTTTCTATCATTAAGCACAGAAATATGGTGCAGCTTCCAGCGATAGGATCCGAAGCGTCGGAAAGTAATACAGCATACAAAATACTTTTGATATGACTTATCATCAATTCCTTTTAAAAAAGAAATAATTTAATGCATAATTTCTCTCTCTAAAACTTTATTTACAAAGAAAAGAAATATATGTGTTGTGCTAAAACCAAAGTATTATGCCGTGATTTAAAAATAAATGAAAAGTGCAAAATTACTTTTTTATTTATAATAATTCAGGTATAAACAATAATACCAAAATATTATGCCGTGATTTAAAAATATAAAAAATAAATAAAAAGTACAAAATTATTTTTCTAAATATATGCATTTTGATTTAAATAATTATATGGCATTAAAAATTGAATTTAATAAAATATTTTAATAAGTTCTTATATAATGATTTCTAAACATTTTATTGAAAATTCTATTAATTGAAATTTTCTAAAATTAAAGCTGATGCAATAATTCTCTGACCAGGTGTCTCTACTTCTGCACATCACCCCAATGAAAAAGTGGATTATCCCAATATTCGTTCTTCTGTAGGGAGCCATCTAGGAATGAGACACTAGTTCACTGGGCATCGAAGCACAGTTTACAAGTATTGCGATTACAGCGCCATCTGTTAACGGTTTTTGCAACTAAATTTTGAAACTTCTGTATAGCATTTTTACAGCTTAGCTAATAAACAAACCGTTTACCGCATGATTCTATTGATATTTGTTTTTGAGATATTTAATTTTGAAATCAGGGTCTTATTCGCTGGACACCCTGTATATATAAGTAGTATTTTAAAATCTGCACATTTTGATATTAACCTATTTGTGCCTAAATTTTTTTTTCTTAAATTTCTTGGTAAAATCACTTTAAAATGGTTCAAAATGAACAGGAAAAATACAAAAAAAAATTACCCTAAAAATGTTTTGTATTTACGTGATAAAATGTAATCATACTAAATGTAGGAATATGCATAAAATTATTATATTATAATATACATAATTATGTTTTATCTAAATTTATATAATTTAAGCTTTTAAATTGTATGTTATATGTACTATAGACAGTATTTTTGTGAACTACTAAAAAATATATTTATTCCTTTACAGAGACTAATAACATAAGTATTATTAATAATAAACTAAGAATAGTGCTATTTGAGGCTTAAAAACAGTTTATTTCATAACCATCTTGAAAAGGATTTTACATAAATAACTGTCCTCTAAATGGCTAACAAAAATATGTACCTATTCGTGCTTAGCGCCCTACATTTTGTACGTTACAAAAATGCATACAAAGTGGGCTTGAACATATAATTTCACAATTAAAAAAAATACTTATTTCGAAGAAATCTACAATCAGGAATGTAGTAGAGGGTATACGCCGTATACCTTCTGGATTTTTTTAACCCCCTCACTGACAAGCCCATGTTAATACATTCACTAAGCTCCAGGTTTTACTGCAATACAAGCAACTTTTAAAGTAATATAATTCTATTGATTTAATATATTTTCAATATTTTGAACAATGATTAAAACTTCCAAGGATTGCATTCATATTCGTTATTAAGTTTTTTTTTTATAAAATGTTGAAAGAATCATCTTTTTTTAGCATTTAAAACAAAATGCAGAAAAAAATTACAATTTTGCCTTTTCCCAAGACTGTCAGAGGGTTAAGAAACACCATATATCCTGTTTCTTAAAAAACTATAGTATATACATTGTAGGGTATACCCTGTGCCTTGAGCGTATACCCTCTGCTTAGAGCGTATGCCCTCTGCTTTTTTTACTACACCACTGTCTACAATCTAAGATTGACTTACTTGGATCCTTGATAGAAAAAATACTACAAATAAACTTACTTTTTACATTTCGCCATCTTGAAAAGTGAAAAACCTATAAACACCAAAAAGCCTTCATTTAAGCAAATGAATATCCATCTTATCCTGTCATCCCTCAGTAAGACATTTATAGATAATTTCATACAATTTTAATGTTATAAAGAAGAAAATTATAGAAATTTATCAAAATTAGAAGCGTATCAAAAATGGGACGCCTAGGTATAAATGAGTTAATCTTGTCAAACCTTATTTTGCTCTAGAACAGGTTGTATTTTGAATAAACCAATAGGAGAGATTTATGTGAACTTGAAGTATCACAGAGTTAGACCAAGAGCCGGCAGCACAGACAATCACCTCATCGAGTTCACGGAGGAAATTCTAGGATTAGTTAAATCAAAAATTAGGACCTGGTGTTTATGCAAAAACTAATTTTTTTTTTACTTTTTTTAAAATCATTTATCAGACATTATTGCATATTAAAGAAAAAAGTACTACATGTAGGACATACTGGTCAGTCTTTATATATATATATACATTAAAGCATCTTGTCTATAAAATTAATAGACGTAATATTTTTAAAAACGCGAAAAAGTTCTTATAATATATTTCGTATTACGTGTGAACTCGTGGCTTAGTCTTTTTAAATTTTACGTCTATTAATTTTATATATAAGATGCTTTAATGTATTTTTTTTTTCTTATATATAAAGACTGACCTGTATGTCTTACATGTAGTATTTTTTATTTTCTTATATATATATTTCTTTCTTTATAGCAGTTTTTTTTCTTTAATATGCAATAATGTCTGATAAATTAAAAAAAAAAAAAGAGTAAAAAATAATTTTGTTTTTGCGTAAGCACTTAGTCCTAGTTTTGAATACAGGCTCAACGTCTGTAGGTCTAGTTCACTAGCGTCAATCAAGCCTTCATCAAAACTTTTACGGTGTGTGTTCTCACCGGAAAAAACAAAAACAAACAAGCATATCGTCGCTTCAGAGCAACAGTAGGGCATCTAGTAATAATAAAAATGATATGTCTGGTTTACTGCTATGAATAACTGTGTTTACATCTAGAAATAACTTCTGAAACAAAGTTATGTTTAATACTCATGTTGTGTATCTCAGATGTATTTTATAAAAATTCCTTACTATTCCACTAGATGCAGACAGCTTTTCATAGCAATAAGTCATACATATCATTTTCGATTATTACTAGTGCTAGATGTCCCACTGTTGGTCTGAGGCGACGATATATTTTAGCATGACCAGCATTTTATATATAATAATAATAAAAAAAAAGGGTTGCTGTTTGTAGTGCTGTCATCTATCGTACTTTTATGCAACAAAATGTGGTTATTGGTTTGATTGTATTAGTCTTACACAGCAGAAGGAAAGGTAAAAGTGAAGGAATTCATATGCGAAGTGTATATGCTTTGCACTGCAAAAACTTATTACGTAAATTATGCATATACCGCGCACGCATACACACATATATTTTATGTTAATTGCAACTTAAAGATGGTACTGTAATTTGAAGCTAGGTTATTTAAACCTTGAATCTACTGTGTTAAGATTATTGGTTATAAACAATACTTGGTGAACTACGTTAATAGTTTCAACACACTAAACCCGGGATTGATTTAAAACAATCTCTTTTATTTGCGTATCCAGATAATTTTGATTTATGGTACAATATCAAATTCTCGAATTTATTTTCAAGATTTTTTAGGGTGTGACTGTGTTGTAATACTTCATTTTGTAAAACTTATTTTACCAATACTACAACTACCGAAAAATGTTAGGCTGCAAAGTATGAAACAAGCATGTATTTTAGCACGGCAATCATTTTATATATATAAAAAAGAAAATCTGCGTTGTTTTTAGTGCTGCCGTCTATCGCACGTTTTAGAAACGAAAAATGATTGTTGGTTTGATAATATTACGATCTTTCTTTTCACCACAGAAGAAATGATAAAAATGAAGAAATTCGTATGCGAAGTGCAACATACAGAACCTTTTTACGAAAATTATGTAACCAACGCACATGTATTTTTTATAAATTTTTTACATATTTTTACACTTTTTTTAAAGAATGTTATTTTTAAGAAAAATAATATAATTATTTGAGCAGTGAAAATAAATAAAAGTATCTTAAGAGAAAGCTGTGTATTAAGAGACAGAAAAATATAATAATGATCACATTATTATTTTTCTTTTTTTAATATGAGAAAATAGTTGCGAAGAATTCATTACATTCCACAACTTTGATAAAGTTTGACTCTTTTTCTTCACCCCCCCCCCCCCCCAAAAAAAAAAAAAAAAATAAGGCAATTTTTGGTGTTATTATTTGTCTTCTTTTTTTACAATTTTACAGAAATCTTGTTTCTCATTATCCATTGTGAAATAAGAGACTGGCCTTCTTACATTCATACAGTGCGTTAAGAAATTATAAGACCACTAACGAATTGGTGCACTTCCGAAGAAGGCGACACAATATGCAAATTTTTAGCGTGTGTATTTAAAATTGATCGTAGAACGTTTTCTGTTATAACTGCTACATGAAAGCTTAAATTACATTTTATTAAAATCTTCTAATTTTTTTAAAACGTAAATAAGGTGACTGTTCAGAAATTATTAGAGCACCTGAGGAAATTAGCATATTATACGTCACATTAGAATCATTATAAAACGTACGCGTTTGTATATCGTGAAAGTATTCCCGAGAAGCAAATTTGCAGGATTAGATAGTGTTATTTACGATATATTTGAAGATGCCGTGAGATAGTTGTCAGCGACCGAAGTAAGAAAAATTTGGTAAGGATGCTGGTAAATCTGAACGAGAAATAGCTCGGTTAATGAAGCGTTCTAAAACTGCCATTCACAATGAAATAATTTTAAAAAAAGGATTCAAATAAATTTAAACGATCTGGAAGAAAAAGGATTTTGACAGCACGGGATGATCGACAAATATTTCGATTATCAACTCAAAAAGGTCTTTCAACTCGGGAAATTTTGAACTGTTTCAGCTAAAGAACATTGCACGTAACAGTTTGGAAGAGTGAAATGAAATAGTAATGCAAAATGTATGAAACTGTGAGAGAAAAAAACTGAGTTTAATGAAACATCATAAAGAAAAAGACTAAAATTGTTTAAAACTGTCATGTCATGGGACAAGAAATGGAAACATGGTTATAAACACTATTGGAATGATTTGAGGAATTAACCGAAACAATGCTTCAGTCGACAAAGAGGAGAAAGGTCAATAATGGTTAGGGGAGCATTTAGTCATGATGGATTATGCGATTTAACCTGAATTTCGGGACGTATGAACTCTGCGCAATATCTGGCTATGTTATATGATCATTTGATATTGTTTGGACCTTTTTTAGGTGGTGCTAACTGGATGTTTCAGCAGAACAATGCTTCTTTCCATGTGTCTAAATCCACCCAGCAATCAGCAATGGTTTAAAAAAGAAAAAAGTCATGTTTTGTCATGGCCAAGTCGAAGTCCAGATTTGAACTCTATGGAAATTATTTGGGGCGAAAGTAAGTCGCAAAGTTTATGCTAATAATATACAGTTTTTATCTACCAATGAACTAGAAGCAGCCATTGTAAAAGAATGGTACAGTATTTCTGAATCTGTACTTAATCACCTGGTTACTTCTATAAAAAGCAGAGTGTTTGAGGTTATAAGGAAAAATGGAGGACCAATATCGTATTAATTTACATATTTTTGTGTTTAGACAAGTGGTCTTATAATTTGTTAACTGTGTATTTTTCAATCATTGCTTATATTTTTGTTAACATACTTATTTATTGCATTATTCAAAATATTGTAAACTAATTTTAATAAATATGTTGTATTTTGATATCTCATGTGTTTAAACTATAATTAGAACCTTTATTTACTTCATAATTTTCAAAATCAAAGTAGTCTTATTTCTTAACGCACTGTATATAATCTATGTTAAACTCAATCGGATTATAGAGTTCCCTAAACGGGTATTAATTATTTTTACCTGTTGGAGATAAATGGGCGATGTAAATTTCAAAAGTGCACACAATAAGTCAGAAATAACATGTTGACTTTTACAGACACGAACGGAGTACCGAGTGTACCACTCGGTAAGCAAAATCGTTGCTAATTTCAAAATAATTAAGCGATTAACATTCGCGCTTCATTTACCCTATATCTAACGATCCTTCAATGCTCAACAAATGTTTAAAATGTAATTTTTTTTCTTTCGTCTTTTTTTTTGGGGGGGGGCAGAGGGGGATTAAGTCGCCGCTGGCGTTCCGAATATGGTCAGTTAGGGTTATTGTGAACAAATTTTACTAATTTCAACAACTGACAGCTTTAATAAACACATAATCCTTGTAAAACTAATACATCTAAAATTAATGTTGAATGATTTTATATTTTTAAACGAAAATCTTTTCAAACTAATCTGATGTTGGAAGCTCCACTGACTTCGGCAGCGTACATTTTTGAATTTGTATGATTTTATAGTTTTCAATGAAAATCTATCCAAACGAACCTACAGTTGGGGACCCCAAATGCCTCCAAGAAGCATATATCGGTTATCCTATGCACTTTCCGATCTGTTTAGAATTTATAATTTTAAATAAAAATCTTTCCAAACGAATTTAAGGTTGGGAGCCCCGGTGCATTATAATTTTAAACGAAATTCTTTCCTAACGATCTAAACTAATGTGTCCCCGTTATAAGGATTTCCGGTTTAATTTCTAATATTTAAACATCGCTAGGGGTCTCAGGACTCTAAAAGCTTTAAAATTTTCGAAATTTTAATTTTTTTAGATGTTAAACTCCTATCTTTTCTGAACGTTTCGATGTAATTTTTTCCTTGAAATTCCCATTAGATCAGAAATAACGGCTTTTAGAATTATACCCGCTCAATAGCTGAAGCGGCGTTTCCGAAACTTTGAAATCATTTTTCTTCAAATGACGTATTGGGCCATAACGCGCACGATACCTCAAAAACTTTTGAATATTTGTTCGTGAAATTTTCAAAGCATATGCTTCGTGTTAGTCTGCATAAACTGAAGTTAAAATTTCCTTTTTGTTGTTAAAAAAATATATATATTTTTAGGTGATTATACTGTTGTAATTTTCTAAATTTTGCATTAGCTAAATACAACTTTGTATTAAAAATATAAAAATGCTTTAAATACAAATTTATTTAGGTTCAGGGTAATTATTACAATCTGAAGTATAAGTAGGCACCAAAACTTTCATTCTAGTGGTTGCAAAATTTATTTTGTAATCCTGCGCGTAATCTGTTATAAAGATTTTCTGCTCGTCAAATGTCTGCATCATCAATTCTCCATCTTGCAATTTTTTAAATATTTGAAATGAAAGAATATACTTATATCTTTCATCGCAATTAAAATTGTTTCTTAAAATCAAATACATTTTAATATATTAAATGTTGAAAATAGTCTTTTCCCTCCCAGTTTTAAGAGTCCTCGGACCCCTTAAACTTTCAATGCTGAAAGTTTCAAGTGCACAATCAGTTATGACTTCATATGAGGATGTACGATCTAATATGGAACCAAATCACTAATAAAACAACTGTTCATAATTACCCCATATCATGGGCGTACCCAAGGGGGTGGGGGCTGATGGGGCTACAGCCCCCCCCCCCCGAAATTTTCGAAAGTGATGTGGAAAAAAGGCCGAATTTTTTTCTTTCTTTTTTGGGAAAAAAATTAATTTTTTTCAATCATACAGCGGACTACCCATTCTCATTACTCCCATATTAGTCCACATTGATACCAAAGAAGAGAAAAGGGGCTGATGGGGTTACAACCCCCCCCCCCCTCCCCCTCCTCCCAAAATAGTCGAAAAATTAAATGAAAAAAATTGTTTTTCCTTACTTTTTTCAGATAAATCTGTAATTTTTTTCTTCTGTCATACAGCAAAATAGCCATTCTCGTTAACACCATATTAGTCCACATTGACATTACAGCATAACCAAAGATGGGGAGGGGGCTGATGGAATTGCAGCCCCCTCCTCTCGAAATAGTCGAAAATGCAATGAAAAAGTGCTGATTTTTTTTTCTTTTTATTTGAGATAAATTTATATTTTTTCCCTATAATTCAAGAGACTAACCGCTCTCTTCTCTTTAGTTCCATACTAGTGCACAGTGACACCACATTATACCCAAAGATGTGAAAGGGGCTAATAGGGTGCCTCCTCCCAAAATAGTCAAAAATGAAATGAAAAAAAAAAGCTGATTTTTTTTCTTGTTGTTTGAGCTAAATTCGTAATTTTATTTTCTGCAATCCTTATTTTTTTAGATAATCTCACATTAACATCACAGCATATCCAAAGAAGGGGCGCGGCGGCTGATGAGGTTACAGTCCCCTCCTCACGAAGTAGTCGAAAATGAAATGAAAAATATTACTTTTTTTTCTTTCTCTTTGAAATAAATTTGTATTTTTTTCTCCTATCATTCAACAGACTAGCCGCTCTCTTTACTCCCATATTAATGCACAGTGACACCACATTATACCCAAAGAAGTGGAAAGGGGGTAATGGGGTTACAGCCCTATTGCTCCCCAAAATTGCTGATTTTTTTTCCTTTTTGTTTGAGATAAATTTGTAACTTTGATTTCTGCAATACAACGAACTAGCCATTCTGGTTAGTCTCATATCAGCGCACAGTTACAACTCAACGAGGGGGAGGGGGCTCATGGGGTTACAAATCCCCTTTCGAAATAGTAAAAAATAAAATGAAAAAAAATGCTGATTTTTTCCTTTCTTTTAAGATAAATTTGTATTTTTTTTCTGCCATGCAGCTATTCTCGTTAGCTCCACATATTAGTGTGCAGTGATGTCCCGCATACAATACCCAAAGAAGTTGATAGAGACGGGGGCTATGAGGTTACAGCTGCTTTTCGCCTCCGAAAGGATCGCAGTGAAAGGGAAAAGGCTTTCTTTTTGAGATAAATTTGTTTTATTTTCTGGCATGCCACGAATTTGTCTTTTTCGTTAATCCAATATCCTCCTCAGTCCTGCGACCAAATTTACTTGGAAACACAAAAGCTATTTTCAAAATGAAAAAAAATTGAAAAAAAAAACATTTTTTTTTGTTTTTGTAACATTGTTTTTTAAATTCCAAAAAATTGAAAATATTCCCCAATTTTATGTACGATTTATTTATTGCGCGCGCAGAATTAAAAGTAGGGGTGATTCTGATTCGAATTTTCCGAAAATTTAAGGCATTCGGTTCCGAAAATTCAAAAAATTCAGCTACAAAAATGTCGCGAATATTGACAAATGGTCGTCGTAAAAAATCAATTTCATCACTCGTTCGCAGAAAAAATCTCCAATTTTGCCAAGGTATTGCAGGAAAAATGTCGATTTGATCAAAGGATTGTGGAAAAAACGCGAATTTCGTCGAAGGGCCATGAAAAAATAAAACGCGAATTTTGTCAAAGGGCCACAGAAAAACAGTAATTTTGTCAAAGGCTAGCTGAAAAAATGCCAATTTTTTTAAAGGATCGCAAAAAAACAGAAATTTTTTTCAAAGGATCGCGGGAAAAACGCGAATTTCGCCAAAATGCCGCAAAAACACATATTTCGTAAAACAAAAACTGCGAATTTCGTCAAATAATCGCGGACAAAACGTGAATTTCGTCAAAGGATCGTGAAAAAAGCGCAAATTTTGTTAAAGGTTTGCGGAAAAAAAACGAGAATTTCAGCAAAAAGTAGCTAAAAAGACGAGAATGTCATCAAAGGGCTTCGAAAAAACGCAAATTTCGTCAAATAATCGCGAATTTCGTCAAGTGATCGCGGAAAAAATGCGAATTTTGTCAAAGGACCGCGAAAACTTCCCTCCTCCCACTTATCTTCCTTTTCCGTCCTAACTTTCCAGCCAGTAATTTTCATTTGGAACGGTTTAAAGTCATTATTATAACTTGTGCACAAACAATAAACAGTCGTTGTATGTGTATATGTGTATAAAAATATTTTGTGTATACAAAAAATATTTTGTGTTTGTTACAATATTAATTTATTGTAAAACAAGAACCGTAGCCAGAATTTAGTTTCGGGGGTAGGAAGAACAATTTTATGGATTTTAAGCTACAATGACTTTCTTTTAAATGAAAGTATATATATATATATATATATATATATATATATATATATAAACAGAAACACTTTTCAACTTATTTCGACGTGGGAAGGGCCTCAGGATCGGACCCGTACCTCCCCGCCCTCATGGTTGATTTTGAGTAAATAAAAATATTCTGAAATTCACAGCAAATTTTCTGAAAGATTACAGCAGAGGAGGGAAGGTGGGGAAATCCCTTCCCGGCACTAATTATTTTTGTTGCAGGTTGGGTTAACTCTGTTTTCATTTCATCTCAATATCAGGCTGAGTGTAGATTCCTGCAAGTTGGGTTCGGGTTAACCAGATTTTTAAAAAGTTTGTTCAGCATATTATTTCAGTTTAAAAACTATACCTATAATAACAAACATAGATGTTTGTATTTGTTTTTTCCGCGACCCTTTGATGAAATTCTGGTTTTTATCAAGACGCGTTGACGAAATTCGCAATTTCCCGTGATCTTTTAATGAAATTTGCTTTTTTACGCGGCCCTTTGACGAAATTCGCATTTTTTCCGAGGATATTTGATGAAATTTGCGTTTTTTCTGAGGCTCTTTGAAAAAATTCGCGTTTTCTCTGAGGCCCTTTGACGAAATTAGCGTTTTCTCTGAGGCCCTTTCACGAAATTTGTATTTTTTTGTGATCCTTTGACGAAATTCACGTTTTTCCGCGGCCCTTTGACGGAATAAGTGGTTTTTTTGCTAGCATTTGTAGAAATCTGAGTTTTATTGCGGCTTCATGACGAAATTTGCATTTTTTTTTTCTGCGGCTCTTTGAAAAAACCTGCGTGTAGAAAAAACCCAAATTTCTTCAAAGGGCCGCAGAAAAAATGCGAATTTCATCAAAAGTCGCGGAGTAACGCGAATTTCGAATTCGCGTTAATCACGTTAATCGCGTTAATGCGCGAAATCACGCAGTAAAAACGTGAATTTCGATTCACGTTTTTTCTGCGGGCCTTTGACGAAATTCGCGTTTTTTCCGTAGATCTTTGACGAAATTCGCGTTTTTTCCGCGGATCTTTGACGAAATTTGCGTTTTCCCGAGGCCCTTTGACGAAGTTTGCGTTTTTTTTAGGCCTTTTCATGATTTTTGCTTTTTTGTGATCCTTTGACGAAATTCGCGTTTTTACGCGGCCCTTTGAATACGCATTTTTTTGCTATCCTTTGTCGAAATTTGATTGTTGCGGCTTTTTGACAAAATCGCGCTTTTTTCTCATATTTTTGACATAATTCGCGTTTTTTCTGCGGCTTTTTGATGAAATTCACGTTTTTTTTCTCTTTCCCTTTGACGAAATTTCCGTTTTTTTTTGCGATTCTTTATCACAATTCGCGTTTTTCCGCCGTCCTTTGACGGCGTGCGCGTTTTTCGAAATTCGCGTTACTCCGCGACTTTTGATGAAATTCGCATTTTTTCTGCGGCCCTTTGAAGAAATTTTGGTTTTTTCTACAGCTCTTTGACGAAATTCGTCTTTTTTAGATCCATTGACGAAATGCGTGTTTTTTCGCGGCTTTCTGTCCTAATTTGCTTTTTTCCACAGCCTTTTGATGAAATTCGTGGTTTTTTTTTTCTCGGCTTTCTGTCTTAATGTACTTTTTTCCGCAGCCTTTTGGCGAAACTCACGTTTTTTTTTCTGTGGCCCTTTCACGAAATTCGGGGATTTTTTTGCGATCTTTTGTCGAAATTCGCGTTTTTTCCGCTTCCCTTTGACGGAATGCGTGTTTTTTGTCAGAGATCCTTTTACGAAATTTTCGTCTTTTTTTCGCAATCCTTCATCGAAATTTGTGTTTTCCGCTGCTTTTTGGCAAAATTCGCGCTTTTTTCTCGTCTTTTTGACGTAATTCGCGTTTTTTCTGCGGCCTTTTGACGAAATTCACGTTTTTTCTGTTTACCTTTGACGAAATTCGCGTTTTTTGCGATCCTTCAACGAAATTCGCGTTTCTTCGTTGCCCTTTGACAGAATGCGCTATTTTCGAAATTCGCGTTTTTCCGTGACTTTTCATGAAATTCGCGTTTTCTCTGCGGCCTTTGATGAAATTCGGGTTTTTTATTTGCTCATTTAACTAAATTCGTGTTTCCCCCGGGATCATTTGATGAAATTCCCTTTTGCTCCGCGATAATTTGACGAAACTCGCGTTTCCTCCATGATCATTTGGAGTAATTCACGCTTTCTCCGCGATCATTTGACGATATTTGACTTTTTTTCACGATCCTTTTACAAAATTTGTATTTTATCCTCGGGCCCTTTTTTCAAAATTCGGTTTTTTTCCTCGATCCTTTAACGAAAATGATTTTTTTTCAGCGATCATTTGTCAAAAATCTCGATATTTTTTTAAGTCCAAATTTTCGGACTGATGATCGAATTTTTTAAAATTTTCAGAACCTCATGCTTTAAATTTTCGTAAAAGCCGGAACAAAATCCCCCCTCCCCCCCCTTTCCCCCCTCTGGCTACGGCCTAATTGTCAAAAATGATTTCTGTTTACAGCACATTTCAACGTGTTACGTAAGATTACATCGGCTTACCTTGATTTTTATCTGATAGAAACGAAGGATTTTCACAGGCACTAAAAAACTGCTTCTCTTTTAACTGATAAGGAAACATGCGCGAGCAAGTGTGTGGCGGGAATGCTTTCATTCTGTCAACAGGGATGTAAACCTTTGATGTTTACTTCTCTCTTCACTTTAATATCAGCTTTGCTGGAGCTCGTTCCGAATTACCACATGTTCATAATTATTTCCCAATTGACCCCACACCGCCCGTGTATTTGTGTAATTTATTCTATTTTATTTCTTAATTAAAATGTTATCATTCCTTTTTTCAAAAAAATAAATGTGATGTCTATTACTTTTGTACTATTACTAGACACTAGACGCTGTTTTTCTTTACCATTAAATGTTGATATTTAGGATTTAACACTAGAACCGCCGGCAAAAACGTATACCTATAACCACCAAAGCGGTCATTTTGACCGATGTGGATTACCATGCTTAATTAATGTTTATTTGCCATTTTTTACACTTGGTATCGTTTATTACTATTATTACCATCATTGCCCATAAAATAATATATATTTCATAATTTTTATTATATAGTCTTTAATAGTCTTTTGTGTAAAAGTGTGCAGGTAGAGAGATAGCATGCCTATCTGTGTTCTTGGGATGTGCTCAATAGAGTATTTCGACACTCGAAGAAATAGCGGGGGTGAATGAACAATGAAGCAGCTATATCGCCCGTCCCCTAAGGAAGGGGGTGGGGAGTTCTAGAATGTGCTAGCGAGCAGTTCTGTACATTAGACACGGGACCTTAGTAAAGAGAGGTTGCATTTTGTCAACGTGAGAGATGTGAAGTACGAAACGTTCACTCATGTTGGGTGTTCGAAGTATAGATCTGATTATAAAGAGTGAGAGTGTCTCTCTGTTGATTGTAAAGTTATTATTGCATTTTTCAACCTCATTTTTAATTGTTCAAATAATGAACTTGGGAAAGAAAAATGTTATATTTGAACGATAATCCTAGACGAGCTTAGAAAATTAAAAAGCTCCGGCCCACTACACCACAGCTAGTATAATAATGGTGGCAGCTTTTGGATCAATTAAGTCTTGCGTTAATTAGACTGGAATCGTTGTCTAGAACTAGCTTTTGTAAAACACTTTCGTGCCATTTGGTCGAGCACATCGACGCCAAATTTTGTAGAATTATAGAACTTTACAGTTTCTGGTAAGTGTTTATCACCAGTTTCAAATGTTACTGATGGATGTCGGGAAATTAAAATTATCAAGGGAAGAAATATAAATATGTTTTAAACTCAGCGTAATATCATCTTTGGCAAGAATTTGGCTATTGTATAAAGACTTTTTTTCAGATTTTATGGCCTGTGGAATTTTATTTTTCGTCTGCGATTGACTGTGCCAACAATGCTTGTTTTAAGTGACTTCAGCTTCTCTGCAAAAGGTAGTGAAATAAAGAAGTTATCCGTGGTAATGTTGTAATCTTTGTTGAAGTATGGTTGTATGAAGTATGGACTGTTGCGACATCTACTAGATAAAATGTGCATTAAATTGAAGGCGGTCATTTTGACCGTTTCGGTGGTTCTAGGTATACTACTGCAATACTTCATAAATTTTGGCTGACTGGAAAATTTATCACTGACATATAGCTTATCGAATTATAGGATAAGTCACGGAAACTGAAAGTTATACTCTATATAGAAACTAATTGGTACGGAATGAAAGTTTCGAAACGGTCAAAATGACCGCCTTGGCGGTTCTAGTGTTAAAAGGCGTTGACACATGAAATACGCAGCCAGTGGTCTTTATGTTACTACAGACACTTCGTGATATTTTAATTAAATATTTTTTAACAATTTCACGATTATTTTTATACTACTACTGGACACTGCATTAAACAAGGATATCATTTAACGTTGTTATTTAGTCTTTCAAATGTTTTTAAGCACACAGTACGCCAGCTGTGTTTTTATACCACTACAAATCGTCCGTGTCTTTAATGGTTAATTAGTCCTGTCATTATATAAAAAAAAAAAGTTGTACTTTAAATTTTTATAAGACGCTCTCCTCCCTCCGACGAAAAGATAGGAAAAATAGATTTTTTTTTTCTTTTGCTGCGATCAGTAGCATAGGTAAGGTTTTGTGGGCCCTACGCAAGGTGTAATTTGTCCCCCCCCCCCCCCATCCTCTCTAAAAGAGAATAATCGTAATTTTTTTAAAAACAAGGAACGAAAAATTTAGGTAAGTAGTTATTCCGAAAGAAAGTAACATTGAATCAAAGCATAGGCTCCTATGATCAATTGATAAGGACCGTATTTTGAATCGGTGCATTGTTGTTTATGCCAATCTATACATACGTAAAAAATAAAATAACACTAGGGCTTCGAACAGGAACTGAATGGGAAAACCTTTATTTCTGATTTAACGAAAGCCGGAACTGAACCTAAATTGTTTTTCGGTTTTTGAACTGATCTAATTTTTTTTTTTTTTTTATTTTTTTTTTAATTTGCTATTTAAACACATTTTTATTTGTATATGTTCAATTAATAAAATGTGAGTTATTTAAAAGATAAATTAAATCACAAATCAGTAGCATCATTTAGTTCTGTTCTTTAACTTCTTTAACATCATGATGTCAAAAATTAAACGAAAATTATGTATATTAAAGCTAGTTAAACTGCCTAAAATAGATGTACAGTAATGGCCGAGTACCAAAATGAAAAGTGGATTGAATAGAAACAAAATTTTCTTTTCCTATAAGACTAATAGATGTTTTTAGTTGGGATGGAGGATTGTACTTAAGGTTATTTGTCGGTGAAATCTGACATACCCCTTGCTAATGTTAAATCTATGGGCACGTAATGCATTCATATTTTCAAAAGTCCCCACCAGTGGCCGAGAGGTTCTGCTCTCAAAGCTGGTAGACGGGGGGTGCTGGGTTCGAACCCAGTCGTGCCCGTCGGCCTAATCGTTCGGAGTTTTCCGTGGTTTTCTTCGAACCTTGGATTTCCTTGCGTAAATACGGGTTAGGTTCCCTTAGAAAGACTCCCCCCCCCCATTTGGGCCCATATCCCTCATGCTGATAATTGGTCATAAACACCAACACCACCATATTTTCAAAATATCTGTTCAACAGAATGTTTTTAATTTATTTTTTTGCAGTCTATTGTTCTCAAACGATCTCTTTTTTTTTTTTTTTTTTAGTTCTGAAAATATTTCTAAAATATATATTTAATTTTATGTGAAATGTTAAAATCACACACGCCGTAGTACACGCCGTATACCTTCTGGATTTTTTTAAGTGCTTCCGTATACCCCCTGTTTCTCACGCAAAACTATAGCTTATACTCTCTGGTTATTTTACGACTACAGCACTGGTTAAAATCTAAAGATTTGAACACACAAAATTATAAATGAAGTATATATTTTAGAAAAATTTTGACAACTAAAACAAAAGGAAACATCTTTTAAGGACAGTACACATACAAAAAAAGAAGTGAAAAATAATTATTTCCCGAAGAGACATTTCAAAAATACGAATGCATTACTCGCCCATAGGCCGCTAATGTTAACATTAGCGAAGGGAATTTGAGATCTCACTGACCAACAGCCTTAACACAGGGTGTTCATAATTAAATGATCGAACTTTAAAGTTGTCTACAGATGAAAATATTGTTCATAAAGTTGTGAAAGACATAATAATGGATGGGAATTTGTTTAAGCGAAAAAAAAAAATTAGCTCGAAATTTTGCCACCAGAGGGCGAATTTTTAATGAAATACACATTTAGAATGCATTTATGATAGTTTAGAAATTTTATTTATTAACTTTACTTAATCTTAAAGAACCTCTTTCACGACATGTTCTTAGCATTTCCCAGAACACACTGTGGCTAACTGTGAAATATGCTAGCTTACGTATCTGAAAATGAGGACCGCCATGTTGAGCATGTAATGGTTGTAATAAAATTTGTAAACTACCGTAAATGTATGCTAAATCTGTAATTCGTTAAACAGCGCCCTCTGGTGGCGAAATTCTGAACTAATTTTTTTTTCCGCTCAAATTCGCATACCTTTATAATGGCCTCCACAAAATTTCAGAACGTTCTAAACAATAGCTTCGTCTGTAGACAACTTTGAAATAGGGTCGTTTAATTATGGACCGCCTGTATTATGAAGGAAGTTATTTGAATACGAATGTTTAACCTTTTAAATTAAAGCGAGATTTTTTTTTCTTTTATTGTAGAAAGGCTAAGAGCAGAAAGAAAAGAAAAACTAGATAACTTGGCATGATATTTTTTGCTAGCTTAAAAATATCGTTATTGTCAAATAAGGTCTTTTATAAAAGAGATATATTGAATAGACCCAAACGTAATCTCGGCATTTTTGTGATTCAAAAACATATTTTTAATGGTGGAAATTATTAATAAATCCGTATTAAAAAATATGAAATGTGACTTACGCTTATTTTGCTTATGTAAAAGATAATGTAAGTAAGTTTACAGTTCATTCCAGGCCCCACCAGTGGCCGAGAGGTTCTGCTCTCGAAGCTGGTAGACGGGAGAAGGAACTATGTTTTCTAGAGCCACAATTTATTTTCTAGATGTCAAAGGCAGAATATTTTTCCAGTGTGCCAATTTGATACGTTTGAGAACAAAAATGAATTTGAACAGGAACGAAAAATCATGCATTCAGCATAGAATATGTAACACTTTCCAACACATTCAGAATACTGTACTAAAACTTTACAGTTTATTAAGGTGAAAGAAGTCTAAATAAACAATTTAGGCAATGCATAAAGCAGTTAAAAAAATCAATCATTGCAATTATCATCAATAGTCTAGAAAATTCCCAAATTTTTTGTGCAGTCCTGTACATGAACTACAGTTTTGTATGTATACTAACATAGTATGCTAAAAGTAAGTTCAATTAAACGCATGACATTGTTGAAAATTTCTATTCAGCAATTTCTGTCAATGAATGGAAATGTACTTGCAATCTTTTGTGGAGCCCTGTATATGATCTGTAGAATTTATACTCACCGAGTAACATGCAAAAAAATAGCTAAATTTTAAAACACGTAGTACACCGGAAAACGCACTTCCAGCAATTATTCTTCATAGGCAGTACTGTAGCAAAATATTTTTGTGTGTCCCTGTAAATGAATAAATTATATGCACGTCATATTCTACAGTAATCGCTTTGTAGTACATCTCGAGTTATATACATAAATTTCAATATATTTAAAATAGTGTAATATCATTAAAATTCACCGCAAACAGTATTTCCCCGTAAGCCGTAATACAACAGAATTTTTTTGAGTGATTCTGTAAATGAACAGTAATCGCTATACACTTCCTTTTCAATACTGAACATGCCATGGTAAACCCCAATAATAGACATTAATTTCATGGCAATCTGATTATATTTACGCGAGATAGAACACTGACAGGCAGACAGACGAACACACAGATAAACCGAACTCATAAACACTTTTCAACTATGTTGGAAAGCGTTAAAAACACCTTTAACCCCTTGCGGGGCGGTGGGATAAAATATATCCCACCTAATCTAAACAAGATTTATACACCAGAAAATTTTAACTAAATTATATATTTTTTACTTTGGAGAAAAATCGTTAAAAAATTGCTTTTCCTTATTTAAAAATAAAAATTTTCGATCATTCCGGTGAGAATTCAATTTTTAGAGACATTTTTGCTTGCCCCTCAAGGGGTTAAGCAATTCACGCTCATTCAGTAATGATTACGAATTCTTTTTTGTAGTCCTGTACATGGTCTATAGAATTTATACACACAACGTAGTGTGCCAAAAATTAGTTAAAATTAAAACGCATGCCATAAATTAAAACATCATATCAATTTCGGTATGTTTGTAACCGAGTAACATCATTAAAATATGGCGCAAAAGATTTTTCTTTCCATAAACCGTAATATAACGGAATACTTTTGAGTTTCCCCGTACGCGTACTGTAAGTGTTAAACATAGCACATTCGATAGTAACCATCTTCTAGTGCATCTCAATAATGTGTATAAATTTCATTATGTTTCAGACTGTGTAACATTATTAAAATATACCTCAAATGATCCCCCCCCCCCCCAACCATAGACCGCAATGTAACAGAAAATTTTTGAGTGCGCCTGTAAATGAACCATGACCGCTACATACTTAATTTTGAATACCAAACGTGCCATGGCCAACCTCAATAACATAAATCAATTACATGTCAATCCGAGTATATTTACGCAAGTTAGAGTACGGACAGTAAAACCGAAGTCATAAACACTTTTCAACTATGTTGGAAAGTGTTAATAAACCGGTACACCAAATTTGGAGCAAATCGAATAATTCTGTATGAAAAACCCATTTATCTAAATTAAGGGGGGAGCCCTCTTTCCCTTCTTTATTCTTAACCAATGAACCCCCAAAACTAATCAGGGAAGCGCCTTATAAGAATGAACCTAGAAAAAAAATTGAAGCAAATCGGATGTTTCTATCAAGAGTTATCGCGTTACGTACGTACATACATACATACAGAACCGGTGGGCACATTAGCTCTCAGGCTTTGATAGCGTGTGAGCTAAAAAGTCTGCCAGAAAATAACTAGTTTGGATTGGAGAGCAGCCTTAAGTTTTCTAAATTTATGACTAAACCCTTAAGCTATTTTCTTAATTTATATATAAACACTTAAGCTATTTTCTTAATTTATATATAAACCCTTAAGCTATTTTCTTTTGTTACTCTATAGAGATTTAAGATACAATATATAAACCTCTTTTCGGGCTGCCTTGAACCAAGGAACTTGAACATGGTGTGAAAAGTGTGTGTTACCATTTGAAAAAACGAAGTTGGTACAATTTTTAGGAAGTAGACATTCCCTGTTTCAAAAATTACATTCATATTCTGAAAGAAGACATTATTTCGAGTTTAATATCACCTTTGTTGTGTATTTATTGCTCACAATATGTTTGGTATGTTTTTGTTGACGTCACACCATTCGAGGCTAACGAAAAAGACAGGCTATCGCAGTACATCCCACGTGTTTTTTTTTTCTTTTTTTTAGAAACCGCTAGAGTGACGTGATGCTCTTTTCGCACACCTTCATTGGTGCATTCGAGTATCACATGACTCCAGCGGTCTGTAAAAAGAGATAAGTGGGATGCACAGCGGCAGCCTGTCTTTCTGGTTAGCCTCGTACCATTTCTTTTTAACTCGCCAGAATGATTTTTTTTTTCCTTTAAATAGTGATCTTGCGTATGCTTGAGTAGGATAACATTTTGCTCTTACATGATTTTCTGTGTCGTTATATTGTTTAATGGTACATCCTTTTATACAATTTAATACAATTCGGCAACAAAACTTCACCGTTTTATAAGGTGAAAGATGATATCTAAGTAAACAATTTGGGAAACGTATAAAACATTTGAATATTCTATTTCGGCAATTACTATCTATAGTGGAGAATTCAAATTATTTTGTCAATACCCATATATGATCTATCAATTTGTATATAGTGTGTCCACGTATAACCTGACCGACCTTTATTTTCGAAACCGTTGGTCCTAGATGCATACTTCCAATTACAAAAGTGGTCAAAATTAGGTGCAGAGTTAAGATAAAAAAAGTTTGAAGCAAAAAAACAAATTAGCGAAGAATTACAGAATCTAAATTTTTATACGGTCCCCCGGTCCTATAAGTTATATTTAGTAAAATTTTCCTGTTACACTTACAAGTAAGGCAAAAAAAAAGTCCCGTTATTCTTCGATTAAAATTGACCGAGTAATAGCTGTTTAAAGTTGGAGCATATTTTTTTGCTGCAAATTAGGGGTCATTCACAAATTTAGTAGAAATATAATTTCGTCAGATATATTAAAGAAATGGTTGAGAGTAAAATTAGCATTGCAATATAAATTTGAAATCTTTAATCATTCTGACATATTACTGCAAAATATACAATTTGTACTGAACATATTAGAGGATAAAAAGAACAGAATTTTTGTTAAATAAAAGGATGAAAAACAACAGTCTGAATTCTTTACAAAAAGGATACATATTTTAAAATGCTGTTAGATTACACCGTCTTTCAAATTTTGGATTGTGCCATGTTTTTTAGCTTTTGAAAATTGATTCACATGTATTTTTTAGCGCTGAATCCGAAAATTACCTTCATTTTAAACCATCACGTCAGGATTTTTCTCAAATCGCAAATTTCAAAGTTAAAAAGCTCAAAGTTAAAATTGATCCCCCCTCCCCTCCCAACCTCATCGGACTCCTGAGCTGTTTAGCTGTAAGAAACCCAGTATAAGTCACAACATTGAATAAATTATTGAATTAAATAAAATTAAACTGAATAAAAAAATCTTACATCTATTTTATAGTATCAGATTTTTCGCTATTTTTTAACCTTGAAATTTACGATTTGCGAAAAATCCGGACATGATGGTTAAAAGTAAAGGTAATTTGTTTTATTTAGCGTTAAAAATACATAAAACGTAATTATAAAAGTTAAAAAATACAACCATCGCAGGTTTATGTTATCTAATCTAAAACCATTTCTTAAACTTGTTGACGGTAATCAATCCGAATTTTTTTGTGTTATCCTCTAATATAAGTATGTATAAGATGGCGTCGAAAATCATAATAATATTACATTGTAATTGGATTTAAGTCCGTATGTAAAATTTTAACTTCGATCGGACATTTGATACTCAGTTAAAGTTCAAGTACAAATTTTAAACTGGAAAGACGATCGTTGCAAGTTAAATAAAACCTTATGAAAATAACATAATTTTTGTTAAAAGAAAACATATCCTCAAATCCTTACAAAATACAACATATGTTAAAATACAATTATTTTAACTGATCTGAAACTTAATTAATAAAGTTAACTCAATCGTAATAGTTGTACGATTTCTTTTAAACCGCAGATGCCTTGAAATAAGTTTAAGTACTTTATATACGACCCTTGAAAGCATGGTCGAAACCATCTGTTTTCATATGCAAAAAAGTGGTATAAGTCATGCATTTCAAAGTTTCATAACTCGGTCAATTTTAATGTTAGCTGAATGGGACTTTTTCTGTCTTACTTGTTAGTGCCACAGTAAATTTTTACTAAATATCACTTATAGGAACGGGGGACCGTATAAAAATTTAAATTTCGTAATTTTTTAATATTTTTTTTTCTTGACCCAAGTCCCTTTAAAAATAATTTTTTATCTTATTTAAACCATTTTTGTAATTGGAAGTATGCATTTAGGAACAACGGTTGCGAAAATAAAGGTCGGTCAGGTTATACGTGGACACACTGTATACAGGGTGGTTCAGAACTAATGTCAAAAATGTAAAAACAGGTAGAGGGGATCTAAATAATCCGATTTCGTATAGGAATGTGAGTGGGGAAATGAAGCGTTGTGGCAGTAGAGGGCGCTGTTGAGTTCGGAGGATGAAAGCGCCTCGTTGACTTGAATCGTCATTCTCCTCAGGGATTTCGTGCAACATGCATCATTACACCAATACGGAGCTTGCCAACATGCCTTTTATGTATGGGACTGCACAAGGAAATAGCTCACACACGCTGCACATCTAACGGCTCTCGAGCTGTTGGCGGACTTTATTGTGCAAAACACTGCTTTTTTCACAGCAAGAATTCTGCTATATGTTCTAGCATAATACGATCTACTCGCGCACAATTCCCCATGAAAACGCTCAAAGTTTCGGCGATCCAGCAGATTTCTACCCGGGAATCGTTCCATGTACTTGTACATTCTCTGAGCAGCCCCATCATGAAATGCATCTCAGCAGGCTCCGCATTCGTGTAACAACGCATGTTGCTCGAAATCCTTGCGGAGAATGACTATTCAAGCCAGCGAAGTGCTTTTATTCACTGAACTCAACAGCGCCTTACTGCCTCAACGCTGCATTTCCGGACCCACATTCCTATACGAAATCTACTTATTTAGGTTCCCTCCACCTGCCTTTACATTTTTGACATATAGTTCTGAACCACCCTGTATATTACATATTATGAAGTAAAGTTCCAAATGGACTCGCTAAAGGAATAATTAATCGAAATGGACACACAAAAAATCGGAATAAATAAAGATAAAATGAACAAAATACCTAATAGTATATGCAATTCAATGTATCAAAGCAGCAGCATATAAGCGGCAGAATGAAAAAAATCGTATGAGATTCTCAGCTTCCTATCACGGCAGAAAACAACCTCTAAAATGATAATTGCACATGCGTTCTCCGAAATTGCAAGGATTTTCCGCAGCGTTTAACCACAGAAATGTACCCTACGGTGCTCACCACTCATGCTCTATACAACCGAAATCACTTTCCTTTGCGTTTTAAATATAAAGATAGGTGGAAGTACTGTGATTTATTTATTTATTTTAGATCAAGGCTTACATTTTAAAAAATTGCTTCCTTGTTATATAAAGTACTGGAGAATCGCACTTACATAAAGTACTTATATAAAGTTCCAGAGCAGCTAGGCTATAATTTGGGGTTGAAGATGCAATTTACTCGGTGACTTATTACTTGATTTTTCGAGGTCCAGATTATCAGAATTTCTTTTTGACATCGGATGTTTTGACTCTCGTAAACACACAATTTTTCTTCTGTCGACAGAGAGGCTTTACCTTTTAATATTCATCCACGAATCACGAAATTTTACCGTTACTTTATTGTAAGGGCATCTCATTCAAAGACTATATTATTCCCTAGGAATCAAGAGGACACGTTATCGAACAATACTTTCAATAAGATTCGAGCCTAACTAGCTCAAAAGTTATTTCCATAACCATCTGCGCCAGTTGGAGGAAAGTAATAACCGATGTTCATAACATGAGTTACATGTTTTGTTACAGACACAGAATTTTAGTCTGGGGGTACTATTAGACCGGAAGCCGGCAGCACAGACAATCACCTCATCGAGTTCACGGATGAAATTCTAGGATTAGTTAAATCTTGATTCGCATATTAAAACGCAATCGGTCTGCCAAATTATATCTTGGTGGAAAACACCTGAAAACCCGATTTTAGCGGCTGACTTGTAGGTTTACCATTGTGTTTTCCTGCACCAAAAGGTAATAAAACATGGAGGACTGGGAGCAGGAAAACGCAATGGTAAACTTACGAGTCAGCCTCTAAAATCGGGTTTTCAGGTATTTTCCACCAAGGTATCACTTGGCAGACCGATTCCGTTTTTATATGCGAATCAAGATTTAACTAATCGTAGAATTTCATCCGTGAACTCGATGAGGTGATTATCTGTGCTGCCGGCTCCCGGTCTATAAGTAATTTGAATAGAATTCTTCAATGGAAAATATCCAGAATGCGAGACGTTGGCAAGATTTAATTTTTAAAATGGTAAGCACGCACCTATGTTTCATTTTTATTATCATTATCCTCATTTTTACATTTATTTAAATTATCACTTTCTAAACATTTTAAAATAAGCAAAATGATGCCTTCCCAGTGCACTGTTAAAAAAAAAAAAACGGACTAAAAAACGGAAATACTACTGGCAATCTAGACGCCAGTACTATTTCCGTTTTTTTACGGGAATTTTTACCCATAAATTACAGAAAATTTTCCGTTTTTAATTAGAAAAACGGAAAATTTTCTGTAATTTATGGGTAAAAATTCCCGTAAAAAACGGAAATAGTACTGGCGTCTAGATTGCCAGTAGTATTTCCGTTTTTTAGTCCGTTTTTTTTACAGTGTGTTTTTGTCATAAAAACACCAGCGGGTATACGCTATAGGCAGAGGGTGTTGTACAGTTTAATTTGATAAACAAAAGGTATACGGAATTTCTTTTTAAAAAATACAGAAAATATATACAAGGTATACCATCCTATAATCTCCACTACACTCCTGCCCTCGCCATACGTGCCTTAGTGACCTTACTTCCTCTTTAGTCGCCTCTTCATGCTAGTGACAAAGCGGATTGAATTAAATTAACACTAGAAATATTTAGAAAAGATTTTTCTCTGAATTTATCTTTTTTTTTTATAAGTTTGTATTTTAAAATATTTTATTAAAAAATTCCGTTGCATTAACCCTTAATTGCATAGTGATGTAAATTTCCATCACCTTTTTATTTAATTTTTAATACATAAATTAAGTTCTTACAACCACTATATTTATATAGAAATATTAATCCACTAAAAATTACAAAAATATGCTACTAAATAAAGTTAAAAATCTATCTTAAGATTTCTGGTGTCTAATCCTTAATATAAAAATAAAAAACACAATTCTAAAAGAATAATTCATGCATTTAAGGGTTAAAGAAAAAAATTCAGTGAACAATTCTGATTTATTGTCAAAATAATAAAATGATTAAAAAAAAAAAAGGTTAGACAATTTCAGTCAAAAACGACGAGAGTTGTCACGAAGATCGTCCTTTATTCATAGTATATCGCAACTACATTGCATTCAAGTTTCATGAGAATTGTCCTTTATACATAGCGTACCTCGACTATAGTTGCGACTATATATTGCTTACAGTTGCGGTAGTTAAATAATCAAGAGAAGGCTCCATACATAGTATATCACAAAAGAAAAGAGTGCGTATTTTTGAAAAAGAAACTATAAAAAAATAGTGGAAAGAAAGATATAACTAATCAAGAACAAAACACATTCTTAGTTTGGCGCCCTATAGAACGGTGCCCGGGGCAACCACCTTCCTTACCCCACACTAGCTACACTAACGTGACTTGGTTAGAAAAATCGTCTAAGCGTGATAATGAAATGCATGATTAACAACAGCCTCTTCAAGGCTAGTTTTAGGTAAGGGCGACCACCCGGTGGGCAGAAATCTATGGAGTAGTAAATATGCAAAATGCGTGATTTAAACTTAGCAGTTTCTTTATAAGATATCATTCGTAGGTATGCCGGAAAAAAATCTTGGCCAGGCCATCGTGGTTACTAAAACTACTCTTGATCCTCTCGACTAATCAACATCTTCAACAGTATACCAACTGTCGTTGGTTAGTAGAGGGTCATACCTCTACCACAGAACTCTTCATATAATATCAGCAGCCATGCTGAACCTTTTTTTCTCGCGGGCCGCAAACATGTGTTTGCTATGTGAGGTGGGCCGCAATATACACTTATATTTATAAAATAATAATCATAATGAAAGATAATTAAAATAGTAAGATAACAAAGCAGCATAACAGAGCAATGTAACAAATTTAAAATAATCAAGTATAATAATGCAGAATTTCCAAGGTCTAAATATAGAAAAATAAGGAGGTTTTCTTTAATAAATCAGACTTTTGCCCAATATAAGATATATTTTTCTTTATAAGAATTAAAAATGTACAGCATATTTAATGAATTCTAAATACTGCTTGATTGGTTTCCAAGATTTCCAACATATACACCACCGTAACACAAGTAGGAATACACGTAAAACAGAACTTCTCATTAAGCTAATAACTTAAATGGAATATTTTAACATAATTTTGAATTATAAATGACAGCATAGGTTTTTGTTTTCCATAAAAATATATAAAACGATAGTGTATGTCTTAAATACCTTTTATTTGCATCTCAAAATTCTATAAATATGGATTAATGACTGCGTGTCTTTGGCCACATATGACGGGTCGACGGGCCACATGCGGCCTGCAGGTTGAGTATGGAACTACTTAAGTTAGAACTATTAAAGTTTTGTTAGTTTAAATCGATGCGTTTAGAGTTTTTTAATTTCATAAATTCTTGATCAGATATAGAAATTATGTACATTATTTTAAAAGTGATAATTATTTTTTCTTTCTTTCTTTTTTTTTTTTTACACAAGGATGCATATGCCTTCTAAATTCAAGTTAAACAGAATTTAAATTAACTCGCTCGCCACTATGAAAAGCGTTTATTCTTAAACTTGTTATCAAGAGTTAACTTTAATATGAAAAATGTTAAGAAACCTGTTTCAATATTACTTTTCGGAATTCTCAACCGGAAAAAAAAGACTAAAATTTCCATTATGACTAGTTGAATGCAGGGGAGAGAAACTCACAATTCTTGCTTATAAATAAAGATTAGGAAAAGGTGCTTTAAAGAAAACTGGTTGTCTTTGAAAATCTAGTTAATCGCATGCAAATCAAGACAAGAATAGGAATAAAAACTTGTTCGGGGAAAAATAAAAGGTGTATCATAAGCAATTTAAATAGATTCCTGCTTGACATCCTCATATTTCAACATGTAATTTACTTTTCGAAAGAATAAACATACCGGCTAAATGATGATTTCTTTTATCGGATGTAAATGTTCCTCAAGTTACACGAAATGAACAATTATATCTAATTATAATAATAATAGTAATAATAACAAATTATTTGTATTCTTCTTTGTATTTAGTTATTTTCGAATTCTCTAACATCTTAGGAAAAGAAGATTGGCTAGTCCCCTATTTGCGTTTCGACCACACAGTAAAAAGAGAGAAATGTTTCAGGATCTGAAAAAGACTTTACAAAAATATAATATAATTTTTTGCGAGTTATTCACGATTCGGGAAATGCGTTCCTTTATCTGCAGAAACTAAATTTCCGCGATTTAAAGTAGAATTTCTGAATAAAAGCTCATTTTCCAAACCTTAACACTTTATATCCCAAATTATGAATTTAAAAAACTACCTCCTTGAAAATTTTTCCCTTGCTATGATATATTTCTATGATACATTAGAAGAGATATGCGCTAAAAGTAAAAGTTTTTTTTTTGTTGTTGTTAATTATGGCTAATTACTTAAAATAGTATTCCATAGTTGCCAACTTTTACGCTTTTTTCCTACCACTATTTTTAATCCGAAAATTGTGCCTTATTTAATTGTATGTTTTCGATGATTAAAGAAGACAAATTTCTCCGTTAAAAAATAGTGGTAGGAAAAAAGCGTAAAACTTGACAGCTATGGTATTCAAAGTACCATTTGGTCGTAACAATTGGAGAAAAAATGTGACTTAAAAAAAAAAAAAAAAACTATGTCCAATTTTTTCTTATTATTTTAATGTGATTTCTTATGTATATATCTAGATGCTTATATGAATATGATGCATATGACTAGATGATGATGCTGTTGTTTGATCATCAAGTGAGTATTTTGTCATTAGAAGAATATTCTATAGTTGTATCAGTATCATCCGATGGAAAGCATGTCTGAGAGAAATTTGGAAACTTGTAGTTGTAGAAAACTCAAAATGATTCATAAAATGCTAAAAGATATTTTATGATTTTTTTTTTTTTAAATCTGCAATACACTATGGCCATTGATTGTGGGACGCTTTCAATTTTAGACATTTTGTCGAATATTTAAAGTTATATTTGTCGGATTTTTCTGGAACTTCGGGATTATGAAGAATATGTTCAAATTCATATTTATCAACGGTGATTTGATCAGAAGGACAATTAGGGGGCCAACAAAAAATCAAAGAAAAAGAATGTTTGGGAGCACCCTGTAAAATAGAATGCACGAAATGATCTATCGCAAAAAAATATGTTATTACATATGTTGACAAATCTCCTAATAATTATGCAATCATATGTAAATCTTATTATCACCAACTTCTTACAACCTGTATTTCTTCTAATAAATCTTTTAAAAAAAGTAATGAAAATGTAATTGTAAATAATCGTAAAATTCAAAGTTATTATAAACTATTAAATATTATATCTACTAACTTTAATTATCCTTATTTAGTTCGATTCCCAAATTTCATAAAACTCCAATTAAATTTAGGACTGTAACTATTGGTTGCAATACATATAATAATAAAGCCAATAAACTTCTGTTAAAAATTCTTAATCAATTATATATACTAACTACAAACAATGATAATACACATTGTATAAGAAATAGCTATCAACTGGTCAATATTTTAAAAAATCTTCATTGTGTATATAATATAACGACATATGACTTCAAAGATCTTTTTAATAATATAGACTTATTAGATTTACATAATATTATAAATGCATTGTTTAAAAAGTATTATAAAAAACTGGAATTGCCATCTAATATAGATATCGCTTATTTTAAATCTTTAACAAACTTCATTATCTATAATAATTATATATTGCAAGATAACACATTATATTTACAGCACGTCGGTATACCACAAGGTGGTTGTACATCCAGTTTATTATCAGACTTATACTAATATCACTATGAACGTACTTTTACTAATAATAATCTCCATTTATATCGTTATATTGATGACATAATTTTAATTGCCACTGATCAATTTAAAATTTCTCAATTTCCAGTTGATTATCCCACTAATTTGGAATTAACGGAAAACCTCTTATCTAACAATACAATTAACTTCTTAGATCTTAAAATTACAATAAAAGACAACAAAACAATAATAGATTTATATGATAAACGTAAATAATTTAAATTCAAAGTTAATACATTACAAGTTTTAAATCTTGTCTTCATCATTCTGTATATCGAAATATAATACTTAATCATTTATATAGAATAAAATGTTTATGGTCTTCTAATCTAATTAACAATAATATTAAAAAACTAATTTATGAAGCATTAAATCATGGTTTTCCAAAAAAATTCATATATTCATTAATATACAATTAGTACTTACATGATCTTTAAAAAAACAAATTAACACATGCGTAAACAAAATTACAAAAAAAAAATTATAAAATAAAAAAATATTTATATAAAAAATTAAAAATTGTAAAATAATAACAAAAAATTACTATAGGATGGTTGGGTGGGTAGATGTTAGAGTACGGAGGAGGGTGGAGTTGTCTGGATAATACGCAATGGTTAATTTTTAAAAATGATGGGGCTTTTGTATTATAACTACATTTCTATTACGCATTTTATATGGATGTTGATTTGATGTTTTATATGTAATTGGTGAAATTTCTTTTTTTATTTCAATTCATATTAAATTTAGCTTATTTAATCAAATTCAAAATTAACTTGTTTTTAAATTTTAGTCTACTCAGGACTATGTCATATTAATTAATAATAGTATACCATCTTTATAGTGATTAATATGCATATAAGTTTATTTGATATAACTAATATAATACTGTATGTATTAAAATTGGGTAATTGGTTTTTATTGTTATTCCTCTATACTTTTTAATATTGTTTTATTTTCAACTTTGTATTCCATGATTAATTATCGGTTTAATGTGTTTGATCGTCACAATCATATTTTTTTAGCCTTTTTTTGGCTAATATGAAGATAATCCACACACTATATTTGTAATCTTTAGGCTATTGGAAATTTTAGAATCTGACAATTTCTATAAACATCCTCCTTTTTTATTATTATTCCTGTTCATTTTATTAATTTATTATTTTTTAAATTTAATAGTATTTCTTAAACTTTTTATATTTATATTAGATATAATTTATTTTAAGTTATAGCATATAGCTATATTCTATATATTATCAATGTTATAAAATTATTTACTTTCTCAGTGTAGACTAAATGGGTTTGGTAATAGAATATATTGAAAGCATTTTATTAACATTTAATTTATTTAATTTTTTTGAATAATGATATATAGTAGATTATTATTTATATATTAGGATTAGTGTGGTAATGCAGATGATATATTTTAATTTCATTAGCTTTTACTATTTTCTTCTTGTGACATTTGAATAATAATAATTGTTTTTAAAATAATATAATAGATGGCAGCACTAAAAAATTTTTAAGTGCTTCTATTAAAGTAATAATTTAATTTTTTACACCAGGTGGTATTAAACGCTGAATATTGGCGATATTGTAAAATTGAAATTAAACAATTTAAATGTGTTTTTAGCTATTTTAAATTATGTAATTATTTTCTATTTATATTATATTAATTGATTTTATCACGGTATTTCAAAATGAATTAACTGAATCCATAGTTTTAATTTCTGTGTTAACTTAACTGTTTTATTCACCTTAATCTGATCATGCTTGGATACCATGTGCGGGAAGGTATTTTGAAAATCAATTGGGTTTCTTTTAGGTATGTTGTGTAATATTTCTATTTTTTATGCTATAAATTAAATATTCAAAGGGTTGTATTGTTTTTTCCATTTCATGCCATTTGATAATGTTCTGTTTTCTTCTTGAAACTATTCTTTTGATCATATTGGTTGTTTGAGTACAGGAAAAAAGAAAAATTTTCAGCTTTTAGCTTTTTTCTCACAGAAAACAACCGATTTGCTTATATCATTGACTGTACTCTTGAAAACGTAATTCAATATATAAGTTTTTCAATTTTTTCGGTATCCATATTCTTCTTTTTTTCTTCCATATTAATTCTTGTAATTATGTATAAGGCACTTTACATTATACATACAGTTCTATATTACAGGTTTGTGGTATCCATTTTTATTGTCATTTCACAATATTGCAGTTTTTGATGATGGTCGGTAATGTTTAATTAATGGTTATATATCTTACGAATATATGGATATTGTACAATATATGTGTTCATTTGTGGAAGAATAGAACGTATATTCATGGAGATAGATCGATTTTTTTTTTTTTTAAGTTCAAAAAAAATTGCATGTTTTTTGTTTATATCATGCAGGGTATTTTACCAAATTTAACGCCAGTTTCAGAAAATTTGGCAAAATGTAGTAGAAATAATTTGGTGTAATTGGAATGTAAATATATTAAATATTTGATGAAATAGGAGCAGTTATATTTATTATCTGCGCATGCCTGCACCATAAATTTTTTTTTTTTCATGATTTGATAGTCAGCTCTATGGAGCAACTCATAAAAAAAATCCAGTGAAATATCGTGAAAATTCAGAAAGATATCGGCAATATAGTGAGCGAATTTTTAGTTGCTCTCTAAAATCTGCTGAATGATAAGGGATTTTCCACAAATTGTCATTTTTTGGCTTTCAGCAAAGGAGTTTGTACAAAATGAATGTCAACGAATAGATTTAGAAGAAATACTTAGATTTCGATGCTTCTTTTTGTCTTGGAATAGGCTCGTTCTGGTGATTTTCCAAGAAGAAATAAAGCATCAATAAAAAATGAAAATTAGAAAAAGTAAAAATTAAAAACGACAATTTATGGAAAACCCCTTAACATTTAGCTGTTTTTAGAAAACTACTAAAAATCAGCTCAGTTTATTGTCGATATCTTTTTATATTTTCACGATATTTGACTGAGGTTTTTTTATGAGTTGCTCCATAGAGTTGACTATCAAATCACGAAAAAAAAATTATTTTTTTACCGTGCGCGTATGCGCAGATAAAAAATATTTTATTCAACTACTCATATATCATCAAATATTTAATATATTTATATTCCAATTACACCATATTGTTTCTTCTACATTTTGTCAAATTTTCTGAAGCTGGGGTTAAATTTGGTAAAAAACCCTGCATGATATTAACAAAAAACATACAAAAAATTTTTGAACTTAAAAAATTCGATATATCTCCATGAACATACATTCTATTTTTTCACAAATGAATACATATATTGTACAATATCCATACATTCGTAAGCTATAGCGATAGATCCTTTCGTGAATTTTATTTTACAGAGTAATCCCAAACATTATTCTTTTTTTTTTTTTTGGCCCCCTAATTGCCCTTCTGATCACCATTATAAATATGAAGTCAAACATATTCTTCATAATCCAGAAGTTCCAGAAAAATCCGACAACTATATCTTTAAATATTCGACAAAATGTCTAAAATTGAAAGTATCCGATCATCAATGTCCACATAGTGAATTTTTAGGTTTCGTTTTATAAAAATACAATATTTGTTCTAAAGAAAAAAATGTGTTTTTTGCTTTATTATTCATCAATGTCCTACACAAATCATACCATATTTTCCCCTATTTTGTTTCAAATTCCACCTGTCTAGTACTTGTGCATCCCTACCAAGTTTATAGTTTTTATGCACCGTTTATATTCAAATAATAAAAATCTAAATTAAAAATCCTGTCCAACCCAAGTACCGCTTTGAAAAGTGCTCCGTAAATTAAACAAACAGAAAATGTATTTTTATTTCGCATAACATATTGTCATGTGATCTATTTAAAACAAGGAAAAAAAATATATACCTTTTAAAATTTCAGATGTTTCCCAGCAAAAATTAGGGATGCCTCATTATAAAAGAAAATGCGAGCAAATTTGACACACACACGTGCCAAAATAGGCTCGTGTATAAGTTTGAGCTTCCTAGAACTGCCATTGCTATTTCAGGGCTGCCACAGGTGACCATATTTTTAAAATTCCGTTCGCACCAGTATTTTTTAATATAAATTTTGAAGTATATTTAGCTCTTGCAAATGTTGTCAAAGTGTTTGTTAAGTATTCCTGTTTTAAGAAAGTGGTGCCAGTTAGAATTAAAAAATAGTCGCCTGTGGCAGCCCTGCTACACTGCTCAAAACAATTAGGGGAGCACATGGTTTTAACGAAATTACGCAAATATTTACACTGATAAGTAACGTAAAATAAAACATCCATAATTTAAAGTGCTGTAGAAAACAGAGAAAGAAAACTTCACACGTAAATTAAAGTTTATGACGTCAAAAATTGGAAAAAGGTGATAAGTGCAGAAATCGGGATTTCGCAGAAACGTCTGTTTCACTGCCTCAGTTATAAAATTCAATTGTTCAGCTTGTGTTTTCAGAAAAGGTGGCTTGAAAATGTCACAACAACATGATTTACCGCAATCCATGGCTTCGCGTGTTATATGGACAGTTGAATTTGGGAAAACACAACGATGTGTAGTGGACTCTGTTGGAGTCGCAAGAAGTGTCCATGAAAGGCTATGGAATCGATTCCAAGACACATGGAATTATAGTCATCGACAAGTGCAAGGTCGAAAATGTGCTAACACAGAAACTGATGACCGATATATCCTGTTAACAGCCCGTCGAGACGGAACGGGCAATGCTACTCAGCTGCAAACACAGTTGTTCTTGGCCAAAGGACGAAGGGTGTCCATCCAAACAGTCCCAAATAGGCTTCACCAGGTTGGTGTCTATGCACGCTAGCCAATGGACTGTATTCCGTTGACCTCAAGCCACTGTGCGGCTCAAAGAAGGTGGGGAACTGAACAAATTTGGAGGCAACGTTGTTGGAGTGAAATTCTGTTTACAGACGAGTCCCGATTCAGTCTGGATGTGACATCTGATGTGTTTTGGCATGGAGAGAAAGAGGCACTCAAAATAATCCCACATTCGTCCGTGAAAAATCACATTACAGACGAGGTGGGTTGATGCTCTTGGCTGGAATCAGCATAGGTGGACGTACGGGCCTACATATCACTCGGAATGGCACTTTGACGGTCCGGAGTAATACAGGCGAGATACCGAAACCTCATGTCGTATTTTATGTTGCAGTAATTAGTGATTTCTTCTTTTCCATGCATGATAATGCCAGACTTTATACAGTTCGTCTTGTGGAAAACATGCTTGAAGCTAAAACAATACAGCGTATGGAATGACCAGCATGCTCTCCTGACCTAAATCCGATAGAGCATGTTTGGGACATACTCAGACGACGCATTACTGCAAGACCGAGGCCTCCTTTTACTGTCCGGGACTTGGAGATTGCAGTTCTTGAGCAGCGGACCAGTATCCCCCAAAGTCTTATCGATAACCTCATCGCATCCATGGAAAACAGGTGTGCAGCAGTCTTAGCTGTTCGAGGAGACCACACACCATATTAAAAATCTTGCATCATTTCTAAACAACACTTTTTTTTATGATTTACATGAAACCAAATTGTTGCCCTAAACGATCTTTTCATGTTCTTTTCATCTTTTCAAAAAATAAAAGCTCCCTTACCATTTTTTGCGTGTTTTTTTTATGTATTGCGCATTGCTACACGTGTACTATCCATTTTATGCCCAAACATTGTTGTTTTGCACTGTTCTCTTCACTTTTTTGCTTGCTCCCCTAATTTTTTTGAGCAGTGTATTTACTGACGGTCACGGGAATATTTACTATTGTTTCCTAAAAGTATCATTGGGAATGCATGCAATGAGTGCGTTTCAATTGGGATGGAAAATTGTGATACTTTAAAGTATTGTAAAGGCATAAAGTGTTTAATAAAATAAAATAAATAAATAAAAGAAACATTTCTGAGTAAATTTTGCAGTGCATTTATCAATTTTCTGAACACGAAATGACAATTTTTCGGATGCTATGAATTCTCAAGTAAAGATTTAATGTCCTACAAACGTGTTCAACAGGCAAACTTGCTAACTTAACAGCATTAACATTATTATTAAAATTAACATTATTTGTTAATATTGTATGCATGAATTCTGTTGCACAATTGAAAACGATTACCTCAGAGTTGACATTATCCGAAAAAGTTATAAATCGTGTCGAGAAACGGGATTAATACACTGTAAAAACTACTCGCAAATCTTGTGTGCATATGTTTTTTTTTTGCCTCCCCCCCCCCTTTTTTTTCTTAGGTAGATTTAATAAGAAATACTACCTATTACATTCTCCCCTATGTTGGAATTTCTGAAAATTTTTTGCAGATCTAAACCAATCATGACCCCTAGAACCCAAAACTACCCCCGGTTCAAAATCTATATATCACTTTTTTATGGACACGATAACTCCCATAATTCTGCACAAATCTCTTTCAAACTGACGCATAAAATCAAGGGACAGAAAATCTCGGTCAAATTCGTTAATGGGCAAAATCGGACCACGGGGATGGAAATAGGGAGGGGTTTTGTGTAAACAAAAAAAAAAAAAAAAAAAAAAAACCCATAACTTCTTAATTATAATGCATATCGAATCAGTTTAAAGTTATTATTACTTCTAGGGAAAGGGCCAAAAATTTATGTATAACAGATTTTAAATCAAACAAATCAAAACCAGGCCAAACTTTTTTTTTTGCAATGGCAACACCCAATTTTGACACTATATTTTAAATCTTCGGTTCAAACTTTGCTTAGAAATGAAATTTCAAGTCATTTGGATAAGTATTTTAATTATAAACATTCAAAATTTAGAGCTATTGTTAAATTACATTTTCATATTTTTATTAATATCTTCTGAAATTATAATCCTAATGTGATAATTTTTTCATATAGTTATAATACTAAAAAACCCAAACATAAATACATTGAATTTGCAATTTTTAAAATTTTATGATATGAATTATGAGATTAATATTCGAAAAAAATATGAATTGCAATCTACAATCTTTTTGATAGATTTATATTTATTATGTCCTGCTTTATGCGAATTCTCAATTTCAAATTTTTCTTCTAAGTAGTTCTCGACTTATGCTTAAAAAACGTCAAAATGATGGTTTAAAGCGTGCAGAAAAGCATTATTAAAAAAAAAAAAAAAAAAAAAAAAACCATTTTACTCATTTTCTTGAAGCATTTGGGCTGGCAATAGTCGCGTAAAATGATCATATTGGCAAGAAATAATACATTAATAGAAGTGATATAGTCATTTTGTAGCATTTCAGCAATCGAGTACTGAACTTCAATTTGAATACAGCCCTAAAATATGTTAATTTAAAAATAACTAATTTACTTGAAAATAAACGTACTAATTTCATAAAAATTTGTTTTTAGGCTAATTTGTAGGGAGTAGAATTTATTTATGGTGTCAAACGTGGGTATTGCTATTGAAAATAACAAAGTTTGGCTTTGGTTTTATATGTAGATGGCCCCCTAATAGAAATTTATATACATAATTTCAAAGTAGACTTTATTTCCTATCGTTTGGTACCAGTAACTTTCTTCTACAATAATTTGTTGCAGAGTTAGTAGTGGTGTTTACTTTTTTCCCCCACGACTGTACATTAAGGGAGTTTAAAGAATAATGAAACGAATATTAAAGAGTGTTAGAACTCACCATACATAATATTTTTTAGAAAGAAAGTTCTACTATTCGAAACAAATGAAAAATTGAATTACAAAACTAAAAGACAGTGAGTGCGCTTCTTTAAAACCGTCAAAGAAAAAATACATCAGCACCGTACTCTACAGAATGCATTTAATGTTTTATAGTTAAACAACTAGCTTGTCTCTTTCAACATAAAAGCAAATTTGAAGTGAAAACTTAAATAACAGAAGATGCCAATCAAAAAGTAAAACATCGAACATCGACTCCCGATCGAGAAGCGACTGTCTTTCTTAATGAAAAAAAAATTGTTTAATGGAATTTGAATTTAATTTGAGCTTTGGTGCATTTGGCATTCAATTCCGAGACCTCTGGCTTGTAATTCTGTAAGATTATATTTTTTCTGCATAATCACAACCGTTCATTTTATTATCTTTCTCATTTTCCGCCCCCCCCTCCCCCCACCTAAAGTTTCATTAATTTCAGTGACAAAGGTTTTTCGACTCTAATTTTATTGAATGGTAGACAACAAGTTTCGATTTTTAACACTTTCCAACATAGTTGAAAAGTGTTTATGAATTCGGTTTGTCTGTTTGCCTGTCCGTCCGTGCTCTAACTCGCGTAAATGTGGCCAGTTTGCCATGAAATTGTTGTATGTTATTAGTGTTTACGGTGGCATGTTCGGTATTTTAAATGAAGTGTATAGCATTAACGGTTCATTTACATGGGACGCTCAAAAGAATTCCGTTACATTACGGCATATGGAGGAAAATCGTTTCCAGTGTATTTGAATGATATTACACTATTTTAAATATATTGAAATTTTTCTATATCACTGAGGTGTATTACAAAACGCCTACTGTAGAATCTTGTGTGCACATAATTTATCGTTCATTTACAGGGACACACTAAAGTATTTGGCTACAGTACTGCCTATAAAGAAATAGTTGCTGTGAATGCGTTTTAATTTGTAATACGCGTTTTAAAATTTAACTACATTTTTGCATATTACTTGGTGTGTATAAATTCCATAGATCATATACAGGGTACGGAAGTGATCTCAAGCGCATTTTCGTTTATTGGCAACTGCTAAATAGGAAATTTCAACTGTGCTAAGCGTTTAATTGAACTAACTTTTAGCATACTATGTAATATACAGGTGAATCTATAGATCATATACAGGGCTGCACAAAAAGATTGGGATATTTTTTGTACAATTCGCGGTAATTGCAGAAATTGGGATTTCAAACGCGTTATGCATTTTCTAAAATGTTTATTTAGACGTCTTTCACCTTAATAAGTAGTAAAGTTTTGTTACAGTATTCTGAATGTGTTGGAAAGTATTTCATAATCTATGCTGAAGACGTGATTTTTCGTTCTCATTTGGAGATGTATTACTGTCGAGTTCCATCAGAGCGGAAGCTCATGTAAAGAAAAATCCATTACAACAATTTTTTTTTTTGCAACCCCTGGCTAAATCTTCATTCAACAAACGCATAGCAAGAAAAAAATTCTTGTTGCAATCCAGAAGCGGCTGGCCACTGGGGCACGGCCCTCCTAGTATTTTCCGTTCATAAAATAAACAAAAACATAAATATATTTTATAATCTAAATATTTAAAAAACAATTATTTACGGAGAGAATGTTATGCAAACAATATGCCCTTTAAAATTTTCATCATCTGTTTTTCCTACACACGCAAGAAATCATTTTATCGACTGACCGCTATTTTCTGCCGGGCACAAACTGGAGGTGTTTAATTTGGCGTGTTCACTTCTTCACATATCCTACATTTTGGTATAAAATTTGGCGTTTTACTGCAGCCTCAGCGCTAAATCTTCCGACTTTTTTTTTTTTTTTTTTCCCCAATAAATGGGCATTTGTTGAAATGAAACTTTTAGAAATTGAAGTCCGTGTCAGCTTTTATCAGTGAAAGTCTGCTTTAGTTATTTTATTTTTGTGTTATTTAAAAGGTAAATTAAGAAATGTCTCATTACTATATATTTTTTTAAGCAAATGGAGATTTTGATCACTGGTATGCTCATTTTTAATTATTTTTTAGTTATGAATAAAACAATGAACCTCATCAGATGCATACAATGTAGTCAATCATATAGGGGAGATGGGGGCACATGTGAACAGTTCGCATAAATATAGCTTTTTCTCATAACTGGATTAATTTCGATAAACAAAAACTACTTAATATAGTAAACAGAACTTTCTTTTACTCATGGTATTTTTTTCAAAATCACCTGTATAGTTCTTCTTACATTTTTTAATAGTTTTATAAAATCAAAAAATTGTTCACATGTGCCCCATCAGCGGGGTAGTTGTGAACACACGTGGGGCACATGTGAACACAAGGAAAAAATATCCTTCAAAGTGCTTTTTATTCCTTTATTCATTTGTCATAGTAATCATTAGTTATATTACCTTTTAAATTCACCATAAAGAAAAATATATATGTATATTTCTCTAGTTTCTGCGTGATATGTTTAAGTAAAAGATTATAAAATGAAAATAAGTAGATTTGGTGGGGAGAGGCTTAGATGATTCATTAAGTATTGTTGCAATAAAATAAAAAAATAAAGAAGCAATTTAAAAAAAGAAATTAAAACTTTTAAATTTTGTTTAAGGGTTTTTGTTTGGGGGAAATTTTAGGGAGGGGGTATTTACATACTATTTATCGGAAATCTGCCGAAATACGAAAGATTCTCACTCCTGTATTTGCCTTATTTTCTTGTAAATTATAAATAAAGAAGGGTTTTTTAATGATTAAAAAAAAAATCTCGACTATAACCCCCCCCCCCCAACTTCTTTTGCTTTTGAAAGAGGGGGGGGGGGGTACAATCGGGATTTTACGGTAGTTATCAGTTTAAAAATTTTACTTTCTTAAAATATTACTGGTATCTATCTCCATTCAAAGCATCATATACGTAAATGTTTTAGAGATGGAAGTAAGCCATCATTGCAAGGTTAGAACAAATGTAAAAGAAAAATTTGCAAAGTTGTTCAAAGTAATACTTTTGTATTAACAATGCATAAAAAATATTGTTGTAAACCGTTTAGTAAAATAATATATAACACTTATTGCATTTTAGAAAACATTAAATTTATTTAAAGTACAATTGAACGTAGACGAGCCTGTTGTTCTTTGTGTATTTGCTGAAGTTTCAATACAAAATCAACTTTGTGAGAGGAAAATATCTTCAATTTCAGGAAAATTGTAGATAATGGAACTGACATTATCTCTCATTACGTTAACTGAAAGAAACAGAATCACAGAATGATTATTGGGGTACTTATGAACTGTTCATATCTGCCCCAACTAGCCTGTTCACAAGTGCCCCACATTGCTGCTTCTGTTAAATTGATGAATAATTAACATTTCTCAATTTTAGAAGAAAAATAATTTTATCAAAAATGTTTATTAGTATTCATAGTATATGGTAAAACACTCAAATTCAAATAAATGAATAAATAAATAAAATTATTCGCTTATGAACTTGGAGCAATGATTTTACTTTTGAGATCTAAAAACAGTGTTTTGGCAACAGAGGACGAACAAAATGTCATAGAGCTTCAAAAAATTTTTACCATATGTCTACAGGTGCTATCATCTTTAGTAATTTTTTTCAAATAAAAAAGCTTATAGTAACTATCGAAAAACTGCGATGTTCACATGTGCCCCGTGTTCACATGTGCCCCCATCTCCCCTAATCTTTAGTATCATTAGGATCAACGTTTGCGTAAAATGGTTAGTTTTCATCTTACATCGACGTACAGTGCCGTAATTTCCGTTTTTTCAAAGTTTTTTGCTTTTGACAATCTTTTTTGAAGCATTCTCATCTCACGGCTAAACCATTGACCAGAAGAAAGAGCTTTTAATACATAAAATGTAGAAAATTTTATCCTCTTTAATTTATGTATTGTCGACTTTCACGTAAAACGCATAGTTTTGGAGTTATTTCGAAAAAACAGAAAAAAGTCCATTTTTTTATAATTTTGTTGGCAAACCTCAGATTCGTGTTCAGCGACCAAAAAACCCCTAAAAGTACCAAATATCAAATCTCCACCAAAACTTTCTTTTATTTCCTAACCAAATTACTTGACTCATGCAAAGAATAAGGAAGGATAAGTGAGCTTCTTTTAGGATATGTTAATACTAGAATCTAAAGAAAATATGGTGATTTTTGTATGACTATTACTTTGTATTACTGATTATGTTAAATCATGCGAACTTTTCATGTTTTTAGCCGTAATCATATACTACTACTTTAAAACTTCTGAGCAAAAGAAATGAACTTCTTGGGCAATCTGTTATGAATGTTTTTTGTAGCTACAATAAAAATCAGGTATTTCTTTCTATTAAATTATTAGATAATTACTTTCTGTGAGATTTATATAGGGCTTTGCATTTTCTTTTAATTTTTCTATCAAATAATGTTTGATTAAAATGAATTAAATGGTAATTTTAGTAATTAATGATATGTTTAATATTGTAATTATTTGGATAAATATAAAAGTAATGTTGATTTTTTGAAAAAAAATATGCTAATTTTATATCTCTAAAAGTAAGGTTAGTTTTTTATTTTAATGTAAAATAATTTGTTTGTATATTTGAATAATAAATATATAAGAAACTAGTTGGATGTGGCCAATCCCAAAACTTTCTTCTATCTCATGTCAATATTTCGTTATAAATAGTTTTATTAGTATTTTTATTAGAATTAAGCATAACTTCATACACTTTTCGATGTTACAATATTGCAAATTGCACAAAAATTGCTATTACAGCGCCCCTTTCCGGCGGATTTTTTCCGAATTCGGGGAGGACCTTCTTGCCATGGCCAAAAACATACGCAAAAAGTTTGGTTCAATTCTATGAGTAACTTCATACACTTTTCGATGGTACAATATTCAAAATGCACAAAAATCGCTATTACAGCGCCCCCTACCGGCGTATTTTTTTGCAAATTAATAAAGGACCTGCTTGTCATAGCCAAAAACTTAAAATAAAATTTGGTTCAATTCTATGCACAACTTCATACAATTTTTGATGGTACAATGGCGACATACGGACACACGAACAGACAGACATTTTCTATAAACATGTTTTTTAGAATATCTGACCCCTAAAACGTGTAAATCCGTCGAAAACCGGACGTAAAAAAAAATTTCGATTACAATACTTTCTTCTATTGAAGATAGAAGAAAGCAAAAATGACATTTATTAAAGTGGACCGGGGTTTCCCCAATGAAAATGGTTGGTTGTATTTATGTCGGCCAATTATCAGCACGTGGGATATGGGCCCTAATGGGGGGGGGGTGCTTTCCATGGAGGTCTTTCTAAGGGAACCTAACCCGTATTAACGCTTGGAGAACCAAGGTTCGAAGAAAACCACGAAAACTCCGAACGATTAGGCCGACGGGCGCGATTGGGATCGAACCCAGCACCTCCCGTCTACCAGCTTCGAGAGCAGAACCTCTCGGCCACTGGTGGGGCCCCAATGAAAATGGGTACTACTACTTATAATAGTAATACAAACGTCTAAAAGTTATGTAATTAATCGCACTGTAAGAATTTGTTATTTATTTTACAAGTAAGTTAAAAGTAATTTGCATTTAATTAATTCCTTCAATATTAGAATTTCAGTTATAACAAAATTTAATTATAGCGTACACAGATGGGCGGTCCCATGAACTTCGTTCTGACAAACTGATACTGTATATTAAAAATGATATTATAAGAATCTATCTTAACCCGTAAGCACACGCGTCGGAGTAAATCTCATCCTAATCACACCTTTTTCTTCGAAAAAAGGGATACATTTTTTAGGACGCTTCTGACCTGCCTTGTACCTTTCAAGGTAAAGATCGTGAAGGGGTGAATAAAGGAATGTCGTTTCTTGCCTCTTGGGAGTGAATAATCCCGCGCGTGTACGAACGTTTAATTTCGATGCTTCATTTCTTACGGGATAACACACACTCAAATAATTTTAATGAAAGATTAGCAAAGCTATTTGTATATATTAATAAAAGGGTATTAAATGTAATTAATATCAATTTCTTGAAATAATTGATGTTTTAAGGTGTAAAATAAATCGTTTTCTTATTTTCTAAAACAGAAAAAAAACGTGATTTTTACAGAAACTGCTGCAAAGTCTGTAAATAAACATGAAAAGCGTGATTTTTCTCCCTAAAAAGAAGTAGAACTGATGCATTTTACAATATAGAGCAGTAGATTTGTTTTTAAATGTATTTAGACAAAAAATATAATGGTAGACAAAATGGGGTGAGATTTATCCCATGCGTGTGCTAACGTTACAAAAATAGGCTCGTGCGGGTTAAAATAATCTATACAGAGGTAGACATTGCTAAATGAACTCTGTCCTACGCGGCTAACAATAAGGCTGCGTTTAAACGTTTGTTTGCCTCCCTTCAAAACACTTTTCCAGGAAACCTATTCTTCACCACCTATCTGTGGTTTATTCACAAAAGGATGTGGAGATTCAACACTAGGATTGAGATAAGAAGATTAGATCGAATTGAAGGAAACTTTTTCTTGCTTCAGAATGTTCGTCCGTTTCATTTTAAAGCTATTAAAGATGAAAAACACCACGTGCCCACAAAAAAGACGCCGATGCTGAAAATAGTTGAATGATACGTCTATTTGCACCTTAAGAGGTCAAACCAGAGGTCTATTAAAAAAATGCATCTTTCCTAGCAACGGCCACAACAGAAAGTTACATTTCCACTTCTTCAATATTAGATTTTCTGTTATAACGAAATTCCATTATAGCGAACACATAGTGGCGGTCCCATGAAGTTCGTTCCATCAAAACTGAATTCTGTATTAAAAATTATTTTAAAAAAAAAACTTCTTTATCTTAAAGTAATCTGTACAGAGATACACTATGCTAAATGAACTCTATCTTACGCGACTAACAAAAAGAGGTCAAACAGGAGGTCTATTCAAAAATGCATCTTTCCCGCAACTGCCACAATAGAAAGTTACATTTCTACTTTTAAAGTGCGAAACCAGGATTCAAGTTTCTTTCAATTATCATTGTTTCTTAATAACTATTTTATAGAAAGTGATCTGACGTTTCTCGTCTTGATCTTAGAGCTATTCTGAAGCAGTGATTCCAGTCTCGATTGCAACCGGTCACTCTTGTTCCATTAACCCCATTCCTACGCTGGTGCTGTCAAATGTCAGCGATTTGGCGTTAGCAGATGATCTCTGAGTCATGACTGAAACAGGAAACAAAACACCCACTTCTACCATAATACACGTTATGGTTTTGATATAGAGCGATAACTTGGGTGGTGTTCCTTGATCTCACCTTTGTCATAGGTTTATTCTGATAGCATCATGACAAAAGATGCAGAAGGAAATCCAGTAAGACACATTTGGGGACACCGTGTCGGATTTTTATTTCCGCACTCTTCCACTCTTCTCCTTTTTTCAATTCATGTTTCCATCTTGTTAGGGAGAAATCTATTTTCGTATTTCTTTTTCTTTTTTTAAGAAGTTTTGATTAATAATTGAAACTCTCGGATCAAAATTTAAAAGTGCTATTACCCATTACCTACTATAACTATCGAAATAAGATTTACGCCATCCGAAAGTAGATGTCAGATGGAAATACGGTAAGACATGTTTGGGGACACCGTGTCGGATTTTTATATCCGCGCTCTTCCACTTTCCTTCCTTTTCAATTCATGTTTCCATCTTGTTAGGGCGAAATCTATTTTCTTATTTCTTTTTTAAAAGAAGTTTTGTTTAACCCTTTCGCGTCCATTTTTTTTTTTCAAGTTTGAGAACAAAATTATTTTTACTTTAATAATGTACTACTTTTTTTGGTAGCTATCCAAATAGATTTATTGAAATTTAAAGATTATCTCATTGTTTGAAATCTAACGAATGTACTTATTTTGTGTAGGGAAAGTAGGGTAATGACGCTCAGCGGGCAATCCCGATCAATCAAATATCTTTAAACAGAATTGAATTGAAAACGTGCGATCGGTACCGGCACCTTGCGAACTTCACCGTAAGTTCCCATCAAGGATATAGTGACCGTCGGGAGGAAAGTATTTTTGTGTCCTCACGTTGTTAGTTTGTAGTTGTTTTATTATAAAATTCTTTAACTTGGAGGAATGTGCACACACTTATTTTCAAATGTTAGTTTACTCATTATGTCTACAAAATATATGCATTTAGCTGTACGTTCATGCTTTTATTTATTTTTGTAGTGCGTTGTTACGCCAACTATAATGCATTAAATTCCAACATGGCGAGGAAGGGTAATGGCGCTCACGTGGAATTTCAGAAGTAGTGTTGCCAGTGGCCTACTTTTTTTAAATTCAAATTTCTTGATTGACACCATTTGAAATGGTAAAATTCCTTAATAAATAAAAAATATGTCAATATATCTTAATAAATATGTCATTTAAATGAGGTGAATTTTACGATTTAAAAAAAGTGGTGACAATGAAAAAACATGAATTTAAAAAAAGTAGCCCACTGGCAACACTGCCCCGAAGTGCTACAGGATGAAAACGACGAACAAATGTTTAGCTTTTCAAATCAAGCATAAAAACCAGTGTTTGTAGAGGATGATAGGCCGACATGCATTCCTAGCCCTTCAAATTAAACACAAAGACCAGTGTTTCCAGCAGAGATTTCGCCTATTCCTGGATCTTCGAACAGCATCAAACGACAACAATTCGGCCAAAAAAAGAACACTCTGAAATTTTAACAGCTTCTCTATTAGAAAAATTGGAGGATTAAAAAAGCGAAAATCTGAGAAATTACAATAAAAAATTACGAAGAAAACTGCTTCGAAGAAGTCAACTGTCAAACTTAAAACGAAACGTATGGTTTCAAAAAGGAATTTATATGACACCAGCTCAAAGGAAGATATTGATGAGTCGCAGGTGTGCGATGATGATGACCCAGGTGATTTGCTTCTAATCGGGCAATATATGGAGTTAGAAATCTGCTGTTTTTGCGGAGAATTCGGGATACATAACATAGCGTGGTTTCGCTGCACAATATGTGGAAAGTGGTCGCATAAAGTCTGCAGTGGTGTGAACAGCCCACATAACTACAATTGAGACTTTTGTCGTGCTTAAATGTCGTGTTCAAATTTTGAGCGCAATTACCCTACCATGTTTGGCATTATCGCTCACTCTACGGTTAATTAAATAAAACGATAAAACAAATTCCTAAAACTTTTATGCAAATTAGTTGACATCAAACTGTTCTTTATGATTTGGAGTTATACTTCGTTAATAAAATATTGATTTTTTTGTGTAAATTTGACTAGCTATTCATGTTATCACTTAAGTGAGCGTCATTACCCTACTTTTCCCTACCTACGCTCGAATCACTTTTTTTTTTGAAAAACTTAAAAAAAAAAAATTGTATTCACATTTTTTGATTTAGTTTTAATAAAAATCAATAATTTTCCTTTAAAATTATATGTATATCTCTATGAATTTACAAAAAAAATGTTAAATATGTATGGAAATTTTAAGAAATTTTTGAAAAACGTAAGCAAATAAACTTATTAGGAAAAATATATATATATAGGGTAATTCCGGGATTTATGCCGCATATTTTTTTGAATTTGTGTAGAAAGTCCCATGGTGGACATAAAACAAAAAAAATCATGATGTGCTATTTAATGTTAAATATACAACGCGTGTACTGCGACAAAAGAAATCAAAACAAATTATTAATCTTTTTTAACAATTTTTTTCTAAAACAGTGCACTGCGGCGCGTCACCCCTACATTCAGGCTGAGACGCCGCACTTGTACGGTAGTTATGCCGCGCTTGTAATAAGAACAGAATGAAATTATAAATAAAAATATTCAAAAAAATATTCATATCTGGACTATAAATAACAATGTAATAACATAATGAAACTAAATGAGTACAATGAAACATATTAGTAGATTAAAATTAATAATTGCTGCCTTCACTATTAAAATTATCGACTTATTTTTTTTTACATTAAATTTGAATTTTTATTTCAGCAACAACGTAACATCAATGTATTAGAAAGGGGAAAAAATAACAAAGCAAATATTACTTTTCTTTTTTACTGGTGCCAGAAACAAATTTTGTAAGCTCTTTATGAGGGGGCTTATATGCACCTATGGTCCCGAACGGGTTAAGAGACCTGTTTTTTTTACTACAAACTACAGGAAAAGTGTTGAAAAAGTACAGTCTTTATGTAACTACATTTAAACACATGATGCAACGAAGCCAATTATACTTCCTCTTTTTGGAGTAGTTTGCAAAGAAAGTCTGCGTTACGCGTAATCCAATTTTTCATTATTATCATCTTGACTTTCATCTTTCTGGCCATTCTTGCTTTTTATTTTCCCCTTTTTCTCCTTTGGGTTTAGTAAAGTTGATAACATGCCTAACATTGTTAGTCTATGCAAAAAGTCCTTCCGGCCAGTGCCGGGAGGTAGAAGTAGCTTTCATAATCCTTATTTAAAAAAAGCCAAATTATATCATTCAAACACACGAAGCTCAATTTAGTGGAAACCGAATATAGGAGATTCAATACTAATTTTTATCAATATAATGAATGAGAATTTCGCGAAATTAGTCAGCTTTATCCAAGCTGCTTTTCTTTAGAGTAACTTATATTTGGCTGCCAAATTCGGCAATTTCTTAAAGTGCCTGTCATTTTAAGACAACATGGTGGATGAGGCTAAGCAGTGAACTTGGTCGAGACCTTAGTAATTGCTGTGCACATGCTCACTCACATCGGAATCGGTTAATATATAGGAGTGCTGTCGCATGCAAAAAATCAGATGTTTCAAAATGTCACCCACAATAGAAATTGAAACTGCTATATCTGAGCCATTTTTTAAGGTAAAGACAAACAAAAAATGCTCCCGAATCCTTATATCAAGGTAAAATACTTAAGAATTAACCTTTTTCAATTTCTAATTTTTTTGCACCTCACTTTAAATATATATATATTTTTTAATTTAATGGTCGCCATTTTGACACAAGATGGCTGATCAATCTGGCCAGCGAACTTGGTCGAGGTGTTGATGTATACTATCCACATGCCTTCTTACATCGAAATAGGCGAATACGTGTGTTATCGCGTGACAAATACAAGATCGTTTCAAAATGTTAGCCATGCTAGAAATTCAAAGTGCTATAAATCAACCATTTTTTAAGATATAAACAAAAGAACAAATTTTCAGAAACAAAAACTGCTCCGGAATCTTTGTATCAAGGCCAAACACATAAAAAAAAAATCTTTTTCATTTTCCAATTGTTTAATACCTCATTTTGAATTTTAAATTTAATTTTTTTAAATGGCAACCCTTTTGAAACAAGATGGCGAATGAAGCTGGCCAACGAACTTGGTCGAGACATTGGTATGTACTATGTACAGACCAAGTTACATCCAAATAGGTTGATAAATACGCCTGTTATCGTGTGACAAAAATCAGGTCGTTTTAAAATGTCAGCCACAAGAGAAATTCAAAATGCTATTACTCAGCCATTTTTTTTAGATATAGACGAAAGAAAAACTGTTCCGGAATCTTTGTATTAAGGTCAAACACATACAAAAAAATCTTTTTCATTTTCCAATTTTTTGGTATCTCATTTAATTTTTTTTATTTTTTTAAATGGCCGCCATTTTGAAACAAGATGGCGGATGAAGCTGGCCAACGAACTCGGTCGAGATATTTGTATGTACTATGTACACACCAAGGTACATCCAAGTCGGTTCATAAATACGCCTGTTATTACCTGAGAAAAATCAGGACGTTTCAAAATGTCAGCCACGCTAGAAATTCAAAATGCTATAACTCAGCCATTTCTTAAGATATAGACGAAACAAAAACTGCTCCCGAATCTTTTTATCAAGGTCAAACACATAAGAAGAAAATATTTTTTCAATTTTCAATTTTTTGGTACCACATTTCAAATTTAAATTTTTCTTAAAAATTTAAATGGCCACCATTTTTAAACAAGATGGCGGATGAAGCTGGCCAACGAACCCGGTCGAGACATTGGTATGTACTATGTATAAACGAAGTTACATCCAAATCGGTTCATAAATACTCCTTTTATCGCGTGACAAAATTCAGGACGTTTCAAAATGTCATCCACGCTAGAAATTCAAAATGCTATAACTCAGCCATTTTTTAAGATATAGACGAAACAAAAACTGCTCCGAAATCTTTGTATAAAGGTCAAATACATAAGAAAAAATATTTTTCCATTTTCAATTTTTTGGTACCACATTTCAAATTTAAATTTTTAAAAAAAATTTTAAATGGCCACCGCCATTTTGAAACAAAATGGCGGATGAAGCTGGCCAACGAACTCGGTCGAGAGATTGGTATGTACTATGTACACACTGAATTACATCCAAATCGGTTCATAAATACGCCTTTTATCGCGTGACAAAATTCAGGACGTTTCAAAATGTCAGCCACGCTAGAAATTCAAAATGCTATAACTCAGCCATTTTTTAAGATATAGACGAAACAAAAACTGCTCCGGAATCTTTGTATAAAGGTCAAATACATAAGAAAAAAATATTTTTCCATTTTTAATTTTTTGGTACCACATTTCAAGTTTTAAATTTTTTTAAAAATTTTAAATGGCCGCCATTTTGAAACAAAACGGCGGATGAAGCTGGCCAACGAACTCGGTCGAGACATTGGTATGTACTATGTACATACTGAATTACATCGAAATCGGTTCATAATTACGAGAGTTACAGTGTGACATAGGTCAGATATATACAGGGTGATTCATAAAAGATGGGCAGAACTTTAAGGGGTTATAGTACACTTAAAGTCAAATAATATTAAATAGGAGACTAAGGGTCCCAGACGTATTCCCAAGGAGATAGGGGGCATTAAAGTTTAGGGTCCGAAATTTCAAATGATTATAAAACATGGAAAAATTGGTCGATTCGTTTGCGGTTTTTGCAAAAAATTTTCTTTATGCCAGTATTTTCTTGAAATAAAATTTTAAAGTTCAATTTCAAAAAATGCCGATAGGGGGCGCTTTAGACTTTGGAGTAACAAACAACTATTTTTTAACGTTATTTTTTGTATTTCTTTAAATGATTTCGAAAGCTTAGACTTAAACTTAAATTTTGATCTAAAAATATGAGTCCTAACGAGTAGTTAAGTAGCGTAAACTGAAATTTGAAATTTGAAACCCTTCTCCCCCCAGAACAAAAATCAGTTATTCCCGATCTTTGTGTCGTAGATTAGGCTCTAACTACTGCCGCGTTTTGCTAAAATTATTCTTTATGTCAGTATTTTCTTGAAAATAAATTTTAAAGAAAATTTTCAAAAAATTCCGATAGAGGGCGCTTTAGACTTTGGAGTAACGAACAACTATTTTATACCGTTATTTTTTGTGTCTCATTAAATGCTTTCTAAAGCTTAGACTTAAACTTAAATTTTCAGCTCAAAATCTGAATCGCTGAGCGTGGTTCAGTAGCGAGGGGAGGGGGTTCAAATTTCAACTTCTGAACATAGTTCAGTTTGCACTACTTAACCATGCCCAACGATTCTGTGCTGTGATACGAGGCAAAAATACAACTTTCGTCAAGGACTGCATAGTCGGAATTCACTCATAAAGGCACTGGCACAGTTGGAAACGTCGCTCATGCAAACGTTAAAGCTCCATTCCTGACGCTAGTCACCGGGTGAAGAAGGAAACAGAAAGTATGCAAATGTCAAATGGGGAAGAAGAAGAACACGTATGCAAAATTTCGACACGATTCAGGCATAAAAACCACTGAACGGTGAGTCAAGTGTAAGTCGCTGTAGTAATGAATCGGAAGATGGTGCCCTTCACGAATAAGGAAAAGGCTGAGATGCATTTAATTTACGGAGCGGCAGATGGAAATGGTGCAGAGGCACAACGAATGTACGGAGAGCGATTTCCCAACAGGCGGTTGCCTAACCGCAAAACTTTCGAGCGCTTGCACAGACAGTTGTGTGAGACGGGATCATTTCTCACTTCCCGGTCGAATGCAGGTCGTGCAAAAAAGGACGAATCAGTAGTTGTTGCAGAAGCCATTCTGGATGTAGTAGCGGCGCAGCCAAGTACAAGTACACGAACAGTGGCTAGGCAGGTGGATACCTCACAGTCCATGACTTGGAGGGTACTGAAGGATGAACATTTGCTCCCGTTTCATGTGCAACGAGTCCAGAAACTGTCTCCAGGGGATTATCCAAATCGTATTGAATTCGCCCGCTGGTTTCTGCAGCAGAACGCGCTAAATCCACATTTTGGACGAACTGTGCTTTTCACCGATGAATGTACCTTCACACGTGAAGGTACATTTAACACACACAATGCACATGTATGGGCGGATGTCAATCCACATGCTACATATCCACATGCTCATCAGAGACGCTTTTCCATCAATGTTTGGGCAGGAATCCTCGGAGACCACCTAATCGGACCGTACCTTCTACCTGAACGCCTCAACGGTAAAACATACCTCACATTTCTGCAACATGTGCTGCCAGACCTGTTAAACGTTGTTCCTCCACGCATCCGGCGGGTCATGTGGTTCCAGCACGATGGAGCGCCAGCCCATTACGTACGAGACGTCCGCAACTATCTGGACATCACATTTCCGAACAGATGGATTGGTCGAGGTGGTCCTGTTGCTTGGCCTGCTCGCTCGCCAGATCTTTCACCCCTCGATTTCTTTTTTTGGGGACCATTGAAGGCTCTTATGTATGAGACACCCATTGAATCCCCCGAGGAACTGGTCGCCAGACTTTCCGCCGCTGTAGGGGAAGTGCTCGAAAAGCCTGATGTTTTCGCGAATGTTCGCCGTTCCATTCTTCGCCGTTGTTCTGCGTGCATAACCTCTGGTGGTCACAATTTTGAACATTTATTGTAATTACATGTTAATAAATATGCTTTGGTAACATAATCCTAATTTGTGTCTTTTTACCTCGTATCACAGCACACAATGTGTGGACATGGTAAACTGAACTGTGCTCAGGAGTAGAAATTTCAAACCCCTCTCCCCAGAAACTTAACCACGTCTAACGATTCAGATTTTGGGCTGAAAATTTAAGTCTAAGCTTTAGAAAGCATTTAATGAGACACAAAAAATAACGGTATAAAATAGTTGTTCGTTACTCCAAAGTCTAAAGCGCCCTCTATCGGAATTTTTTGAAAATTTTCTTTAAAATTTATTTTCAAGAAAATACTGACATAAAGAATAATTTTAGCAAAACGCGGCAGTAGTTAGAGCCTAATCTACGACACAAAGATCGGGAATAACTGATTTTTGTTCTGGGGGGAGAAGGGTTTCAAATTTCAAATTTCAGTTTACGCTACTTAACTACTCGTTAGGACTCAGATTTTTAGATCAAAATTTAAGTTTAAGTCTAAGCTTTCGAAATCATTTAAAGAAATACAAAAAATAACGTTAAAAAATAGTTGTTTGTTACTCCAAAGTCTAAAGCGCCCCCTATCGGCATTTTTTGAAATTGAACTTTAAAATTTTATTTCAAGAAAATACTGGCATAAAGAAAATTTTTTGCAAAAACCGCAAACGAATCGACCAATTTTTCCATGTTTTATAATCATTTGAAATTTCGGACCCTAAACTTTAATGCCCCCTATCTCCTTGGGAATACGTCTGGGACCCTTAGTCTCCTATTTAATATTATTTGTCTTTAAGTATACTATAACCCCTTAAAGTTCTGCCCATCTTTTATGAATCACCCTGTATATATATATATATGGATATATATATATATATATATATATATATATATATATATATCAATTTTGAACGGAGGGTGGTTTCGGGGTCTGGGGGTCATGATCGATGAAAATATACCAAAATTTTTTGAAATCGCTTTCCTCCGAACGGCTGCAATAGGTAGCTTTTTTGTAAAGAAAGCTACCTAAAAGAAAAGGAAAAGTTAATAACACTTAATCATCCCGTACAAAAGAAACTGCGGCATGTATACCGGAATAGCAGTGCGGCATGTATCCCATTTAGCATGGAGCATACGTCGGCCATCACAGTTACCTGCCATCGCTAAGGGGAATGGCGTAACTATACACACAGTACTCTATACAAACACTACACTTAGTTTTGACTTCGAAATCATGCATCCATTTAGTAATTAGTGTATGAAAAGTATTTAAACATAACGTGTTTAAAAGTTTGTACAGTGAAATCATGCGCTTAAGTCAAATTAAGGATTGTACTTCTACAAGTAAACATCGAAATGAGATTCACGCTACACACTGATTGAAATAATCTCATTGCGCACCTATACTGTGCGTTTGAGGACCATCTATCGATAACTACAAGAAATACAAGGCGTGCGGCATCTATCCCGTATGCGGCGACTCTCCCTGAGTTACCCTATAATATATACTACTAAAGTAAATTATAAGCTTTTATCTAGCGCACCTGCTACAAGTTAAATGATATTTTGGTAAATAAAAATTTTCGAGATGATCGAAGAATCAATTATGAGATTTTCAACAGTTTTACCATATTTTAGTTAAGATAAGAATTCCATAATTTTGAAAATATTCATGCAATTAAAATTGTTTTAGTAGATGCACTAGACAACAATATATAGACGAAACTCACAAAGTTTTATGGAAGAATGATAATGATATTTTTAGTTATCATTTTTGAAGTGAGTTAATTTTGTGTAAAAATCAATCTTGAGAAAAATGCATTTAAACGTTATATTAATATGTTTTTACTTTAAATAATGGATTGACTTCTGTTTTAAACATGGTAGGAATAAAAACAAAGCAGTTTTATGTTGGAAAATGATCTGGGCTCATTAAAGAACTCTGCGTTTAACCCTTTTTATTAACCATACAACATACTTGTATGAATAAAGGGAAACCCAATACATAAATTCTAACCTGCTCTTTGAAAAACCTAAATTAATCCCCTTAACCCTTCGAGGGGCAAGCAGTTGTGTTTCTGTAATGTCGAATTCCCACCGGAAATTTGGAAAATTTTTATTTTAAAATAAGAAAAAACAATTTTTCAGCTCTTTTTCACCAAAGGTATAAAAGTAAAACTTAATAAACATTTTCTGGTGCCAATCTGAATTAAAATTAGATGGGATATAATATATCCCACCGCTCTTCAAAGGGTTAACCTGTATTCCCATAGTCGAAGTAAATTAAATTAAACAAATTGCGTGATCGCTAAATGTCCTGGCTAGCCCGAAGATAATACCCTTATTATCTTAATTAAAGAACGGTAAAGACCGCCAAAGCGTTGTGATTATTTCGACTGTGGACTAACTTATAGACAATAAAATAAGAAATGCATTCCAAAGCATAAAACTGCTATTAAACTAGAATAAAATAACGTAATTAATTTATAGAATGATTCATGATGTAATTAAAGAACTCAGAATTAACATAACTAATTACATTTATTTACACACACATATTTACACTTTAAGACATAGAACATTATCCCAAATACTCTCACATATGAGAGTAATTAAATTTACTTTAATCTTTAAAAAAATTACTTAATTAATTTACTATTCACTTTTGACCCTTTTGTGTTAATCACCGTAATTGGGCATGACCACCCTACAGTACTCATCGTACTATTTTACACTTAAATTAACATGGAACAATAAATTACAAATACCTTTAAAACCAAGCAAGATGATGAACAGGTGGCACGTCCAATAACTGAAGATTAGTTGACAGCACAAAACACAAAATTCATCATTTTCAAGCACCACACACACTATAAACAAATTCGAAGATTAACTTTGACTCTATATCGGTAATGGATGCCTTGAGTCTCAATCGAGTCGTCCTTAGTTATCCTTGATTTTGTACCAAGTCAGTTCAAAAACCGGACTCTTAACCGAGTCCGTGAATACTGCTGCTAGACATCTCTGCTGCACCACTGCGTACTGCTGCTACCTTTTGATGCTACTTCACACTACTTCATACTGAACTTCTAGAGACTGAATACTCAAAGAGACTCCTTCATTTCTCATATATAAAACTTAATAATTTCTTAGAATAATGGAAGGCAGGGCCCTGAACAACTTAAAAAAAAAACCCGGCCAATGCCGAGCAATATTCAAATAGGCTTTTTCTGCACTTCCACCATTGGAGCATTCGGGTGCCCGAGCCAGGTGACTCCGCCTCCTACAAGCGGCACGTACTCGCTCCTGCTGAGGACCCCCTTTTACATGTGAGGTCCAAGAATATAGCCCCAATAAATAAAGTAATAAACTAGCCTTGACATAAACTGTCACGACTATTGTACCAGTCCAGACTTCTGGACTCTCATCGTAAATTCTAAAATTGGTGGAACCAAAATCAAATGGATCGCAAGACCACCTTGCGATCCAATCCTTGGGAAAAACAAAACTAAAATCTGTATATACATATTAAACCTTTTAAAAACAGTACTTAAATATATAAAATAAATCAGTAAAAAAAAATAATTATTATAATAGTACAATAAATGTTTGGCAAAATCTGTTTCGAAGTGTTGAGCAGAGATCTGTTCAACATTTTAGAATCTTAAAAAGTTATACTTTCAAATGAAATAATAAACACAAAATCGATAATTTTCGCGAAAGTGCTCATTTCAACATATGTAGACACATACCCATTGTTTCATTCTTTGCATCCTTGTAGTTACGAATAAGCTTCGATATGATAGGCCAGACCTATTTAGGATATTCGTTCGGCTGGGGGGTGGGATGCTATTTAGTTGGTACACTCTCTTCGTATTTTACATACATATATTTTTAAGATTTAGGGGGAGTGCGTGGCCCTTCCTTGCACCCCCCCCCCCACTGCATACGTCCATGTTTGGCACAATTTTCACACACATACACACACATATATATATATTGCATAAATGCAAACCTATACATCCATCCGACATTTTTTATGTGAGATTACATATGCTTACCCGGTCTGTACATGAAACCGACACGCGTGTAGAAAAGAAAACATGTGCGTGTGTCTTTTCCTTTTAACTCCCGCGGAGACGATTAATTTTTTTTAAAAGCACAGTGATAGTAAAAATGGGACGACCCATGATCTACAGGGTGGTCATAAAAAACTTCCCGGATATATGAACCCCTAGCGGCCTAACCGCTCAACCAATCCAAAAGAAATTTTAGATATACCTATTTGCGCTCGAGATCGTGATGATTTAAATCAATAGAGCTCTCACGGTTACAGTTACAGTGAACAAATTTCGAATGGCGACACACATTTTTTTCATGCGCAAATTCATCAGCGCATTGAAAAAACATAAATGGCGTTGGAATGATATGATACACGTAAGATGAAAATCGCCCGCGTAAAACACTTGCAAAAAAGACCATTGCGAGAAACGAAGAAGTGTCTACAAGACGTGTTTTTCAGTAGCTGATTATTTTTTTCACTTGTGAACTGAGTAATGTTGTAAGATTTGTTTTAAAATGTGTTTTTGAATTATGTTTGTGTACACATAGGGAAAATAAAAATGTAATCATTTTAGACTGCTTTAGAACTGATTAGGATTGAGTGCCACGATATTACACAGGCACTTTTAGTCATACGTGTATCGTTCCAACGCCATTTATGGTTTTTCAATGCGCTGATGAATTTGCACAGGAAAAAAAAGGGTGTTGCCATTCAAAAATTTCGAAATTTTTTCACTGTAACCGTAACCGTGAGATATCTATTGTTTTAAATCATCACAATCTCGAGCGCATACTTTCAAATAAGTAAATCTTAAATTTTCTTTCAATTGGTTGAACGGTTAGGTCACTAGAGATACATATATCGAGAAAGTTTTTTTATGACACCCTGTACAATGACTAGTAGCTTATGATTCTGTTTTTCAGTACAATTGTGTATAGGTTGTAAAGTATAGCAAATTTAATTTCATAACATGTCATTTTTGCGCTGCAGTAGTTGCGAATAGTCCTCGGTATATCCTATCAAATGATTTCAAAATCAGCTATTCATTTTCAATTCCAATATTGTTATAAGAAAGAAATGTTTATAAACGTTACGAAGTAATATGACTGAGATTGCCTTATTCAGTTTATAGTGAACGGTATATAATAATCTGGCTTTCCCCTCTTTAGGGTTAAACATTTCGAAATCAGAAAGACAGAAATTGCTTTTTATCGCTAAGTATAGTATATGAGAATATAGAACTGTATTGAGAGTTATTAATGAGTTATTAAAGTTTATTAAAAGATTTCTCTTACACTCAAATATATTTATTTAAATATACAGTTATTTACAGTTAGAAAGTACTCTTTTAAAATTTTTAAATACAGTTGAACCTCGTTATCCCGACACTCTAATGACCAGAAAAAAGTGTCGTCATAAGCAGAGCGTCGCGGTAACCAGAATTGGAGAAAAATATGTTTATAAAAAGCTATATTTTTACTTAATTTAAGACAATTTTAATTTCATAACTGCTTTTGCAGTTTTAAACAATAAAACATTATTATTAAACAAATTAAACAAAAAAGAATTGAAAAGAATAAAAATCAGATTTATGATGACTTATTTTGTTATTGTTACATGAAATCTTGATGAATTGAGGTTTGCTTAATTCTAGATTTGCTTCCTACAATTTTTTTTCACTATTATACAAGGAATTGTAATCAGTATTCGTTGTTTCAGAAATTGATGTTAGATAATTTCTGATCGTTTCAATGGAATGCAATTCTTCGGTTTTAGTCGATTGAAAAAAGCCGTGTAACCACAAGAAAGTGCCGCCTGACCAGAACAAAAAGACCGCGAGTACATTGATATTGATACGTCTAATCTGGAGCTTAAGTGGGTCATTCATAGTGTGTGGGTTTATTTATTCACAGCGATGACAGCAATGAACACTTCGGGAACTCAGCTTTCGCTTTAGAGTGTCAGTGCAATCCCGAGGGGTAGACAATCCACTCCTCCCGAATCTCAACCAGAGTCTGAGAGGAAGCGTCGGGTCCCTGATCAAGCTGCTGAGATTTATTTCGGTTACTGTGAGATTTACAGTTACAATCACAATTGGTTACCCAATTTTTCTGGGCGAATCGAAGATTTCACATCGAGATATAATTATACTGCTTTTTTAACAGTACATGACTGTATGTAGTGATTACATGAGGATCATTTTACCTAATGTGATTGCATAATTGTTCGCAATTTTCTTGGATATACAGGGTGATTATAATTAAAGTCCGACTCCCAAAATGCTGTAAAAAAAGAACCACTGGTCAGAGTGACTTCAAATTTGAAATGAATATACTGGAAGAAGGGGGAAACGGTATGGCATAAGAAAAAAAAAGTTCCAAAGTGTCTCAATAGATGGCGCTGTAAGCGGCATAACGAAAGTGGATTCGGCGTCAACTGACATTTTTAATCAAAATACGACGGTTTTGTCATGAGTTGCTCAGTAAACCAACCTTACTGTTCAATGTGCATGAGTGTTTCGGTTGTTTTACGGAAAAAATGGCTTCCAAATTAATCAACAGTTGTGGTACTGTTAGTGGAAAGTCCATCCACCACGGCAAGGTCGTACCACATTGGATGGGAAAAATCCGTTTTTAATTGTCCTTGGGCAAAAAACCGCATAAAAAGATAATAATGATTCCTTTTTCAATTGTCCCTTGGCCAAAAACTGCATAAAAAGCACATAATGATTCGGTTTTTAATTGTCCTTGTGCCAAAAAACGCATAAAAATCACTTAATGATTCGGTTTTTAATTGTCCTTGGGACAAAAACCGCATAAAGAGCGAATAATGATTCTGTTTTTAATTATTGCTAGACATGCGATGAGACAACCGATAACGATTATCGGTTTCAACTTGTGGCGGACAATGGTGGACAGCATATGGAACCTGTCTGTCGCATATCTAGCAATGATTAAAAACAGAATCATTATTCGGTTTTTATGCGTTTTTTGGCCCAAGGACAATTAAAAACTGATTTTTCCCATCCAATGTGGTACGACCTTGCCGTGATGAATGGACTTTCCACTAACAGTACCACAACTGTTGATTAATTTGGAAGCCATTTTTTCCGTGAAACAACCGAAACACTCATGCACATTGAACAGTACGGTTGGTTTACTGTGCAACTCATGACAAAACCGTCGTATTTCGATTAAAAATGTCAGTTGACGCCGGATCCACTTTCGTTATGCCGCTTACAGCGCCATCTATTGAGACACTTTGGAACTTTTTTTTTCTTATGCCATACCGTTTCCCCCTTCTCCCAGTATGTTCATTTCAAATTTGAAGTCATACTGACCAGTGGTTCTTTTTTTACAGCATTTTGAAAGTCGGACTTTAATTATAATCACCCTGTATATACGTCACAGTACATTTAACACACAATATTTAACATGACAATTAGAAACACATTACAACACAATATCAAACACCTACTATTTACATGACTGTATGTAGTGATTACATGAGGATCATTTTAATGTGATTGCATAATTATTTACATTTTTCATGGATTTATATACGTCACAGTACATTAAATACCCAATATTGAACATCACAATTAGAAACACATTACAACACAATATCAAACACCTACTATTTACAATTTGCACGTACTAGAGTTTGGAGAGATGAACAAGATAAAAATTCAAAAGTGATAAAAGTTTCTGGCACCCGCTAATAACCCGTTTCTCCCTCCATGCTACACCCAAGTGATGGAGTCGGACTAGAATGGCTCTGGATTTGAAAAGATGTACTTGTTTGTTTCTATAAACCTCATGCATTGTATGATCTTGTTGAGTAGTTGCGGTTTCTCTTTTACATCCCGCCACCAATTTGCTAAATTCATACGTGTGTGTTTTTTAGATGATAATGCGATGTTAATGTACAGTATAATACATAGTGTAACGATGTTGACGGCAAGCCACAAATGCATAGTGGGGAGTCTCTTTTGTTAATTTTGTATAAGTGTCCCTGAAAGGGGCCGTGATTTGTTAAAAATATGTGCAAGTATCTATTGTTTATGAAATATTTGTGGTCAATAAATGGCAAGAATTCTTTCGTATACGGCCTGTGTCCGAATCCGTCCAGCGTTTTTGCCAATTTTTTGACAGATTCAGCTTTGTCTGTGATTTTAGTGAAGAAGTTGGATATGGTAAAAATGTATGTATTAGTGTTTCATCCGTTACTGCCGATTTTGCCAGTTGGTCAGCTGCCTCATTGCCCTCAACACCTGAATGTCCTTTTGTCCAGTTGAAGTAGATGTCTTTTACTGTTTTTTGTAATTGTTGAAGAATTTTTAGTATTAAATAGTTTGTATTGTCAAAATTGTTTAATGCTTTTAAACTTGATAGGCTATCCGTTATGATTAAGTATTGAGAATGTTTGTCCGACTCTGTCCACTCTAATGCTGAAGAGATCGCGAAGAGTTCTGACAGGAAGACGGAGTTATCCTGGGACAGTTTCGCTCTCCAAGTATAGATTTGCTCGTTTTTTTTCGTACACACAAAATGCCGAGGCTGTGCCTTCGGACATTTTGGAACCGTCCGTGTATATTGTAATTTTTCCTATATAGTCGTTTATTTCACAAATTTGTATTTCACTTGTTAGCGGTGATGTTTTGTATTTTGAGCCTTTTTGATAGTATAGTGGAGCAAAAGCCTTTTCGGTTGACTTGCCGCGACGAATTGCCCCCGAATACTCCGCCTCCGCCTCCAGCTGCAAATCCAGTGAGCGGAGACCTGTGAGGACCTGCAGCGCATTTGTTGACGTATTGCGATATGCTCTCGTTATCAGCAACAAAGCTTTCCTTTGTGCCGAGAGCAAATGTCGACGACCGTGATATTGCGCCATACACGGAAACCAAACAGCGCACGCTTAGGCCAGTTTCCTTTGTAAGATCGCCGAGTATCAAATCTTAAAAAATTCCGTAGGGAGTCGACCTGAGATTGATGAAAATTTATAAAGATTTTGAGTTATTTTTCCGATTTCTCTTTTGTGCCACATGCGGGAGAAATGATAATTGTTTATCTAATATTACCCCCAGGTATTTTAGTGTTGTTTCTGATTTTATTGACTTATCTTGAAGTTTAAATATGGGGCTCCGCTTGAGGTGTTTGGGTTTGCCAAAAGTTAACGATGAGGATTTTTCATGGGAAACTTCTATTTTGTTGTTTTCTGCCCAATTCTGAATAACTTTTAAAGCTTTCTGACCTTTTTGTTCAAGTTTCTGTCTCGACTGTGCCCAAATCAGTAATATCACGTCATCCGCGTATGCCACCAGTTCACAGTCCTGCACATCAAAGGTCCCCAACAGAGTCTCCAACAGAACCAACCAAAGAAAAGGACCCAGACACGATCCCTGCGGCCAACCCTTACTAAAGAAGTACAATAAAAATGGTGCCATCCAGTCCACCTGAGCTCGCCTACCCGAAAGGAAGGAAACGACAAGATTAATGAGTTGTTTAGAAATACCTAGTCTTTGCAATGCTAGAATCACTTGGTCCCAAGGGAGGTTGTCAAATGCTCCCCTGAAATCCAGTGACACCAGTGATGTGTATTGTTTATTTTGTTTGTGTTGTTCTACTAATGAAATCACTTGTTCCACAGCCGTTTCCGTTGATTTATTTTGCGTGTAGCCGTGTTGTTTACCCGATAAGAAATTCGTTTTGTCTAATACGTGATGTATTCGTCTTAGAATTAATTTCTCTTTTTCCGAATATTGGTAATAGAGTGATGGGGCGATATGAAGAGCTCTCATTCAAGGGTTTTCCTTCCTTTCTAAAATACACGAGCTCTCCCAATTTCCAGTCATCAGGAAAATAGTTTAACTTTAAAAGACTGTTGTACATATCCAACAGAATATTAGGAATTTTTGAAAAGATGCACCTGATCATCCTGTGATCAATTTTATCAGGTCCTGGCGCCTTGTTAATATTGAATGAGAAAATGACATTTCGCAACTCTCTTTTCGTGAATTTTGCCTGGTCCTGCGAGTTTAGCTGCTGTGGTAGTTGCTTTGGAGTTTCATCGCCAAAAATATCCCTCGTTAGTTTTAAAAGGGTTTATGACCTGGAAGTGGGTGACAAAGAATCAAATTGGTAACTGATATGTGAGTCCTGGAATCGCTGGAAGGCTAACTTTTTCGTTAAACCAAAAGGATCCGTCTCCCTGCGACACAGGTTTGTCCAAGCTTTTTCCTTCTCCGATAAAATCTGTTTTTGATAAATTGCCCTTTCTCTTTTGTAATGCTGGTTTATATTTGACTCGTAGTTCGAATTTTTTGCTCTTTTTAAAAGAGCTGCTACTTTATTTCTTTGGGCCCTCAATTGTGGAGACCACCAGGAAATTTTAAATTTCTTGAAAGGGTCTTTCTTTTTAAAGGATTTATTGGCTTGTAATAATATTTCTTGTTTAAAAGTTTCGTATTCTTTGTTAAACTGGTCTATAGTTTCTATGCCATTAAAGTTAATCTGTGAGCATTTTCGAGTTAGTTGTTCGGAAAATTTTGTCAAAGGGATTCCTTTTGTTTTGAATCTTCTTCTTGGTAGTTTGGGTATTGTGAAATTTAGCTCTGTTTCTATTGGGTAGTGGTCTCCAAAAAGGGAAGGAATTACTTCCCAGTTTTTTATGTGTGAAAACATAGCCTGCGTGCAGATGGACAGATCCGGCCTCCCCAGGTTCTTCCCTGACTCATACGTTGGTGGACTGGATGAAGAGTTTAGAATAACTCGTTGATACGCTATGACTCTATCGATAAGGACTTTTCCCCTGGTGTCTTCACTCCTATAGCCCCAAAGCTGGCTGTGAGCGTTAAAATCACCGAGAACCAACTGCAATGGGCTCTGATTTTTAGAACCCAGCCAGTTCTCAATATCCTCATCAAAGTCAGCACTCGGGGAGCTATACAGGCTACCAATGCTTAAGGTTAAAGGCTTAAGGTCTAAATTTATAAAAACTGAGTTATAGTGTTTAGAAGAGATTATGTTTTAAGTTTTGGTCTAAGATTAAAATATGGGGTTTTTTAGAACCTGAACTGTAGCATGGTGTTGTTCGAGGGAGTGATAGAGGTCTATTTTCATAAAGGTATGCATCTTGAAGACAAGCCAGGGAATAGTTCGAGTCTGAGAGGAACTTCATAAAAGCAGCGGTTTGTGATCTGTTGTTCTGTAAGTTTTGTTGAATTAATTTGAATTTTTACCTCTATAAGACAATGACGCTAGCGCTTCTTGTTTCTTTCGCTGGTACACGCTGCAGGATAGATCGTAAGATGGATGTTTTTCATATAGTCCCGCTTTCCTATGGTCCCCCTTGTAGTAGTCGAGCACTATTTTGCAGTTAACACACTCTTTTTTTTCTGAGGCACAATCCTTGATGTTGTGGTCTTTGCCACATTTAGCGCAGGCCTCTGCATTCTGGCACACTCTTGCCGTATGGCCTATTTGCTGACAGTGATAACACCTTTGAATGAAGACATACCGTCTTACCGTGCACCGGTTAAATCCTATGCACAATTTTCCTGCCATTAGTTGCAGTGCATCTCTCTCCAGTAGCTGCAACACCAAGTGCGAGGTTTCCTCGCCCTCTCTTCCTTTCAATACTCTTATCAGCTTATATTGCACCTTCTTCCTCAGAGCTCTTTCCAAAACCGGATAGACTACTTGTTTTTCATATAACTCTTGTTGCTCTTCTAAGTTGTTCTGTGAACTGTCTGCTTCTCTTTCGACGTTTTTCTGTGCGACTACTGGGGCTTCTGGGGCTCCAAAGACTATCACTCGGGCTGTTTACGGATTTGGTTCTTTAATATCCAGTTTTTCCGCCATATCTTCTGTAGTGCGGATTTTATCTTTCACCTGTTCTAGGTAAAATTTGTTTTTACATGTTATTATTTTATTTTGTTTAGTTGTTTGGCAGTCTACTGGTGGTAATTCAGAAATATTAATAGAATTGAGAACTTTCTTTATTATTGGCATTTTTGTTTCCTTGTCTTTTTGTGTTAATATTAGTGTCGGTCTTTCTTGTGGGAGTGGTGGAAAATTTGTCATTTCTGCATATGTTGGTCGATCATTTTCTATTGCTGTTTCTCCCTCTCTATGGTCAATTGAGTCCTTTCGGTTTTCAGCCTGAAGAGTGGTAACATGTTCGAAGAGTCTTTTTTCCATTTGTTCATGGTTCTGTTGTATGATTTTGTTCATATCGTTGATCAATTGATCTTCTCTTTTGATTTTATCTTGTTTTGTCTGTTTGATTAACTCTTTTTGGAATTTAATTTTTTCGCTGAGTTTCCTTATTAAGTGATCTTTTTCTTCTGTCTGTTGTTTGAGCTGCTTAAAGTTTTTGATTACTGATGCCATGGTATTCTTTATCTTTGCTTTTTTGTTTGATGCTAACTGCGTTTGTAGTTGGTGCATGAGTTCTAGTACCTGGTCTGCTATTTTCGACAACGTGTCTCGTTCTTGGTGTTCTTCCTTCTCAGCCCTGTCGTGTTGTCTTACGCTTTCTTTCTCTATTTCCACCGCTTTCTCTTCCAAAATCTTTCTGTATTTTTGTGCGTTTTCATTACTTCCTTTGTCGCGTTCCTTTTTATGTCTGAGAATCTGATCTGTTAAAACCGGTATCGTCATTCGTGATGCTGTTTCGTCGTCAAATGGCAGCAGTTCATCTTCCGACGGGTTTTTTTTATGTGCTCGCTGTGGTAGCTGTGTTTCTTTTTCGTTCGACTTCATCCCGTCTCCTTCTGACTCGGTTATAGTAGAGGAATCATTCCTTTGAGACTGCAACTCTTTTTCATTTCGCAGAGCGCCCGGCTTCATTGTGAATATTTTTATTATATCGGTAGGTAATAATATTTCTGATTTTCTCTATCCACTTATGTCTACTAGCAAATAGTAATATTCCTATATTGTGACTTTTTCGGTCCTGATTATACTGTTTGCACAGCGTTTTCACTTATTGTAGTTAATTCAGTATTTCACTTATGGCCCAAGCATCACCAGGACCCAACCATGCTTTTTGAAGGAAGTGGAAAATACAAGAGTTTAAAGCAAAAATCAGTGACCTAGATCACCGTAAATGACCAAGATAAAAATGTAATGTTCGGACAGTGGGGTTTTTTAATAATCTTGAGAAGAGAGAAAAAAGAAAAAAAAAGGATAGAAGCTTTGGAAGATAAGTTACAAAAACTAAGGGACATAATTTTGAGAAAAACTGACCAAACAAAAAAAAAAAAAAAAAAAAAAAAAAGAATTTCAATGCTCATATACCTCATTGCTCTCTATGTGCCATTTACAAACATTTTTCTCTTGGTTACATTCAATTATTATACATTTAAGCTTTATATACATTTATGTACACATTGTTGACAAGTTTATTCAAGTTTCCTGTTTCTCTTCACCATACCTTACCAATGATATGTGCTATGTCCTGTGAATGTTTTTCACATTTGATAGTTGCGCCTATTGCCATAGGTAGTTGCACAAAATGTCTAATATTTACTTTAGACCAGTCTTGCTGTTTTTCACTGAAGTGAAACCAGACAGAGAATATTAACAAGTAAATAAACTTTTTAAGGCTTGCCTATGATTGAAAGATGTTCATGCTGCACTTGGGATGATAACAGAAAAAAAAGGTATTCAAAAGTGGTATTCTGAGGTGGTAGAATATAGAATTGGGGGGAAGGTGGGGGGAGGAAATAACGTCAGGGATCAAGAGTGCTCAACGAGACTTTTAATTTGATATGTTACTTGCCATGTTTCAAAGCTTATTTAAAAGAAGTTGAAAAGTTAACCCTTTTAAAGTCCCCTTACAATACCAAAATGACATGTAGCATATGCAATAGTGAATTTAATTGATGAAGGTTAAATTGCTGGCTTCCTGTACAACTCTCTATCAGAATTTTGAGAAATGACCGAAATGCGCCTTAAAGTGCCCTCTACTGCCTAAAATGAGAGTTAAACTGGGAGATGAGATCATAGATGAAGAGCTTATGTCATGACCTTTCAGTGGATACCAAACTTGAGGGTTTTCAAGCATTTTCTAAAAAAACGCCTAAAAACGCCCCCTGGAGGCTAAAAAAAGAACTAAAAAATGAAACGAAATTTATGGTTGTGGAAGTTAGGTCAAGACCTAACTATAGAAGTGTCACATGACCCCCCCTGTGACAAAATTTTAATATTACCCCCCCCTCCCCCGGGGCCCCCAGGTGACAGCTAGGAAAAAATGGAGATTGCCAATCGATGCCCCGTCCCAAAAAACATCTGACATACGTACATGTGGCCCCCTCCGAGTAATATTTCGCTTAAAAAAGGCGAAATTAGAAAATTACTCTTAGTAAGTTCAGGTTTGGAACAATTACAAAATAAAGGATGGAAAAGACTACCGAAATGACTTGCACAACAAGGAAAGCGCTGAGGGGGTTAAATAAAAAATTTCAATAAAAATGCGCCTGCAAGTGGTTAAGAACTGCAGAACTCTTGAAACACTGCAAACCCCAAAGGGTTAAGGGTGTAATGTACTGTCATGAATAAGTGGTGATTTATTGAAGCAATTGAAAGCAATATTTATGAAAATTACCCATGATTCTTTATTTATTCACATAAATGATTGAAGTAAAATTTCTCATTTATCTCAATATGTATTTTAGACACTTTTTTGTGAAAAGTTTGGCTAAGACCTTTCTAACCGCTTAATTTCCGTGCTTATAAGATGAATTATGATAAACGGACAATTTTCCTAAACCGTCGGGATATCCGGAGTTGAAAAGTCTTCGACGTAAAATCCGGAGTTTATTTACATTAAAATCATATACAGAAAATCGGGACTTTGAAAAATTGACGTGATAAGAGGAGTGACGTGAAAACTGGGTGTCGGGATAACGAGGTCCGACTGTATAATAACAGTTTAGCTACCTTTTCTCAAAATTAAATACTTCACAACAATGAGGTAGATGAATCTAAATAGAAAATGGATTGAGGTGTACTGTTTTTACATAGATTTCAGTTGATTCTGAAGTCTTTATAAGCTACACTAACCCATTGGGCTAACAATACGCTAGTTACATAGCATAAAAGAGAGTGGAATTAAAAGTTTTTACAAATATGATGATGAAAGTGTAAATCATCCAATATAATTTAATGATTAAATTAAAAAAGTCGATAGATAAAATTTTTATTTTAAATTTATTCTTTTAGTTAGATGCTACCACCTTTCATCCATTCCGCTTAAGATGATGAAAATGGAAATTTTTTATCTGAAATTAAAACAGTCTTCCGTATCACAAAATGAAGAAGGCGGGGGGGAGGATAGCAGAGCGAAACAAAATGGCTTACATTATAGGAGAGGAGAGTGGAAGAATTTAACAATAGGATGAATATAAAAAGGACGAATCTGCACTTAGGTAAACATAGCAAAGCGAAAATTCTACGTGCAAAAATATTCTTTGTGTCAAAAAATTATAATACACGGTTACCCAAAATGATTCACCGGGTTTCAAAAGATTGTTTATTTACAAGTATACGACGTACAAAGAGTTTTCATTATACATGAAAAGATACATACATTCTGGTACATACTACAAATGTTCAAAGTGTGCGCCCTTAGTCACCCGACACACATCCCAACGGTAATCCAGTTCCGTCCATACCATGGAACTATTAATAAAGAGGAACTGACATATCCTTAAAATACTGAAGCTTCAACTGTAACCGCTATCGCAGGGGTTGTTTACCGCCGGTGGAAACTTCCACCAGTAAATTTATATAGAAATTTTCTGCTTATTTAAACGTTTTATTATTGCAAAATTTCAGTCATAAATAATGATAGAAACAGATTTCCATTTTTACCGGTAGAAGTTTACTTTGGCGGTAGTCACGCCCTGCGTTTCCGCCATATTGTGACAACCAGGGAAACAAACTGACAGTTTTAGAAGGCAAAATGACACCAGTAGGAACAAATAGAAATTTTGACCACATTTGTGAGAAAAAAATTCCATGAATAAGACGCTTAAATAAGACGAAATTCTCTATTTAATTTTACTGGTGGGACGTTTGGAACTGGTGGAAGTTTGCCCGGCGGTAATCAGAAACTGAAGATGCGATTAAAAAAAAACGCAGCCGCCATATTATGACAACCTCCTTAGTTACTTCACTCGCAACTGGTAGACAGTACACTATATGTCTCCTCCTCTTTATTCGTAACTCCATTGTCCATACGTTCAATCGTATGTTTCTGTCAATGTCCGTCACAGCAGCAGTGATGCGTTCCTGCACGCGAGCCACGAGGCGGGCTTTTAAACTTGGCGAGTGTATGTATCTTGTAATGTATCAACCGTCTTTGTAGGTCGTATACCTCTCAATGCACAGCATTTTGAAACCCGATTTATCTTCTAGAAGTACTTAATTTTGGTAGAAAAAAACCTTATTTGTTCATTTATTTATGCTTAAATTTTTCGTATTCTTATAAAGACGTTTCTCATAATTTAAATATATACATATATGTATTTAAATCGAACAATATAAAGGACTAATGTTGTTAAAGCATAATATCTTATATATATATACAGGGTGATTCAGCTCGTCGGTGACAAACTTTAAGGATCGATAGAGCACACCTAGACGAACATTTTTGAATAGGGAATGTAGGGTCCCTGACGCGATGGTAAGGTGCTAGGCGCTTTCGAAAATTTGGGTGCCGAAATTCGAAACGTCATAAAAACTAGGGAAATGGTTAGATTTTCTTGCTTGTTGCGTCGAAATGATTCTGTTTGTTTAGACTTTCTTCAGTACCAATTTGATAAGCGTATCTCTTAAAACATGGATAGGGGGCGCTGCAGACTTTGGAGAGCTAGACAACAACTTTAAGCCCGTTATTTTGATAATTTAACACATGCTCGCCAAAGTTTATACTCTAACTTAAAGTTTGAACCCAAAAGTAGAGCCCTGCAAAAAGCGTAAGAGCCGGAATAAAATGTCAAAGTACAGGGTGGTCGAAACTCGAAGGCTCCTAAGAGATAAACAAACAGATTTCTTGACTTATGGCATGCATTTTCATGATTCTGTTTGCTGGGGCTCTCTGAAACTCAGTTGAACGGTACAAAAAGAAACATCGATAGGGGGCGCTTTGGGCAAAAAACATAATTCGTTGACATTTCGGACGCTAACTGGAAACGGGGCGCTACGATCAGTTAGTAATAATGAAAACACATTTTCTACCTCTGCTCAACACTTCTGAATAAATTTAGACCAAAAACATCAATGATACTGGAAATTTATTTACAAAAAATAACACTACAGAAGATGCTCGAAATTTCGACCTTGGGCCATGATGCAGGCTTCGCACCTCCGTCGCATTGAGGAGTGTGTGTTTCCAACAATGCCAGGAGTATCTCTGATCTGCCCTGCAGCTGCCACAATGCGCGCCACAAGTTCTTCAGCACTGCTGACAGGTGTATGGTATACCTCGGCCTTCAGGTAACCCCAAAGGAAGAAATCCAAGCAGGTGAGGTCTGGTGATCGGGCAGGCCAGTGAACTGGACCCCCACGCCCGATCCACCGCTGGCCATACCTTGCGTTTAGATGGAGACGCACGTCGTTCGTGTAATGGGCCGGAGCTCCATCGTGCTGGAACCACATCTGGCGACGCGAACCTTCGGGTACGTGCGCCTCATCCAGAAGCTGCGGCAGCACTTGATCCAGGAAAATCAGGTAATTTCCACCTGTCAGCCGTTCAGGTAACAAATAAGGGCCAATGAGGCAATCCCCCAGAATGCCGGCCCACACATTTACTGAGAAACGCTCCTGGGCTGCTCGGCTTCTGGTTTCATGTGGATTTTCATCACACCACACATGACTGTTGTGGGCGTTCCACATTCCCTCCCGGCTGAAGGTGGACTCGTCCGTAAACAAAATGCTGTTTACAAAACGGGGATCCCTGGATCTCATCGCCAAGTACCATCTTGAGAATTCCACTCGAGGGCCAAAATCCTGCTCTCTGAGCAACTGCACCCGCTGGATGTGGTAGGGGTGCAGATTCCGGGAACGTAAGATGCGCCACGCAGTTGCTTGCGAAATGCCAACATGTCTGGCGATATCTCTCGTGCTAAGACCTGGGTTGTCCTCAACCAGGTTAAGCACAGCCTCTTCGTTGTCGGGGGTGCTCACTGATCGCTCCCGTTCAGGCCTGCCTCCGTCGAAAGATCCCGTTGTGGACAACCTCTGGTGTACTCGAGCGAAGAAGGCATGGCAGGGGATTTGCCTGTTGGGGTAACGCTCGGCGTACAACCGCTGAGCGGCTCGTCCATTACAACCAGCAGCGCCATACGCCAAATGCATGTCAGCCAATTCAGAGTTTGTGTACCGTTCCATCCTACTACCGATCTGCAGACAAGTAACCCGAAGCTTAAGTAGGTACCGCACGTTCAAAAGACGTGTCTGCGCATACAACTACGTCATCTCGCGTTGTCGTCTACGCATTACGTATCTTTTGCATATCGATATGGTACGATATCTTTTGCATAAATCAGCAAAAAGCACCTTATGTAAATTTTATTGCGCGCATTGTGCATGATTGAAACCAGCTATGTTTGTTAAAAAAAACAAACAAACTGCAGTTTTAATAGCTTCTTATGATAAGTAAATTACTCTCTTGTTTTGTTTCTAACTGATCGTAGCGCCCCGTTTCCAGTTAGCGTCCGAAATGTCAACGAATTATGTTTTTTGCCCAAAGCGCCCCCTATCGATGTTTCTTTTTGTACCGTTCAACTGAGTTTCAGAGAGCCCCAGCAAACAGAATCATGAAAATGCATGCCATAAGTCAAGAAATCTGTTTGTTTATCTCCTAGGAGCCTTCGAGTTTCGACCACCCTGTACTTTGACATTTTATTCCGGCTCTTACGCTTTTTGCAGGGCTCTACTTTTGGGTTCAAACTTTAAGTTAGAGTATAAACTTTGGCGAGCATGTGTTAAATTATCAAAATAACGGGCTTAAAGTTGTTGTCTAGCTCTCCAAAGTCTGCAGCGCTCCCTATCCATGTTTTAAGAGATACGCTTATCAAATTGGTACTGAAGAAAGTCTAAACAAACAGAATCATTTCGACGCAACAAGCAAGAAAATCTAACCATTTCCCTAGTTTTTATGACGTTTCGAATTTCGGCACCCAAATTTTCGAAAGCGCCTAGCGCCTTACCATCGCGTCAGGGACCCTACATTCCCTATTCAAAAATGTTCGTCTAGGTGTGCTCTATCGATCCTTAAAGTTTGTCACCGACGAGCTGAATCACCCTGTATATTAACAATGTACTTCCAACGCAATTTTATTTTTATGATCCGAAGCCAAGGAGAAATTATTTAAATTATGCTAATTACTCTAAAGTCTATGCAAACAAGAAAGAAAAAAAAGAAAACAAGGACCCTACATTTATCCAGGTAAAATGTCAGAATGAAGTCGCAAGTCAAATAAAAATAAAATTTATTGAAAAAGGAATACTCCAAGGAAAGAAAGAAAGTGAAAAATGGCAGAGAAACAGCAATTATAATTCAGTATTAGACTCTTGCATCGGGTTGGGACAAACTTTTTCGTTGTGAGTCGGGTTCGGGTATGGGTTGAGATATGACTCTTACGGCGGGTTAGTGTAGGGTTGATCCAATTTTTCAAAAGGTCTAGAAAATTTGTTCAGATGAGAAAAACTATATATTTGATTTTTCAGCATACGAGTAAAAAATAAAATTGGTATTAAAGACATAATTGTTGATTATTTTTCCATAATTGTGTTAAAAATTAGGATTCATTTTCTTCCACATACGGTTCGGGTTTGGGTTTAAGTATTTCAAGTTCGGGTCGGGATTCGGGCCAATGAATTTTTTTTTTCGGCTTCGGATCGACTTTAAATAAAAATTTCTGGTCCGGGTCTAGTACAACCCGCCCCGTGCAGGATTCTATTCCGTATAGCAAAGGGAAAGTTACAACATTCCAAGACAGAAATATTTAGATCCAATATCAAAGATGTCGAAGCTACAGATGAATGCGCACTATATTAAATAAATTTATATCTATTAAGAATTTTTGCAGAAGATTACATCTGAAAGAGAACCGCGACGATGTTCGAGTCTTTATAGATTCCATTGGCAATACTATCCAATTGTAGGAGAATGAGAAGTACTGCATGTGAAGGAGCATTAGCTATATTTGTAGGCTACATCGTCTGATATAGAAATTTCCATTTGAATCTTGCAGTTATGTTGGTGAGAAGGCGAGTTGGTAATGAGAAGTACTGCATGTGAAAGAGTTTTAATAGAGCATTAGCTATAGTTGTAGGCTACATCGTCTGATATAGAAATTTCCATTTGAATCTTGCAGTTATGTTGGTGAGAAGGTGAGTTGGTAATGAGAAGTACTGCATGTGAAAGAGTTTTAATAGAGCATTAGCTATATTTGTAGGCTACATCGTCTGATATAGAAATTTCCATTTGAATCTTGCGGTTATCTTGGTGAGACACGTTTTAATTTTATTATTTTTTATGGGTAGATATTATGAGAGTCAGTGTACACATGTACGTTTAGACCGAAGGAGCTAGCAAATTGAAAAGCATCGTACATTGTAAAGTATTAAAAGTAAGGATCGACCGAAACCAAAATCGAAATCGAATTTCGGTAATATTTTTATTTTCGGCCAAAAACAAAAACGAAAAAAAAAATTTTTTTTTTGGTAATTAATACATACATAAATATACATAATTACTAATTAATTATATGTGTTTATTAAATATGCATAATTATATGTGTGATACAAGTTGGCTCTGTGCCTCTGTCCAAAACTTTTTATCTTCTTTTAAAATAAAATGTAATTCGTTAAGCAAAGACACAGAATAGTTTTCTAAATTACGAAGTTCATCTCATTAAAAAATGTTTTAGGTATACATGCCTCGATTTATCTTTTATAATGATTTTTGTATATGACCATCTGTTATACTGGAACTTTCTCAAAGAGTTATTCGAAACTCTTCTGCGGTTTCAAACTAAACATTTACTATTAGTGTTAAGTCTGCAGCTTTTAATGAGCACGTAAAAAGCGTCTTCAAAGTTTAGTCCTATATGCATTACTTGCTTTATAATTTGCACTCACGTCTTGAGTCAGTCATGACTGATAATTATAAACGTTGAAGTTCATAGCAATAAATAAAGAGTGTCTCGTTTGAGCAGATACAACTGAAATCAATGAGTAATAAAATTTCCGAAAGAAGAAACGAGATTTTTGGAATACAGATAGTTTCGGTTCGGCCGAATTTTCGACAGCATTCGTTTTCGGCGAAACTCTCATTTTCGGTCAAAAACGAAAAAGAAACCGAATTTTCGGTCGACCTATTTTTAAAAGTAGAATTGAAACAAAAGTATTTTGCATACATCGGTATAAATATATCTAAAATCGAAATCAAAATGATTAATTTTTAAAATTTTTGAATCATATTTTAAATGCAGATTTTTCCCTACAATACCATAATTGAAATACCACGATGAATAAAAGTGTCCTCCGTGCTTTAGTCACACAATAATACCCGATATCGTACTGAGAGTTTAGTTTAGAAAAGAACTTAAAGGTGAAAGTTATCGGATGTCGAACTATTGCTTCATTTTACATAACACATCATTCCAGAAATGATCATTGTTGTTTTATTTTATGCTCAATATCAATTATCAAAAGGAGTGGTAAATGACCTAGTTACACACAATTCTTGTCTTGCAGCTAACGCCCGTGAAAATGACAATGAAAGGCAAGGTCTTTAAGAGATTTATAAAGTTTAGGTGTGCTCATACAAGTTTGCAAAATAATGCTTTTTTTGTAAAGTCGTATAGAGAGCAAATTTCTTTTTAAATTTTTAACTTATTTTGAAGCAAAAACTTTTGATACTACGCAGCATAGAGTCGGAAAATATTCAGCGCTGAAATAGGAAAAAAGACGAAGAGATGAATGAAACGCTATGGGATAGAGCAAAATGAAAAACAGGAACAAAATGAATGATCGCAACTTCGTGACGCAGGTCAAATGTCATGGACTTCTCTGGGATCGAGTCTTGCGGAAGCTTCAGGCAAAGACGACTAAATTAAATAAATGTTCATATTTACAAATGATGGACCCGATTTAAAAAAATCATATTTTCGGAACTACTGCGCATATTACAATAAGTGATACATGAATTTATAGAGAAATATACCTTTCAGTTACAAATGTTTGATGTGTGACCCTCTTGTTACATGGCATTGGCATACGTCCAATCTGTAATCCAGTTCGTTCCAAACATTTTGTAGCATCACTCTGTCAATGGTTCTGAATTCTGTACAAATGCGTTCTTTAAGTTCTGACAGTGTCAAAGACATTGTTTATGTACCACCAATGCCGAAAACAAAGTGTTCAGATCTTAAAGAACGCATTTGTGAAGCTTTCAGAACTTTCAGACAGAATGATGCTACAAAATGTTAGGAACGAACTCGATTACAGATTGGACGTATGCCGTGTAACAAAAGGGTCATACATTGAACATTTGTAACTGAAAAAAATTTAGTATATTTCTCTTTAAATTCCTGTATGACTCATTGTAATATGTGCAGTAGTTTCGAAAATATGATTTTTTTTAAACCGGGTCCATCATTTGTAATAGCCCTGTATTATAATAGATCTCCTTAATAATGATCTCCTTAATAATTATTAAGGACTTTTGGAGCCAGGATTATGAACGCATTTCATACCCATGAAATTTCATGGGCTGAAAACCATCCAGCTTCAGTGGAGAGGGGAGTGGTGCATCCACACAAATTTATTACACTATCAGATGTGATTGGTGGAATGATTTACTGTAGAAGCTTTCACTTCTGTTTTACATCTACCGGATGTCCCAAAAATGACCGATGATTTTAAAATTCAATAACTTGCAAACGGTGACAGATATTAAAAAAATTCTTGCAGGAGGATTATGTATGATGTCAGGAGTTTCTTTAGTATGATTCTTGATTTTAGTTCGAATTTCAAAAAATAGATGGCGCTGCGAGAAATAGGGGCTAATTCCAAACCCGATTTTTGGTACTTCGGGATCCATTCAAAACATTTTAATCTCCTTTTTTTCGCATGGGAGAAGAGAAAGCCCGAAAAATAGAGACTGGATTTAGCGCCTATTACTTGCAGCGCCATCTATTGCTACTATTTGTAACTAAAACTGGGAATTGTAGCATAAAAACTCTTGAAATCTTGCATAACCCTGCTGCAAAGGTTTTTTTTAATATCTGTCACCGTTTGCAAGTTATTGAATTTTAAAATCATCTGTCATTTTTGGGCTGGTTAGTTGATTTTTGACGGCCGATTATCTACTCGAGGGATATAGGACCTAAGGGGAGTGCCCTCCGTGGGAGTCTTTCTAAGGGAACCTAACCCGTTTTTATGCAAGGTTTCCCAAAGTTCGAAGAAAACTACGAAAACTTCGAACGGTTAGGCCGACGGGCGCGATTGGGTTAGAACCCAGCACCTCCCGTCTACTAGCTTCGAGAACAGAACCTCTCCGCCACTGGTGAGACCGGACATTTTTGGGACATGTTTTGGGTATGTTGATGCGGCAGCATGCTGAAATATATATATTTTTTTTCTTCAGGGAAACAAAAAATGTAAAAATCTGCAATCAAAAAGCCTGTAAGTGACTGAAAATTTTAAAAGATGGGATAACAATGTGTGATCTATATTTTTTGCTATTGATTTGACAGTTGTCTGAAAGAAAATTTGTCAATATTTCTCGCTATATATATTATTCATTTTATATCATTTATCATTTCACATCACACATCATTTGGGGCTGAACGTTATTTATATTACATGATAAATTTAATTTCTGCAGTATCATGTATTGCAAAATAAATTTACTTAAAGAAAAAGAGGAAAAAATTTAAATAAATGAAATAACAGATTTTCCTCTTTTCATCATATTTATACAATTATGAGGCAAAAGAATAATCCCGCGATGATAAAATGCGCCGCTTAAATCTACGAAATATGCAGAACTCCTTTACCTCCTCTAAATGCATATCTTTCATGACTGTTGAAAAATGCGGTCGCGAACTGTCCTGGAAAAGAACCATTATTTGAGACGTTTAAAGTCATAGTAGTGTAAGTTATTAATTTTGAAAATTAGTTTTAAGTGCATGGTGAGTATCGAGGCATATTAATCGAAATATCGCTGTGAGTAGTAGCAGAGCCGCAACAAGGGTAGTGCTGGCGGTGTCCCCACACCAGGCGCTTCATCTATGTTACCAGTTATTACTACTATACAGCGGTGTAGAAAGATGATCCGAATTTTTCGCACGAGGCGCCAAATAGAGTTGCTGTGGCACTGAGTGGAAGTTACGCAGAAGTGCCTGTAGATAGCACCTAAAGCTATTTTACTGCAATGAAATTCATTGTAATACATCTAGAACACTTCTTTTTGAGCAGTTATAAGAAAATTAGTGTTGTACCAACTATGACTTTAAGGGTGTACTCAAATAAATATTTTTCCACCCTCAACAGCTCGAAATTTTCTGATACATTTCCAGACTCATTTTTAAAAGTAAAAACATGAAACTTGCTGACGTGATTTTTGATGAGATGTATAAGAGGCCGTGTGTTTTCACTTTTAGCTCAGTTAAGTAAAACTTGATTTATAAACAATTATTTTCTCAGTATGACCATTTTTTTTTTCGTTTCCAGCTCTCTCGTTTCTGAAAATTCGGTTCAAAACGCCAACTTTGACAGCATTTTTTGAAATATGTTCTGCCTTTATCAAAAAATTGACAAGCACGGGACATTATATAGTTTTTGAATAAGAGAATCTGCCAATTTGATGCTTTTCACAACAAAAATGAATTTAAAAATGAATCAGAAAATAAGCAGTTTGGATTTGAATACACCCTTAAAAGCATCATTTTACGCTGATGTTTTGACACAATTGAAGCCTGTATTATTTTAACAATGGGTAGATACATAAGAACAAGGTATAGCGAACGTCAAAGAAGACGAGAAAAATTCACTTCAAGAAGCTCAATCATTTTCAGTTGGCCCACAGGGGCGAAATTCCCTGGAGATCTTACATAAGAGATCTCTTATGAAAGTTCTCTAAAACTCCCCAAACCATTAGCCAAAACCCTGAATAAAAAGTTACACTCCTATGCACAAATTTACATACGTGTATATCAATGTCCTTAAAATATGTTTAAATCACATTTATTGCGTAAACTAAAGAGATTACAGTTTATTTTAGCTCATACCATCCTGATATTAAATATTTTGAAAATTAATTATCTTATTGTTCAAAACGATACACTGAATACAAAAAATGTTTGTTGTACTGTGTTCTATTACGCCTATAAATCATTTTAAGTGGAGTTTCGGGACAGCATGTACATAAAATGAAATATAAAATTAATCAAAGAAGTATTTTTGTATACATTGCAACCGGGTAGTCAGATAACGCAACTCTCGCACACTAACCGTTTTTCTTCGCCTACAAAACCTTTATAAATCTATATTTAAAAGCAAAAAGTATCCATGAGCAATGCTGACGGCATAGTGACTTTGGCATCACCTGACTGATAAATTTAGCTTTTACTGCAGTTTATTTAACTTATAAACACCACACAATTTCAATTTTCGCACCATCAAATAGCGGAAAATTTTTTCTTTCAAATTCAATTTGTTTGAAAACTGTATCTCAATTTACTGATTTTGTATGGTTTAAAACTAATTTTCAAGCATGATAAAAAAAAATCAATCTATCGTGTGTAGCTCGATTATAAAAGATTAATCCTTTGAGGGCAAGCAATTGTGTTTCAGTAATGTCAAATTCACACCGGAATCTGCCAAAAGATTTATTGCAAAATAAGCAAAAGTAATTTTACGGCTTTTTTTCAACAAAGTTAGAAAAATAAATTTTTATAAACTTTTTCTGGTGCAAATCTTCATTAATCGTAGGTGGGATAAAATATATCCCACCGCCCCTCAAGGGTTTAACCCGCTTGCACTTTAAACCTAAACAGCAGTAATGTAAAATCTCGTTACAATGAATCTCTGGGGTGAACTGATTAAGTTCGGTAAAGTGAAAATTTTTATAATGGAATAACAAGATTTTTTTAACAACCCAAATAATATTCGTTAAAATGAAAAAATGGTCAAAGTGACATTCGGTGTAACAAGATTTTACTGCATTTGTTTCCGACTAATATTCCATAGCGAAATTAAAACTTCCCCAATAAATAAATAAAATAATATAATTAAAACACAGATTTAACAGAGATGTTATCACACTACGCGCTTAAACCGCTGAAATTATCAGAATGAAAAAGGCTGTTGTAAGTATCGAAATATTTGGCGATTTCTTGTTATTAATATCTGGCATGCGGCTATACGAAAGCATCACTTTCAATAAATCTCAAAACTTTATTTCAATGAATAGTTGATGTTTCATTTAAAAATGCTCTTTTGCGTTGTTAATGGAAAACTAAAAAAGAAAGAAAAATATATATATATATATATTAAATGTAAAAAATCCATTAGTTAAAAAAAAAAATGGTTTGGACCTATATATTCAGCAACCCGAGCGGCCCGGGTTGGATCGCGACCAACGACATACAAGGCCAGTTCATGACGTTTAAAACGTCACAGGGAGGGGATTATCTTTACACGGGATTGACACAAAGCGGCGCGCCCGTCGTTTTGTGCCATTCGCCGTGTGAAGATGATCCACTCTGTTTGACGTTTTAAAAGTCATGAACTGGTCTTGCATGTAGTTGGTCGCGGTTGGATCTGCGAGTTTCCATAAGAGTGTAACGGAAAATACATCTACTGAAAATACAAATAGACAAAGTTTTGTTTCATAACCCCTTTTAAAGACGTGACCTACAAAACTGTATAGCTGATCTTAAAGAAAAATTGAAAAACATTTTCCTCTTTTTGTGCAATTTAAAGTCGAGCCTGCACCCACAGAATTGCGTGGATCCTCCCTTGGCATAACCTGACATAGTCTATATATATTTTTTTAAAATATTTTTTTTCAATCAAATATTTTCCTATTAATTAGTTGAAACCACCAAGACTTTTCATTTCTACCAAAAATCTCCCGGTCTTAAAGGGATAATACCATGCTCATTTAAGTTAGAATATGAAAGTAAATTTGGAAGTAAATATCTAAAAAAAAAAAAAAAGCTTTAAGTATAGGAATTAAAAACGTATTTTTATATAAATGATGCTTGCATCTTAAACCAAAAACGGAGGATACAAAAAGTTCAGGACAATTTTGAGTTTGGTGAGAATATTTGAAAATTAATGACAAGGGGCTATACATATATAACTTTATCGACTTTTTGGTAATTTTGGACCCCCTACCCCCCCCCCCTTACGATATCATACGTTATCATGCCTCGAACCCCCCCCCCCCCCCATAATGATATCGTTATCAATATCTAAAAATCAAATTTCCATTTTTGGATTTTTTTTCTTTTGTTTGGAGTGATATGTTGTTACACACTTATTTTTCACATACTTTATTCATTCAAATGAAGAGAAATCAATAAAATATCGCTTTGTATATCAAATAACACTTAATAGATATAGTTACTATTTAAAAGTATTTAATAATGGCTTTTTGTTACATAATGCATTCAACAGTAATAATGTCTTCTTGCACTTGTCTCCTCACGAGTGTGTGTGTGTGTGTGGTGGTGGGGGGCAGACAAAACTTCTTATCAACAAAACAGGTAGATATTATTCTTTCTTATTTATTAACTAGGAAATACGACAAGTAACATTTCAAAGATACTTCGCAGTGGGTTTCTTGAAGAGCAGATTAGATATTCATACACACATGACAGAAGAATAGGAATGCCAAACGTTGGGGTATTCCATATTTTGGAATAAAATAATTTTATAAGCATTTAATGATTTCAATAATAACTTTATATTTCCATAAAAATAGAGAACGGACTAAAAAATATATAACAGACTATTTTGATGTAAGGAACAAGTTACAAATGGAAAGAGAATATTTTGGTTGGATAAAAAATGATAACGATATCAAAAGACAATCCCCCCTCCCCCTAGAGATAACATTTTCCAGACCCCCTCCCCCCTAAATTGATAACATTACATATGCACAGCCTTCAAACAACAATGTGCGCATTCACGGTTAACAATGAAAATTGATTAAGCAAATATGCCTTTTTGCTTCTGAATATTTATATTAGGTGGCGCATGCTATTATATTTTGGAAATTATTGCACAGAATTTTATTATAACGGAGGATACAAGAAAGCTTGTAACAGCAGTTCAAACATAATTTTTGATTTTTTGTCTTTTTATAATACAGTTTAATTTCCATATGAAGGAATTTTCAGAGAAAAAGCTTACTGTATTGAAAGAATAATTTATCATACACACAAAATAAATGAAGATTCTAATAGAGTAACTTAGATAAAACCTGTAACAGTATCAGTTTGAGATATTTATTGAATTCTTTGGATGTAATTAATTATTTATATCATTGACAAAGAGAAATATATTACTATATTTTAATATACATCAATGTGCAAATTCTACAGGGTGTTTCATGAAAGATGGGCAAAACTTTAAGAGGTGATAGCGCACATCCAAACAAACAACTTTCATCAAAGAATGCATGGTCGGAAATAAAACGCAAACGTGCTGCCGCAATCGGAAACTTGATCCATGCAAATGCTAAAGCTCCATTCCGTTCGCGAGTTATCGAAGAAAGAACGACACTAATAGCATGCAAATGTGATATGGGGAAGAAGAAAAACGCGTATGCAAAATTTCGCCTCAATTAATACCTAAAAGACGCTTATCCGAGTGTGCAACTGTCAATCGCGGTAGGAATGTATCTGGGGATGTTGCCCTTCACTAATAGGGAAAAGACTGATCTGCATTTTATCTACGGAACTGCAAATAGAAATGGCTCAGAGACTCAACGATTGTACTGAGAGCGGTTTCCCGACTTGGTTTTGTCGTTCTTTAATCGTTCTTTGTGTGTTTTTGCCTCGTATAGCATCACCTTCGGCGCCCTCTAGCCCCTTTGCGTTTTATTTCCGACCATGCATTCTTTGATGAAAGTTGTTTGTTTGGATGTGTACTATCACCTCTTAAAGTTTTGCTCATCTTTTATGAAACACCCTGTATATACATTTAAAAAAAAAAAGACTTTATGTTCATCAAGTATACAATCAATAACACATTTTTCTACCTATTGGCAAAGTAAATTATTATCTGAAGTGATAAATAGTGAATTCCTTTAACTACTCTTCCGCTGTTCCTTTTCCTTAATTATCCTGTCCAAATAACTTGTCCGTAAGACGGTAATTTAGATAGATGTGCCGATGAAATTATCGTTAAAGTACCATATAGATCAATGCTTCAAAGAGCATATGGGGAGCATTATTCACAGAAAATCGGTTTATGAAAAAAGATCATGAATCGCTAATATATGTTCTATTATCTAAAACTGTAAAACATTTTAAAAATATATAATCTTTAATAAATTAACCACAATGTATTGCAAAATTAACCTTCTTTTGAATGACTCCTGAAAAAACTTTCATATCCAATCGAATACAGCCAAATTTATAAATGAAAGGAACAGCTTGTAATTGTACCATTATAATACGATTAATTTTAATTGCTGCTTTTTGCTAGCTTGAAAAAAAATTACTGTATTATTATATAATTATTTTACTGAATAAATGCAAAACATGACTTGAAATAGATACTTAAATTCACAAAATTATACTATACGGTAAACGTAAACTGTACGGTTCATAAGCTTCAGACCCCCCCCCCCCTCCCCCTAAAACTAGATACTCATCAAAGTAAGTAAAAAGCTAATTAGAAATATCATAAATTTATTTTAAGGGGTTTTATCACTCTAAAATTTAAGACCTTTTTGTGACTTTTTTAAAAAAGAAACTGCGAATCGGTTATAAAAATCCATTTACACTAATTTATTATGCATATGTTAAAGCAGTAACCCGGAATTTCCTTTAATTGATATATTAAAATACTGTAGATTTCGTATGAAATACTACCTATTGGGATCTCCCCTATGTTGGATTTTCGGAAAATTTTTTGCAGATCTATACCGATCATGACCCCTTAGAATCCAAAACCACCCCCAGTAAAAAACTTAATCTATCTATCTATCTATATATATGTATCACATTTTTATGGACAGGATAACTTTCATAATTCTGCACAAATCTTTTCCAAACTGATGCATAAAATCAAGGGGCATAAAATCTCGGTCCAGTTCGTTAATGGGCAAAATCGGACCAAGGGGCGGAAATAGGGAGGGGTTCTGTGAAAAATGAAAAAAAACCATACATTCTTAATTATATTACATATCTACTCAGTTTAAAGTTATTATTACTTCGATAACACATATATCTTTCACGCAGTCGGGTTTCTTTATTTTTTAAATTTAATTTATTGTTTACAATTAATGAATTAATTTATGAGGAAAAAATATACAAACATAGGCAAAAAAGCAGCAAAAAACATGATTTCTTTAACGTTTCAAATCCCCCCCCCCCCCATTATATTGTAAAATCCATCTCTAGTTTTATTAAGTACACACGGTTACAAAGATAATACAAAAAAAATGAGGGAATAGTTTGACAAATATTTGTTGAAGTTTTAGGGTTTTAAACACAGAAATATACCAAAAAAAAAAAAAAAAACAGCAAAAATTAAAATTCTTTTAAAAAAAAATTAAATTCTCAATTTTTATACAAAAATGATTTTTTTTTCTTTTCAAAATCAGTTTTTCTAAGTATTATCTATAACAATATGTGTATATGATAAGTAAATGTACAGTCGTGGAAAAAAAAAAAGTAAACACCCCCTACTAACTCTGCAACTAAATATAATGGAAGAAAGTTACTGGTACCAAGCGATTGGAAATAAAGTCTACTTTTAAATGATGTATATAAAATTTGCTTTGGAGGCCGTCTACAAATCAAAATCCGACCAAACTTTTTTATTTCAATGGAAACACCCAATTTTGACATTATATTTTAAATCTTCGGTTCAAACTATGCCTAGAAACGAAATTTCAAGTCATTTGAATGATAAGTTTTTGAATTATAAACAATTAAAATTTAGAGCTCCTAATGTTAAATTACATTTTCATATTTTTATTAATATCTCCTGAAATTATAAGCCTAATGTGATACTTTTTTGTGTGGTTATAGTACTAAAAAACTCAAACATAAATACTCTGAATTTGAAATTTAAAATATTTTATAATATGAATTATGGGTTATGAAATTAACATTCGAGAAAACTATGAATTGCAACCTACAATTTTTTTTATATTTATTATGTCCTGCTTTATGCAAATTCTCAATTTCAAATTTTTATTCCATGTAGTTTTCGAATTATGATTGAAAAACGTAAAATGATGGTTTAAGTCTATGCTCCTATGGTCCGAATGCTCCTGAGGCCTCTTGTCTGGGAACGAAATCTACTACACCTGGAAGTCTAAAAATTTGTATGAGGATAGTCCAAGAGAGGTCCGAATGCACCTGAGACTCAGAATTTTCATTTTTTGTTAATTAGCCGATATATTAATTAATAACAATTAAATTTAAAAAATCAAAAAACCCGACTGCGTAAAAAGCGAACTAACTAATTATTTCTCATCAATGTGAAACTATTTTTTATATTACTTACCTATTTTGTTTATTTACTTGTATTGATGACTTTTAAGTTGTGTTTAATTATTATTTCCTATCTATAAACACTATTTTGATGAGGCCTATAGATGTCTATGATGGTTAGAGTTGCAGTAAAGCTAGAGATCCTGCCTACATACCTTCCAGGTTGTGTAATATTTAAACGGAGCTTCTGACTGTGAAATAGTCAAAGAAACGTCGTCTTCATTTTGAAAGACCTATCCAATGATATGCCACTCAATAGGGTGCGTATTTTTTTTTTTTTTTTTTTTTTGTCTCTACCGCCCTTTTGCATTTTAAGGCCGCCATTTTGAATTTATAAAAACAAAACCTAGTCTATAACCATCGGACGGTTAAGACGAATCGATAGAGACTTCATTCATTAAAACCCATCCAGCCATTGGGATGTTTCGAGGGTATAAAGTAATCCACATACCCAGATACGCGTGAACACATAACCCTTTTTGGCAGTCAGGTAAAAAAAACCCTAATTTTATTTAGTAGACTACATTGAGGACACACACAAAAAAAAATAAATAAATAAATTAAAAAAATGGAGGGATTTGGCAAGTATTTGTAAAAGTTTTAGTGTTTTAAACACAGTAATGTAACAAAAAGCAGCAAACTTTAAAATTCATTAAATAATAAAGAAAAAACATTAAATTCTCAATTTTTACTCACAAAATGAATTTTTTTCCCTTATAAAAATCCGTTTTCCTATGAATTACCTACAATAATACGCGTCTTTAATAAGTAAATGTACATCAGTAAAAAAAAATTCTTCAAAGGGTACCGAATCCCCTTAACAGAATAAAAAATTCTAAATCTTGGGGGAGGGGGATTTTGGCCACCCGGGACACCTCCACCCCAACCACAGACACACACATACAGGCAGGTCATCTCAGATAATTCATCTTATTATTGAAATAAATTTCAATTTATACGTTTTATTTTTATTGCAGATGATCATCCAAAAAACAAAAACACATAAATGATACATCGCTGTGTAAATTACGGCTACCGTATTGACTTCATGAATTCCATATTCCTCCATTAGCGGATTGGAGAGTTTGGCGACCTTTTTTCTTCGCCAGCTAATATGGCGCTCGATTTGTCTGCTATTCTCACTTTCCGCGGAAAGGTAGAAAGTGGAAGGTATCCGGTGTTGTTATTGAAAAGAGAGAGCGTGCTCACGTGAGTTTGGACTTCTCACAGAATTAAATTATGGGCGCTTTGGCCATTGGACTTAGATTTTTCATATGCATTTCCGGATTATTCGTCTTTACTGAACAAGGTAAGTTGAATTATTATTTATTTATTTATTTTATTTTATTTTATTTTATTTTTTTTTTTTTTTGGGGGGGGGGGGGGGGTAAACAATTTTTCCAGAAATGTCAAAGAAATCGTTGCACTTAAAAGAAGAAATTGATTATGGATTTAATATGCGATTTATTTTTTTTAAGCATTAGATAAGTTATATATTTTTGCTAAGTAACTTTTCTTCTCTGCACTTAACCCCTTGAGGGGCGGTGGGATATATTTTATCCCACCTACGATTAATGAAGATTTACACCAGAAAAAATTTATTAAATTTTACTTTTCTTACTTTCGTGGGAAAGAAGCCGTAAAATTGCCTTTCCTTATTATGCAATAAAATTTTTTGTAGATTCCGGGGTAAATTCGACATTGCAGAAACGCAATTACTTGCCCCTCAAGCAGTGTTGTAAAAAACCCGCGTTTTTTATATAAAAAAAACCAGCCCGGGTGGGTAGCTGGGCGGGTACCCGGGCAGCTACCCACTACAACCCTTATAGTTGTAAAAAACCCGGGTTTTTTATAAAAAATCCAGCCCGGGTGGGTAGCTGGGCGGGTACCCGGGCAGCTACCCACTACAACCCTGCCCTCAAGGGGTTAAAATCTTTTCAATAGTTCAATAAATATATTTTAAGAGAATCTTATCTTTAATTTTTGTCAAGAATCTTAAATCCACCCCCCCCCCCCTCCATTCTGCAAGTCTTTTTTTAATATTTCTGCTGCAATGTTGTAATTACAAATTATCTCTACACGCATGAAATTTTCATTGACATTTCTAACATTTTAATTTCTTAACTATTTTAATGTTATTTTCTTTTATATCTGCCATAACTTAAATGATAATGAATTTCTAATTTATGATTACCTTTTCGTGATTTTTAAGTTTTGAAAACTGGTTTAAATATAAACCCATTCCTTAAATTTTCGCCCCACCAGCGACTAAGAGGTTCTGTTCTCAAAGTCTGTAGACGAGAGATGCTGGGTCGAACACATGCCACGCTCGTCGGCCTCACCGTTCGGTGTTTTCCGTTGTGTTCGTCGAATCTTGCGTAAATACGAGTTATATTCTCATAGAAAAACCCTCGCTGAGAGCATACCGTGGTGCTATCCCAGGGGGATTTCTGCAATTCGGGGTGTGGAATCCAGGTCATTAACAAAACAGAAAATTTGAAACCTTTCTTAGGAAGGAGGGGATTTCTTTTTCCTTTTACCCCCCCCCCCCTCCCCCCCAAAAAAACCAAAAAAAAACAACAACGTAAAATTCATTATTGATTTGAGAACGTTATAGAAAGAAAAATTTATCCGATTTTCTTTTTTTCTAGATAGTATAAATTAGACATTATAAAATAGATTTGAATATTTTGTTTTTAATTTGATGAATTTTATATTGTTCTGAATCCATTTAATAAGATGATCCTTCAACTCACTGGTATTTGTTTTATTGTGTATTATATTTTTGAGTATTTTGCAATCTGGTGAATTTATCTTTTGAAATCGAAAAATTTCAAAACATTTGAGTTTTTGTTTCATTCTCTCAACATTAATAAAAATACATAAATATATGAGCCGTTGATTTTGTCAAAAGTCAGTTCATTCAAAGTTATTGCTTGATATTTAATGGCTTGCATTTGAATGGGTTAAAAATATTCGTAAGCAGTTGTAGACATATATTTTTTGTGGTTTTATTTCATGTAAATTTAATATGCAATAATGGTTATCCTTGTTAGCTGAAAAAAATTCATGTTTTTGGTATGGGTCAATGGATTTGCTTCACTTTCAAAAGCAATGATTTGCTGTAAACACTTTTTTTCTTTAAATGGATTATAATTATAATACAAAAAATAGAATATTTGATTTTATTTACTTATTTTATTTCAATATTCCACTTTTTAAAAAAGTTGCAATGAAACAAAAAATAAATTTAATGTTATAGAAAAAAATGGGCGGGTGGGAAATGCATACTATTATATTTATCAATTTAGATACAGTAATTCTAAAGTAATCATGGTGATATTCATATTGCGCTTGCTAATATTATGCAACATTAAAAATAATTGTATTCAAAGTGAACTTGCTCACTTTTAAAATCAATGCATTTGAAATATCGTTGACCTAATACTACTAGTAGCAAATTTATGCTGATATTAAAGGTATTTATTGTGAATTGATTAAAAACATAAATTTTATGTTAGTTTGTAATAATATTTAGCTTTAAGTAATCTTGTTTGCCTTCACAAAATGTTGTCCCACATTCAAAATCAACGGCTCATATAGTAAAAACTAATTGCGCTACACAAAAGTGCGCACAGGTGATAAAAGGCAAGCCTTAAGAATAAGAAAAAGAAAAGAGAGCCAAAAGTAACCCATAGCGATTATATAAGTTTCTTGAATAAAATCGAATATTTTTCTAGTTTTAAACTGATTTTAGTGCGTAATTCAAAAATTTTCAAGATTTTAGTTACTCACCAGACTAAAATATTTTGATATATATTAATTGAATATATATGTATTTCCTGCAACATTATACATAAATGGTAGGGGAAGTTAGATATCAAAGCATGATGTTGAAATTACTATTCTTTTTTACTATTTGATCCCCCTCCCCCAAACTATCTTTTACATACACCAGAGATTTATTGCCTAATTTATGCGTTAAACAGATGAAAATATAGGAAAAACATTTTACATAATATATTGAATATTTTAAATGAATTCAACCCTAATTAATCCTTAACCACATGGGATGTGTGTTGATCACACATAAAAATTTGTTTGCATAAAAAATATGAAAAAGTTAAATATGTCCATTGCATACAAATTTAATATGTAATGAATGCTGTCAATCTCAATATTTTTGTGTAAATAAATTAAAAAAAGAATTGCTTTATTACAGAGTTGTAGTGGGTAGCTGCCCGGGCTGTTTTTTTTTAAACCCGATTTTTTTACAATCATAAGGGTTCTAGGGGTTCAACCATAAGGTTTAACCATAAGGGTAGCTGTCCGGGTACCCGCCTTAGGTGGGGTTTTTTACAACCCTGCTTTATTACATATATGCCTTTTATTTAATGTGATATAATTTTAGAAATAATTAATTTTCGTCTTTGGGGTCCGCATGCACGAGACCAATGAATGAACGCAATATATATATATAATTTATTTTTTTTACCTGTGTGGTTAAGGGTTAATATAATTTTAATTGCGACCTCTTCAGAACAGATTTTCACGTTTATGAAATTCCTTGTGTATGAAATTGACTGAATGCTTTACACTTTTCAATATATAAATCCTTATCGTACTCCGGCCGAATTTTTGATAGCTTTATATCGCCCGTCTATCAACACCGATTAAATACTTTTAATTTTGCCCTATAAATCGCTGTCTAATCTTATAGGTTCAGAAACGCCCCATATCACCAATGAGTAATTGAAATTTCCTTTTTTGCTTTGCATCCCAGCCGCCACCTCTACTCGGTACCAATAGTAAGTTTGTTTTATAAATCGATCGCCATGTAATTTTACCAATAAGCTTTTCATACGTATTCGTCATTTTATTTAACCCGGCAGGACGCGCGCTGTAAAAAGTAACACGAGAACGGGGTGTCAGCACACCCCAAACATATTAAATGGCATAAATAAGATAAAATACTTTAGAATCCTGTCTGTTAGTGAAATTCATTGATACTCTTTCTCGTGAAATTTATGTGTGTGTGTGTGTGACAGAGAAAAGGGCGGTTGGGTTTATTTTGGACGGCCGATCATCTACTCGAGGGTTTATAAGCCCGAGGGGAGAGTGCCCTCCGTGGGGGGGGGGGAGGTCTTTCTAAGGGAACCTAATCCGTATTTACGCATGGAAAAACAAGGTTCGAAGAAAACTGCAAACTCCGAACGATTAGGCGGACCGGGCACGATTGGGTTCGAACCCAGCACCTCCCGCCTACCAGCTTCGAGAGCAGATCCTCTCGGCCATTGGTGGGGCGAGTGAGAGAGGGGACGAGCTAGTTGCACACACTGCATGAAAGGTCACTATATTCTAGTTGGAAATTCAAATGAATTATGTGTCACAGTTAGAGATGAGTTTAGGCTCTTTTTTCGGTATCAGAGACCAGAAAATTTTGTCATCCGAGCCCGATACCCAGGGCCCGACTTGCACTATCTCGCGGGCCCTTGGGCAATCACCAGTCTCTCCCCCCCCCCCCCCTTCTATATATCCATAGAAGTTGTTCGTGAATTATGATCAAGTGACTAGCAATAAAACTGCATGTATATTATATCAATGCAAAAACCCTTGACGGGTTAAAAGTTTCTGACGCAGCACTTTATCTTATGCTCTAAGAATTTTAAATATGGAACTTAAAAATACTGATATCAAATTTTGAGTGACGTTATGCTATTTCTTAAAAAATATATTTGTATTTATTTCACCATTTTATTTTTGTTTTATTTATAATCGCATGTGCAAAAGTTATGTTCAACATGAAAAGCTGCATAAAATTTTATTCGCTGTTGCTTTATCATTTACATCTCTCATAAATTCAAAATATGTGTTTTAAAAGATATGATATAAAATTTAAGTGACGCCTTGATGTGACTTTAAAAGGTTTGTTTTTTTAAATTCAATTTAAATTATTTTTGACTTGGTTAAAATATTTTTTTTACATCTACACAATACTTTTAATTTTCCAATTCACTGTTAAATATATCACTTTCATTGAATCTATACTATGCATTGAAATGTATTTATTTCAATAAATTGATTTATCTTTTGTGTCACGCTATTCAAAATTGTGAGTAAGATTTATGTAAATGGTTTCTTTGCGTCATTGTGTCCAAACTACATGAAATGTATGAAAAAGGATAGTTTGACGCAAATAAACCATTTACATAAATCTTACTCACAATTTTGAATAGCGTGACACAAAAGATAAATCAATTTATTGAAATAAATACATTTCAATGCATAGTATGGATTCAATGAAAGTGATATATTTAACAGTGAATTGGAAAATTAAAAGTATTGTGTAGATGTAAAAAAAATATTTTAACCAAGTCAAAAATAATTTAAATTGAATTTTAAAAAACAAACCTTTTAAAGTCACATCAAGGCGTCACTTAAATTTTATATCATATCTTTTAAAACACATATTTTGAATTTATGAGAGATGTAAATGATAAAGCAACAGCGAATAAAATTTTATGCAGCTTTTCATGTTGAACATAACTTTTGCACATGCGATTATAAATAAAACAAAAATAAAATGGTGAAATAAATACAAATATATTTTTTAAGAAATAGCATAACGTCACTCAAAATTTGATATCAGTATTTTTAAGTTCCATATTTAAAATTCTTAGAGCATAAGATAGAGGTCTGCACGGGCCCGGGCTTGGCCCGAGGCCCGTACCCGGCCCGGCCCGCGGGCCGGGCCGGGCCGGCGGAATGGAGGAGAATTTTCAAACGGGCCGGGCCGGGCCGGCAGAATTAGGGCAATTTTTTCAACGGGCCGGGCCGGACCGGCAAAAAAATTGAACGGGCCTGCAGGGCCGGGCCGGGCCGATAAAAAAAATTAATCGGGCCTATCGGCCCGATATAAGAATTTGAGAGTAGCAGATAAAATACGAGGCCATTTCCAATGAATATGACTTTTTCGAGAAGTATAAATGTGCGTTACGAGCCGATGCGAGTTTAACAACATCACTACAGAAATGTAACATGTCCATCGTAGAGATCGGCATCGTACAGTTACATGATGCCTGATCCCGGGTTTAATTTTATCGGCAGACTTGTGGTGGGACGGAACTGGTCTTAATCGTTCTCAGGATGTGTAGGACAGGCATTATGTTTTGTAAAAGTATTAATAGCAATAATGAACTTCTGTTAACAGTATCTTTGGAAATGTACCTTAAGGTGGTTCTCATATTTACTGCTCAACAATGCGAAACTTTCAGACACATTTTCTGACTCATTTTTAACTATAAAGGCATAAAATTGACAGGTCTAAGTATTGAAGGCATTTGGAATCGAATAGCGTTTCCATTTTTCATAAATTACGTACAGAGATAACAGAGACTCTTGTCACGTGACTGTACGTTTTTCTCCTTTCCTGTGATATCGCTTCCGGAAATTCGATTCAAAACGCTAACATTGGCAGTATTTTCTGAAAGATATATTACTTTTATCTAAGAAAAAAACGGCATTTACATGGTTTCTGAATAAGAATACCTGCCAATCTCATGCGTTTCCGAAAAGAAATGAATTCATAAATGTATCAAAATGTAGCTCCTTTGGATTTGAGAAAAGGCTTAAAAATGGCAGAAATATTTTCACAAATCTACTTTTTATTATAAGCTTCAAAAGTTATCATGTTTTTTAACACTTTATTCTAAACTACAATAATCTTTTAATGAACCCTTATTTAAATTTTGAAACGTCTGTAGAGACGTTGACTAAAACACTGTAAGTAATCGTTAATGTTTACTATTGTGTGTTTTCTATTTTGCGAACACATAGTAATTTAAAATATACTGTAAAATGTTCCCATAAATATGCATGCATTATTCATTAAAAGAATCTTAATTGTATATCGAGAAAAAACGGAATTTTTTGTTGAAATTGAGTCGGGCCGGGCCGGGCCTGTTTTCACTGATTTTTGTACGGGCCGGGCCGAGAACGGTAAAAATGTAAACGGGCCGGGCCGGGCTCGGGCCGAACTTTCAATTTTTACACCGGGCCGGGCCAAAATAGCTTTCCTTCGGGCCGGGCCGGGCCCGGGCCTGGAAATTCCGGCCCGTGCAGACCTCTAGCATAAGATAAAGTGCTGCGTCAGAAACTTTTAACCCGTCAAGGGTTTTTGCATTGATATCATTACTTTTTTGAGGTTAGTGATAAAATGATTAAAAAAAAGATACTTATGGAATTTAATGCAGATTTAATTTTTACTATTTTATTACAATTTTCCTTATAGCAGTTTGTATATAGAAACAACTGGGTAAGTATAATCGCAGATCGCACAGAGGGTTTCATTTGATATTTCTTTAAAAACACTTTATCCTTAAATTAATAAATCCAAAATGTTAATTTATAATTATTAAATCCTTACATAGATGTAGCACCAATAGTTCCAATTTTCATGGGGCAGGGAACGCACTCTTTTAAACAAACCACCTTCCAATTGAAGTCATCAAAAACCAAGTTGAATAAGCCAGAGCCCGTTGTGTTGTTTGACAAACAGCAGTCTCATGTCCCCTCCTTCCCCCCTTTTTCAAAATTTTTCAGACCAGTACCTAAGAATGGAACCGAAATAATTTTTTCTCTTCGGAAATTACGATAAAAAAATAGTATGCAGTATTCATAAATTTACTTTAATGCTATATAGGGTGATTATTAAGTTAATTATAACGTTTGGAATCTGTTGCATTGATGTCCGAAAGGTAGTTTCTGAGTTATGGAAGCTGGACCCATAAGGCGCCATAGAGGGGCGAAGCCCGCTAGTGTCTATCATAATTATATCTGCCATGTAGACTAATTGCGATATTTAATCAAAATAGCCCCCCCCCCCCCTCCTCATTCCCGGAAATATAACAAATACAAAATGTGTCTTTATAAACCTATCGTCAAATAGGTTTTTATTTCTTTTTCCCTAAAAGAAACATGACTTTTATATCCGTAACGTAAATAGCGGACGAAGCCCGCTAGTTCCTATCATAATATATATTTTTAATAATTTTATATAGTCTATAATAAAAATCAGACTTAAAATAGTCTAGTTCCATGAGTACTTGTAGTGTCAGTTACATGCTACGATTTTTGGATACCAGTATTTTAGAACGGGAAAATGTGACTTATTTTATCGGAGATATCTCATTAATTGAATAAGGTGAAGCAAACTTTTTGAAAAAAAGGTGGCCAACAAGCATGGCAGTTATCAGCTATGTGACTTTGTGCTAAAGTCCATTAATTTGATCTGCTTTAAAAAGATTACGGAAGATTGAATTATAGTAGAACCTGGATTAACCGAGCTTCGATTAATCGAGGTTTCTGTTAACCGAGCCGATAACAAAGTCTGATTTTTTTTCCTTTTGAATGAGCCTTAAAAATAACCACACTCTTTAGCTCACTGTCCGTGCTATACAGGCCCTTCTGCCCCCAAAAGCACTCAACTCCAAAGAAACATTGGACCCTGAGAAGTCAATAGCGAACAATGCTTTGTTTCCAGTGGCTGTGTGAACTTTCGTAAATTTTTCAATTTGCATTTTAAAATTTACTACTGGTAGTTGATTTTCTTTTTAAATTTGTTAAGCTGTGAAACAGAACTTTACATATATTTACTTTTATTATTTAAAAAACGTTCTATATATTTTTTTTAAAGAGATGTTAAATTCGCAAGCACGGCGAGTTTTTACACACAGTTTCTATTAACCGAGATTTCCGATTTACTAACAGTCCCAATTAGCTCGGATAATCGAGGCTGCTCTGTATAATTAAAAAATCAATGGCGATCTTACTGTAAACGGGTTTCCCTTTACTGAGGGATTTCAAAACCGAATCAGCTGACGTTAGTTGCTGTTTCCCTGCTTGATTAAATAAGATTAGTTAAACATTTGAAAATTACCAAATATAAAAGGAACTAAGTCAACAGAGTCTTTGCTTTATGGTATTTTTTAACAACGCTATAAGAAAATGATTTTAAATAAGAGATTTTAAATGTAACGTTTTAAATCTGACATAATTTTCACCAAACTTTCCTTTCTCTTTGTAACATTCAACTGAAAATATTTTTATTATTAGAAAGATAATATTATTATTTGCGCTACCTTAAAATTAGCAACTATAGTTAAAAATATCATCTCGAAATTTGAAATAAATCTCTCATATTAATATATTTTTTAATTTACACTGTTTTGCAATATGTTTTGCAATGTGTTTTGTAAACTGTTTTGGCCACTTTGGCCAATATGACGTAATTTCCTCCATTTACGACTTTTAACACATATCAATGAATTTATTATTTAAAAATTTTCTTTTTCTTTTAATATTCACGTGTAAATATAATTTTTATGACGTAATTTTCAATGTTTTCCTTCTTTTAATGCGTAATCATTTAATTCTAATTTGAAAATAATTGATTATTTTATAATTTTCTTTCATTTTGAGTAAGCATGTGTAAAAACAATTTTTATGACGTAATGTTTAATATTTTCCTGCTTTTAACACATTATCATTTAATTCTAATTTAAAAGGATTTTTTTCTGTTTATAATAGTCACGTGTGAATAAATTTTTAATTTAAAGGATATATTATTCTTTGAGCTGTTTTAACATTTGGCAACAATTTAAAATAACCTTTTCTAAAATATGTAAAAAATATCTCTGGAAATTCTGAAAATTTTAATTTAAAATTGAAATAAACCGTCAAAAAATTAGGCAAGTTAAAAATAATAAATGCATTCTGCAAACTTCGAGTTTCTATTGAATGATTAAATTGAATGAAAATGATTAAATTCCCATGTATATATTTTTTTTTCCTATGAGACTTTTTTAATGAGACAATTTTATCCAGATTTAACATTAAATATCTCTTAAAATAATTCTTCGATTTAAAAACTGTCTACTTCAACGTTTTTATCAAACATTTCTCTATAATACTACGCAATTGCGTCAAAAGATGGCGACACCAGAATTCTGATATGCTTATTATGTAAACTGTAAATATTGCAAAGTTAAATAAAAAGAATTGTCTCGGGGTTATCAAACTTCATTGATATTTATAAATAAAACATTTCAACTAAATTATTTATTATAAAAGAATTATTACATCACAATAGCTTTTATGCAAGGAAAATAATAATTATAATAATAATAATATTATGGATGTCAGTGATTATATATTGATTGACCGTCATAATAAAAAATGATATTATAAAAAGAAGAGCTGAAATGAATTGTTTTTTTACGTTTCTGATCGTGTGATTTATATTCAAATAATAATTATTAATGTATATTTTTTGTAAAGTGATTGAAATTAAATATATTTATAAAATTTATGGTAATATTTTTATTGTTGAAAAATTGCCAAGAAATAATCATCATCAAATTGGCGTCATTATAATTGTAATTTTATTTAACTTAATAGCAATTAAAAAAATTACAAAGGAACTGAGAATAATGGTCAACTAGCAGACTTTAAAAAAAAAAAAAAAAAAAAAAAAACACATTCACATCTGAAAACACGCACCACGGAGTATCGAACTGCCTATCCTAAGGTCAGTAAACGATGGCCCTTAGCCACTCAGCCAGTGGGAAGACAAAATATTTCTCCCCAAAAGTGGTTAAAAAGAAAGCATGTGTATGAATACAGTGTCATGCATTTTCGGTGAAATTTCCATAGAATGGCGAAGAAATATAGTCCGATTTTTCATGCGCCATATAAAACGAACAAGAGTCTTGCTGGAAACAAGTAAATTGTTATTTGGTTCATCTGAAACATATTTATTTGATTTTTAAAAAATCGCCCGTGTCATTTTCGAGAGAGAAAAAAATCGAATTATTTAACGAACGAGAGTTTTCCCAGAAAAAAGAAAAGTGTTATTCACCTCGCCTTAATCACATTCATATTATGTATCAATTTAAAAATAATCGTTAGAACAGTTTTCGAGATTTTCAAATTAGGAACTTCCTCGATATTATACCAACGTTTTCACTTTAAAAATGGCTATTTAGATCTCAAAATATACTGCACGTAGAAATGCAAAAATTTCAGTATACGATTAGACTGTAGATATAAGACTGTTCTAGAAAATTCAGAACAATAAGACATATATCTGCTGAGTTATTAAAAGGCGGCTTTTCGCGTTTTCTTTGATGTCGAGTTAGCTGTATATATGAGTTCCGCCATCTACGAATTCTATGATACGATACGATACGATTTTAGGCTTAAGGCTGCGTCACTCGAAATACTACCGTCTTCCATGATACATACATAAATTTTGTACCAGTTACTACTCATATCTGTACACAGGGTATCAAAAGAAAAAAGGTCACAACTTTAAGAAAAATATTAGTAGAGAAACTAGTAAGAAACTAATAGAAAAAATGATGGATCGGTTGGCAGGAGTATGTTTGCAAACTTTCTCTTTACTATGTGTCATAAGACGTCTAAAAAAAAAAAGGCCCTCGATTGGTCATAATAATGGCATTAACTTCCCTCGTTGAGAGTAAACCATCAACAATAAATTTCTCTTTGAAACAATGAACTACTAAGTTGTTATAATAAAATTTTAATCATTAGCTTTCTGATGATGCAGCTTGTTCTCTCTCTTTTTTTTGGGGGGGGGGGGGGAGGAGGAAGGTATGATAAGCAGAGGACTGCACTCCATTTCTCTTTTAAAATGTTTTGGCACTTTTGGCCAGTTTTAATATTTGGAATCCTCTTAACGAAAATCCTAATTACTCCCATGGGACCCTGTCGAATGGGGATCCGCCCCACATGCCCTGCATTAGTCAGGCCCTGCCGATACCGATAGTACGCAAGAGAAAATTGTTTGTAGCATTTTAAAGATGGTTTCAAGATTAATTTTCTCATTTAAAAATCTCTTCTTACATATAAATAAGTATTAATCCTAAAAATATTCTCTCAAGATAACGTTTCGTGATTTACATGCCCCTGAAAACCTGTTTAAAATAGAAAATTTTTATTTATACCCAACTGTTGGCAGAAATCGGAAAAAGTCACAATTATTATTCTTTTAAAAATATCATCGTACAGCTATGGAAGAAAGACATGAGTTCTGTTTTCCAATAATTCTTGAAAATGACTTCAAACCGAAAGCGAGGTTAAACAAGCGATATCCCACGGCTTCTTTGTTACTAACACTGACCGTGCAAAAGATTGACTCAGAATATTTCAACTTATATCTCATCAATAACAATTTAATTTCCTTTCAAACTGATTTTTAACCCTTTGTGCACTGACGGTACTTTTAAGTACCATTGAAGAAAATTTAATATAAAATTTATTTACTCTGACTATTAATAAAAGTATATTTGTCTTCCCACACAAAATACTCTGCTCGATCAAATTTAGAAAGCGTAGAGAAAATAGTCGAAGCTAAATATTTTCAAAAAGTGGTAATTTTCTTAATTATTTTACATGGGTATAGATTTTCCTTTTTCAAGAAAAGTTACATGAAAATTTTCAACTGCAAAAAAAAAAAAAAAAAAAAAAAAAAAAAAAAAAAAAAAGCCTTTCCATTTACAGAAAGAATCATAATATATTTAAATACATTGCTTTAAAAGAATTGTAATATTTCCCTAAGAGTATTTTTGGTTAATTAACCTGACTATTCTTGTATATATTTTACAAAAGAGTTATAACTACCGATTTCTTTAATCAGTTTCAATGTAAAAACTTATCATCTAAATTTCACATTATTTTTATTTAAAAATTGCAGTATATCTTCAGATATTAAAGAAGATTATTGAGGTGATGTAATTTCTTGATAGATAATTCCGTAAATAAAAGGTTAAATGATTTCAAGGCAGTTTTAAGGCTGTTCTCAAATCCAAAAGGGCAACTTTATGACACAAGTTTTAATTTATTTTTGTTCGGAAATGCATGAAACTAGCAGGTGTTGTTCAGAAACTATGTAATCGAACTGTTTTTCTGCTTTTTTGAAAGCGCAATAGATATTTAAAAACATAGTGTCGAAGTGGGCGTTTTGAACCGAATTTCCGCGCGAAAGAATTACCACTCAAGAAAGGGCGAAAAACGTCTTTGTCACGTGATCAAAATCGCTTGTAACTCAATAGGTAATTTATTTATCAAAAAATGGAAACTCAGTTCAATTCTAAATTGCTTCCATAGTCATGCCTTCCAATTTTTATCTTTCTGTTTAAAAATGAATTTGTAAATGAGTCAAAACGTTTTGCGCTTGTTAAGCAGAGCAGTTGAGAACAGCCTTAACCCTTTAAGACCGGACCCGCACGATCGTGTGGGTTAGGCAATAACTAAAATTCTATCTTCCTGGGTTAGCTATTTAATAAATGCCGCAATCAAGTGATTGTGCTGGTAAACAGAAACTATATTATATGAATTTTATCAACAGATAGTGAATTTATCAGTTACAAATTTCTATTATATCATTATTTTAAAAAAACTCAAAAAGCTGTCCGGTTTTAAAGGGTTAAGAAACTTAGACTATGTGTCTTGTTCCTCAAATAGCTGATTTTTTTTTCTTCCAATATGTGAATAAATAAAATTTTCACTTTGATTCCGAGTCCATCTCGTCTCTAGTTAACAGCGTATGTACACAGTCGTGGAAAAAAAGTAAACGCCCCTACTAACTCCTCAACAAATCATCGTAGACGAAAGTTATAGGTACCGAACGATTGGAAATAGTCTACTTTTAAATGATGTATATAAAATTTTCTTGGTGGGGGGGGGGGGGGTCATACATATTAAAACTAATCCAAATTTCATTTTTTTTCAATGGCAATACCCAATTTTAACGAGATATTTTAAATCTTCCGTTCAAACTATGCCTAGACATCAAATTCCAAGTCATTTGAATGATAAGTTTTTGAATTATAAACATTCAAAATTTAGTGCTTCTGATGTTTAATTACATTTTCATATTTTTATTTGTATCTCCTGAAATTATGCTCCTAATGTGCTATTTTTTTTTTGTAGCAATAATACTAATATACCCAAACATAAATACGCTGAATTTGCAATTTTTATAATTTTATGATATGAAATTAATATTCGAAAAAATTATGAATTGCAACCTACAATTTTTTTGATGGATTTAGATTTATCAAGTCCTGTTTTATGGAAAACCAAAATTTTCACATTTTTCTTCCAAGTAGTTTTCAAATTATGCTTAAAAAACGGCAAAATGATGGTTTAAGAGGCCGTCTACGATGGAAGTGAGTAGACATTTTGAAACTTATTCTGTTGTACTGTAATGTAGCAGGCTTCATTGACTCCTTGAGTGGCGCTTAAGGTGCCTTGATCAAGAAAGGGGCTCTCTCGGTTAACAATCGATTACGGAACTTCAATTTGGATACAGCCCTTAAAATACGCTCGTTTTAAAATAATTAATTTCTCGGAAACTTATGGTACGAATTGCATAAAAATTCGTTTTTAGGCTAATTGAAGGGTTTAGAATTCATTTATGCTGTCAGAATTGTATACTGCCATTGAAAAAAAAAAAAAAAAAAAACAAAGTTTGGGTTCATTTTAATATGTTGATAGCCTCCTAAGCAAATTTTAAATACACCATTTAAAAGTAGACTTTATTTTTATACGTTCGGTACCAGTAACTTTCGTCTACGATAATTTGTTGAAGAGTTAGTAGGGGGTGTTTACTTTTTTTTCCCCACGACTGTACCTTTAGCAATAAGACAAAATAGCATAAATGTCGTATGTCTACATGGCACACATATATTATACATCATGATGGAATTAAAAACTCACAATGAACTCAGTCTTCTACTAGTTTTGTATTACGCTTTGTGTGTCTTACGATTTCGTGCATAATTTAGTCTCGAAAATATAATTAAAATGTTTTCGATCTACCGAGATGACCTTTCGAGTTTCTTCTACATTATAATTCTAGAAAGAGAAAAAATGAAGTAGTCTATCAACTTTGGAAGATAGTCTCCCTTACGGAGCCTCCCTTGGCATAGATTTGAAGAATATATTCTGTAATCGTTTAAAGTAGTATGAGGAAAAAATAACTGGAAGAATTTGTCGAAGCTTTAAATTCGGTTTTCTTTTTTTAAGGGGCTACTTCACTCGCACGAAAACCACTTGCTAATATTATAATCCTACGGGAGAAATTTTTATCTCCTTTGCATTTCCATATTTTTAAATGATTTTTTGCATTGTATAGTTGCGGTTTATCTCTAAACAAGGGGCGTTTTTTACTTTTCGATGTTTGCAGGCTTTTTTTTTTTATGAGAATAATTTTACTTTCGTAACCGATCAGAAAGTGAAAGTATCGTAATGAAAAAAAGCCCGTAAACAAAATCGAAAAAGTAAAAAATAGTTTTTTAGAGATCTACCTCAGATATTCTATACCCCCCCCCCCCCAAAAAAAAAAAAAAATAAATAAATAAATAAATAAAATAATAAAAAATAAATAATAAAATATTGAAATGCAAACGAGATATTTTTTTTACATTTCTTCAATAGGATTAGCATTAGCGAACTGGTGATTTCGCGTGAGTTAAGTAGCCTCTTAACTTTTTTTCGCTGGCATAAAATTTCTAAATAATACTGATATTATTAGCATTTGAGTAGCCAATGACATTTCGGAATCTCATCAAATTCTAAAATGCTTCGCATTCTTTTAGACCCAGTTCCAGATTAAATTGTTACAGTAAAACGAAATTACGAAACGCGTTAAACTAAGAAAAGAAGAAAGCCTGTTTAAGACCTTCATACAAGATATACTGTTTCATTTCACTTTCTCTGAGAGTTTCAAATCTCTTCCATGAAGATTATGCTCACAGTCTTGGAAAAAGAAAAAAAAAAAAAAAAAAAAAAAGAGGCTCCACCCCAAGATATTTCATCACCGAATTGTCGCAGGAAGATGCGAGAGATACCGTTTGACAGGGAATTCTATTTACTTTTTTAATATGAATGCAATTATTGAAATAGAGGTTATCTATACAGATTAAAAATTCCTCCAAATTTCCTTTTCAAATAACACCCACTTTTGACACTTTGAATTCCTTGGATCAATGCAGACGGGTTGTATGTTCTTGATAAGTCTGAATTTCTTATTGACATCTGGATGGAAACCCCATCCAGATAACAGTTTTACTTTCTTTTCTGTATTTCTGTTTTACATTGTTTCCTCCCTTGTTTGACGACGTACTGGATGGGTACCCCATCCAGATAGCTTTTCTTTTTACATTTTATCTCGCTTAATTATTTTTTCTGAATGACATTTGGTTAATTCACTTTTTGGTGTTTTATTCTTTGTTTGGCGCGGTATGTCCCTGATGGGATTTTGCGCCATAAAACCCAATACAACCAACCAACCAACGCAGGCGGGTAAAGTTATAGTTTATATACTTTTTCTTAAATCTTCAAAATATAATATCTTAGGTGTTTATCCATAAATTTCGAAAAATAAAATAAAGGCATTACAAATAAAAGTACCAGGAACAATTAATTAGTTACTAGAAAAATTGTATAGTAATTCTAAATATAAAATAAATGCGTCTTATATGAAAAGAAATGCTATAAAATATATCCGGTTAATTTAAGATTTTCTTTTCTGTGTATATCAATAATAACGGGAGATGGTGCCCTTACACAGTCGAAAACTAAACTTTTTCTGAATCTAAAAAAACTAATAATAGGTTGGTTGGTTGCATTTATGACGGCCAATTATCTGCACGAGGGATATAGGCCCAGGGGGAGTGCCCTTCGTGGGGGTCTTTCTAAGGGAACCTAACCCGTATTAACGCTTGGAAATCCAAGGTTCGAAGAAAACCACGAAAACTCCGAACGATTAGACCGACGGGCGCGATTGGGATCGAACCCAGCACCTCCCGTCTACCAGATTCGAGAGCAGAACCTCTCAGCCACTGGTGGGGCAACTAATAATAGGAATGTGGTGTAAAAGCACATAGCCATGTTTTGAGACAACTCTTTTTACAAAAAAGAAAAAAAAAGGTCATAATTCATAATTTTCTTTATGAATTTAATAAGTTTCATAATTAAAAATGTTTTTGAATTCAGAAAATGCCTGGAATATCTTAGGGTCTATTCATTATATCGCGTTAAAAAATAAACATTTCAAACTGATATTTTTTTTGAGCCGATATAAAGTATTTCACGCGTATTTAACATTAGCATTCTCAAATTTGACCTTGGCCAAGTCTATGAAGATTTAAGAAAAATTACGTAAATTATAGGGAGGGGGGGGGTCCCTTTTTCCCGGCCCGCTTTGACTTAAGAAAAACTGATTAAAAGTGAATGTTACAATTGAAAAATTATTTTTTCCAATATGGATTAGAATATGTATTAGAATTTTTAATATATGGACTACTATTTCAAAATGCATAGACGCCCTATTTCAAAAATTGCATATAAAAATATACTGAAAATATACACAATTCCTAGTCGAATGATACCCCTCTCATCTTTCTACAACAATTTGGTTATAAAATAGCATGGGGCGGTGCAGTTTTTATATTTATTTTTCACCACGACTGTGCTTTGACACCCTCACTTCCTTCTTCTCATTGCTATGTTATGAAAGGAGGGGGGGGGGGGGGGCTTAGAATAAAAATGCATGGATTTTCCTTCAGAGAGCATTTATTTAAATCGATTTTACTTCAACTTTATGGAGTTTCTGCATACGTCTTTCGACCTCGATTCTAATTTTTAACTTTCAACCATAGTTGAAAAGCCCATAAAATTAAGGAATGCTCTAGGCCTTTCGAAAGAACTTTGTCTTTCTTCTTCAGGCACAAAGACGTGCAAACACTGGAAAAGCAGTAGAAAGTCTTTTCAGTCTTGATCCTGCCTTCCAAGTAGTATTGGGGTGAAACCCCAGTTTTTGACCCCCTGACCAGTAACTGAGACTTCAGCAAAAATCTGACTCAAATAAGCATTTCCTTGTAAAATTTTGCAAAGTAATGCTTAATTATTATTGCCTGATTAATGGTATCTTCTAGATTAGGAGACCAAAAAAAGCACTTTTTTTATTTATTTATTTATTTATTTATTTATTTATTTATTTTTGTAAGAAAACAGCATGATGGATCTTTTGAAATTTTAAGTTTATTTTACATATCTTAAGGTATACGCAAGAATAAAAGTTATGTAATGGCTGATTAAAAAAAAAAAAATTGGTTAAAAAAATTAGTTTCTATTTGTTAATAACTTTTTTTTAATAATTTTAGTAAAAGCTTTAATTCATATCGAAAGCAATTAAATAAGCTTTAATTAAATATAAAATTAAGATGATTCATTATAGTTTTTTTTTAAATATTGCTCACCGTGTCAAAAAATGTGGTTGACACGGTGGGCAAGATGAAAAAACAATAAAACTACTCAATGGATCATCTTTATTTTTTTTCTTAATTAAAGCTTATTTAATTTCCTTCGATATGAATTAAACCTTTTACTAAAATTATTTAAAAAAAAGTTATTTACAAATAAGAACGAATTTTTTTAAGTTTTTTTTAATCAGCCATTACATAACTTTTTTAAATAACTTTATGGGTTCCTTTAATTTAACTAGAAGCTATACTCACGAAGTTTACGAAACAAAATTATTTTTGTGTTTCGGATAATTCTACAAAGCGTTATTATGCTCACCGTCCAGACGAAATTTTCCAAAGCAGTTGAACATATTTGTTTATAACTTAAAGTACAAACAACAAAATCTAATAAAAAAATTCTTGTGTATACCTTAAGATATGTACAATAAACTGTTAAAATTTTAAAAAGATCCATCATGCAGTTTTCTTACAAAAAAAAAAAAAAAAATCATAATGTGCTTTTTTTGTCTCCTAATGTAGGTCCCCTTAAAATAGTTTTTCATCTTTAAAAAGTAACTCTCTATAATATTTTTTTGCTCCCTTGAGCAGAGCCGCCCTTAGTAAAAGCGAGGCCTAGTGCAAGAACATTTGCAAAACCCTTCCAGCTAGTTAATTCTACCTTTCCACATTTTTCCAAAGAAAAAAAAAAATACTCTTATAATATACATTATGTGCATGTGGACAGCAACAGGAATATTCGACTAATGAAAAGGAAAACTTAGACAATAAAATATGAAACTTTATGATAAAATAGGGACTAAGAATAGAAAACGCTAAAAGTACCAAAAAATCTAATTTTTTTTTTTTTTTTTTTGACGAAAAAAAATGACGTAAGTGCCAAGCTTAACAAACAGGAGAACGCTTGAAGTGCTAACCCTGGTAATAATAGTTCAAATAAGTTGAAAATTGTACATAAAACGCGGCAAATGAGGTGCTTTCGCCTTTTTTTTTTTTTTTTTTTTTTTCGCTCTCTTGAAAAATTTCCTCTTTTGGACTTTCGGTGTTTTTCATTCTTAATCCTCAAATATCTTTTGCTTTAACAGAAAAGTAAAATGTGTTATTTTATTACATTACTAATAATTCCTGAAAAATGCCAAACTTTCAAACTTATAAATAAGCTTATTGAAAAATATAAATTTGTCACGAAATACCTCACAATCAAGCGAATGATAAACGTTTAAATATTTTTTTTAATTAAAAAAAAAAAATCCTGGGGCGGCGAAGCCTTTCTATAAAAATTATATGCACGATGTTCTGTTCCTGTGCTGTGGAAGAAACCCCGTAAGAACGGGTCTGCTCTTGAGCCGGCAAGCGCATCTATCGCGCTATTAATTTAGGTGCTTTTCTACCAACGCTTTGCTCATGACATCAACCGAAGAGATGAAATTTTTTACGTATCTGACAGAGCGGTTTCCATAGTAATATGTGGGTATAAATTAATAACTAACTTGTACTGAAAACTGGAGAAAACCCAATGTTTTGGATTACTATGAGCCTTTAAAGTTTGATTTTATTTAAACGTCAAATCAATCTAATTTCGATCACTTTTTTAAGTGAATAGAGAGAAAGGGGGGGGGGGGGGATTAAACTGATAAAGTTAATATATTTATATTTCTTCTTTTCCTACAAACTTTTTTTATATATCTTATTTCTTTTTCGAATTTTGCATCTGGCATTTATAACACACTGCTGGTGAATCAATTTAACCAAAGTTTTACGTAATTCTTATCTATTGGTGATGATAATTTTAAATTGAATTTTGTAATAATGCTTAGTTTCGTTAGTCTGAATATTATAAAAATTTGTGCAATCTACTTTTTCCCTGTTTTAACTTTCGTAAAAATGCTCGGAAAAGCTGAATTTTAGTATACAATAACTTCCTCAAATCCGCAACCCTAAAATCCACAAACGTCTAAAATCCGCGCATCATCACAGATGTAAACAATGACTTTCATTTCAGATGTAAGGGGAATATTACATATTTTTTAAATTTATATGTATAATTCTGTATGCATTTTAATATGTAATTATCTATAATATGACTGAACTTGTGGTTTTTCATGAAGGAAGTATAAATTTATTTCTGAAAACAAGATATTGCTGATATCACTGGTAATCGGAATCTTTTTAGCAAATATGTTTATGTATTAATCTAGCTGTTTTTGGTTTTTAAGACCGGCTAAACCGGAAATAAAACTTCCTTACTTTATGATTTTTATGTAAATTAATAGGATATCTTTAAGAGGAAAGTTTCATTGAATAATTCACGAAAAATGCATCTCATCTTTATTAAGCATATTTAATTACACATTATTTACTTGACCTTTACTCTTGATAATTTAATAATTTTTAAATTATCTTACTTTTCATTATTTTAGTTTATTACTTTACTTAATTATTTATATATTTTACTATATTGCAAGCATTCATTATAATTTCCATTTGCATTATTAGATTATTTGCACGTAAATTCAAATTACTGTTTAAAAATGTAAACAAAGCAATGACCAGAAATCCATTATAGACCTGCGGTGCAGGCTAGTTATAACAGAAAATGATAATTCTATCAAGCCATTGTCAAAATTTCGTATTTGTGATACTTTTCTCCTATTCTATTTAAACTGCGTCGCCTCCTAAAAATAATCTTAATCCAACTGCTAAGAAAAGGGTAAGTATAATTACAGTAATTAATAACAGAATTTACATTTTGCAGGGCCTGATTAATGCACGGGCCTCCGGGGTCTCGGCCCTGGGCGCACAAATTTCAGGGGCCCACAAATTTGTGTGTATTTTCTCACAATTTGTTTTTCCACTGTTTGCATTTTATATTTTGGTCCCTGACGAAAAACAAAGTTTTACTCTAATAAAAAACCCTCCATATTTAATTTTTCAGTAAAAGTCCTTTTCAATTTGAGAGTACCGATAATTTTCAAAACTTGCCGTATCCGGAAAATCAAATTTGGGGAAAATGCCAAAAACTGCATACTGTGTGTATTGGTTTCAATATAAACGAGGATTTTACAC